>JAEQBH010001328.1:0-178660 GCA_016808115.1 Tetrastigma voinierianum | reverse complement strand
AACCTAGCCTTTCTTCTTCTTTATTTTTTTATTTTTTTTTATTTTTGGTTTTTTTTTTTTTTGTTTTTTCATTCATGAACAGGTTTAAAAAAAACCATTATAAGAGCTGTGGTTCTTGAGATACCAAAGACAAGGAAAACAAGCGTAGTTTTAAAAGGATATGACAAAGAGCCATGCAAACAGAAGGAGAGAAAAGGATGTGAGAATGTTATCTGAAAGAAGGGCTGCCCTGCTAGTCAGTCTCCAAAACCTCCGAGAGTCGAAAGCCTCGGAAGCTTCATCCATGGCAATCACAGCCTTCCACAACCATCACCTCATTCCCAATTTCACATCCTGTCGATGGGCTCAGTACGATCCTGCACTGCATGCCGCTCTGAAACATCAGCAAGTGACTTGAGATTGCACTTGATCAAGGCTTCAACGAAGTAACAAGTTTCATCCTTGGTGTTTCCTTCCGGAATGTCCACCACATACGACTCGATCACCAAAGTTCCGGGTCTTCCGTCAATGATCTCAGGATGGAGGGAAATGATGGAAAAGTAGTTCTGAAAAAAGAAAATATGGTTGAAGAAAAAGCAGTACAGTTGGTTTAGCTTTTTCAATAGAAGAAAGAAATCAACAGTTTGAAAACAAATTCATATCTTTTTCTCATACTACTAAGCTCCTGGCAATGAAATCTTGAAGCTCTTCTAAGTCATCAGTGTAAACAAATGATTCCATAGATTGAATTCCAGATAATTCACCAAATTTAATAATCTTCCTCGTGTGGAATTTGATGTTTGTCCCAATACCTTATTCAAAAGGGCCATCTTAGTTAGCAGGGGAATACCTCTCTTGGTTTGCCAACCATATTGAGGGGTGTATACAAGGGTGTATATCTGCACCAGGGTTCAGGAAAATTGAAACTCAAGTTCAATTTGTCACTACTGACCAGCCTGCATCCCTATATGCAGCATTATTGAAGACAGAACCATAATCCAGACTGTTGTTATATTTTGATGCTCACTCATACCATCTGGTAGAATCACTGAGTTTCCATGATTCAAATTTTCTCAACTAACCATTCCTTCCCTAACCTACCAAAAAGGAAATTTTCTCAACTACTAACTATATTTTTCTATTAATCACTTCAAATGTCTTTAAAATAATGCAAAACATTTGGACAGTAACGACACCTGACACTAGATAATTTTGACAGGGAGAGATATATCAGATTTGGGAACATTATTAAACAAGCTACACCATTGATGGGAAAAATGCATGCAACCAATCAACACAAAATAAGGACACTGACTCTCTCTTGGTTCCCAGGTGGAAAGAGAAAAGGGACAGAAAATGGTTAAAAAAGGAAGCCATTTTTTGAGCATTTCATTTCCTTTTCTAAGAAGATATGGAGCCTTAATGTCTTGGAGTAGAAAACTAGACGATTCCAAAATCCAAAACATTCCAAAATACTGAACAAAGGCACTATGATAAAGAAGAAAGAAGAGAAAGATATTAAATTAGCAGTATCGAGATTAGCAGCATAATCCAAATCCAATCCAATCCTGCATCACTTTTCAATGGTTTGAGGACAATGCACAGGAGATGGCTAACTTTCAGGATATCAAGAAAAGCAGCGCATATGGGTTCCTAACAAAACTCCTTAGGAATTTGGGTTACTGCTTCAGCAGGAGTTAATGCTCTGCACATGGATATCTACCAGATTTGTTTTTAGGGCTTTCAACTTAACATCATACATGAATCATCTCAACACAGTAAAAAAAATGTTCAAAACCATGCTATGAGAAACCCCAAGTTACTATGCTCTATCGTGATAGGAAAACTGTGATTATGACTTCAAAAACATATCAGACGCAAACATGATTTTTCATATTTTAATGACTCATGTTGTGCACACATCTCAACGCACAATCTGAAAGTCTAATAAATTTCTACTGAAATCCCAAGTGATGAGAGAAGGAGCCAAAAAACTTCATAAATAGAACTCTTTATGCAAATCAAATAGAACTGAATAAAAAAAAATGCAATTGGCTACATGGAAAGTGAGCAAGTAAAATTCAAGAAAAGTGATTGTATACCCTGAGTCTGTGATCCCCACCAATAATCCTCATGCTGAGGATATGCTCATCGTCATCAAGAAGCTCCAACCTTTCAGTGCTGGTAGTGGCTGGAAGTCCCGACTTGACATCAACTTCACGAAGACTCCCAATCTCAAGGTTTCCTTGCACAACGCACCTGCTGATGAATGGCTTGTACTTCTGCGGTTCGAATCTCACCACCAAAGACCAAACCTGGTGGGAATTATCAGAAGCAGGGAGCCAATTAAAGTAGCCACAGTACAAGCAACTAAACTAGCATCCTAATATATTATAGGCTAACTTGCACAAAAATATAGACAAGCATTGTAATCATTTCAGACCAGATTGTTTCACAAGGAAGATAATTCTTTATCGAATCAGGAGCCAAACCAAACCTGATTGAATCTCCTCACCAAGACCAAACCTGATCAAATTAAAATTATGAGAAGCAGGAGCCAATTAAAAAAATGTAGCCACAGTACCAAGCAACTAAACTATAATCTAATATATTATAAGCCCCAACTTGCACAAAAATATAATTCAAGCATTGTAATCATTTCAGACCAGATTGTTTCACAAAGAATATCAGTTATCCCTTTCATGAATATTTTCTTTTAATGGGAAAACTGTTGAACTCAACACAAAGGCTTCCTAAGCCCCAATCAGAAAACCTCAGCACTTACCAAAATTGAAACTTGTTCACAAATCATACAATCCTAAAATGTCGGTTTCTTAAACTTTCAATCTGAATTGATAAGTTTGCTAGGTCAGAAGTGGTCTCAAAAGAAAAGAAAGCAATTTACCAGTTAAATTTTTTTTTAACTTTTTTGGACTTCAAAGAACAAAATGGACTTAGTCATTCTTTTGACAGAGATGAGCCTTCCTCTTTTGGAAACCAAAAGAAAAAGAAATGAGAAAATACTTAAAAATCGTTACGGAACATAAATTCAATTTATTCTTTTTTTCCTTTTAAGTTCTTTCCCTCAGCTTTGTGTCCAAGCAACCAACATAACTTGTTCCGAGAACGAAAAGAGGTTTGAATCAGATTCAGTATAATAGCCCGAAATGAGATAAAAACACCACAGATCAAACATAAGCAACTCAAATTGCCTCTCAAAAAGAAAGGCGAAAAATAAAAAATAACAACAATAAATCACTGAAAAACCAACGAAATCATCCAAGAAAAACTCATATCCATACACGGATCCTTCACAACCTCCACCAACTCAATCCACACTTAGCTGCCCCTACCAAATCCAAACAGAGATCTAGAGAGGGAAAATCTTCCACAAACACAATCCAATTCTAGAGGCGAAGAATCGGGAAAAGAGCAAACCACTAAAGATTAAGAATAAAAAGCACAAAATATATCAATACGTACATATAAATATATATAAAAGGGGAAATTTTGAAGAGAGAAAGGAGATGTAGAGAGACAGGGAAGAGAGAAGAATACGAGAGGAACAGGGCTGAGTAGTAACTTAACAAGAGCAAACTGCATTGATTCTCAGCAGGCTCGTGCCTGTGGTGCCTCCGAATGTATTCCGACTCCATACTGCTCAATCCATTACCGTTCATGGTTGTATCTTTCGCCTCTCTTTATCTTCACCACCGCCAACTGCAACAACAACAACAACAACAACCATCAACAACCACCGAGGCCGCCGCTACCACCTCCACCAACTCCGCCACGGCAAAACGTCTCTTTCCTTCCGTCGCCGAAACCCTAAACTCAGTCGCCGGAACCCACAGTCTCCGATGAAGTTTCTCAACAGATTAGAAGAAAGACTCTGAGCCCCACCGCCATAGCTCTACAGCTTCAACACAATATAAAATAAAAATAACAATTCCAATAAAAAAATTTTTTTTTTTTTTTTTTCTGCTGGTAATGAAAACTGCTTTTTCCAATCCCTTTATGGCCGTTGGTCACGTATTATCCCTGACCGATCTTAAACATACCCTTAAAGGTGAACTTATTTACACCCGTGTCATATTTTGTCGTTTTCTGTTTCTAAGCTGTATTCCCAAAATGCCCTTCCCCTGTCCTTCGATTTACGTCCCTATCCGGTTTAAAATGTAACGGTAAAAACTATAAACGACCGATTTTGTCGTCTAGTTAGTAGGAAAACGTCTGCGATGAAATAGAATCATTTTTTTTGTCGTCAAAAAATGGAACCGTTTGTAACAGTGGAAAGTGGTCCATTTCATTCCCATTTTGTATCCTCCCTCGAATTTGTTATATGCCTGCTTTTGCTGTTACATGTCAAAAACTCATTAATTACTGAGACTCGCAAACGTGTAACTGTCCGGAATATCTTTTTTTACCAGCAAACCATTATTTGCTACTCGTGTGTGGTTTAATAGAAGTAATGAAACAGGGAAATGAATGACCTGCTGTGAAAAAAGTTTATTAAAATGTAACTAAAAATATTTAACGGTAAAAAAAAAAGTAATTTTATTAGTATTATTGTTTTTATGTTCTTGAAGTATGACTCAGGTAAAAATATAAATAAGTTAAATTATTCGAATTTGGCTATAGAATCTAGAATTATTTTAGGAAATTGATCGAAATATCTTTGTCGAATTAAATTAGTATCATATCTGATTGACTAACGTGAGTTTAATTATTTACACGATTTTATTAATTGTTTAGTATATTTGAACTCTCTTCTTATGTAAATAACCTGGTAAAAACCTATGGCTTATTTATATTCCCAATTCTGAAGGCTACGGTGGCGTTTGTTTTTATTTATCATGAAGCTAAATAATTTTGTTAAAGTTGTTTGTTGCAAAATTTTATTTGACTTATTCTTTGAAATTTTTTTAAAGTTCTAAATAGAAAAAGTGAAAATATTTAGACTTATTCGAGAAAAGTCATTTAATATATGAATAAGAAAAGCTGATGAACATCAAGGCAGAAAAAAAGTGGTAACCTCTGTCCCTTTAGGGATGTGACGGGAGGGTTTGGGACGGGGTGGTCACGTCAGGCCAAATTTCGCGTTATTTTGATTCTCAAAAACATGTAGTTTAAAATTACTTCAGGCAGACAGGAGATGGGAAAATTCTAAACTACGTCAGTTTATGTTTTTATTACTAAGCTTTAATTTTTATATTTGCTTTTTATTTTTATTATATTAAGTGTGTACCATAATAAAATATTATAGTCCCCCAAATAAATTATTTTTAAAAACATTATAATAATAATAATTATTTATATTAAGTATAAATAAAATAATAAAAATTATTTTTAAAAATATAATTGGTGGGAGCTTTATTATTATTATTCGGATCGTAGTTCGTATTGCTTCTATTGAGATCTATTTCTTACAACAAATTTATTTCTAATTTAACTTTATTTTAATGACTTGTAGCCAATTCTGCTTCGAGATTACAGTAAAAATCATATCATAAATCTTTTAATAAGTACCTCCTTTCTAAAAATCGAAAGAATTTAAACATAAGATTAATGAAACTTACAGTTCGCTCGATTCATGAGACCAATTTATGTTGTGGTCAGTTTAGATGTCAGGATCTAAAAAAATTTTTGAGCACAGCGGCATATAATAATTTATTATTTTTATTAATTTTGTGTTTTGAAAATTCTAATTCTTGGGTTTTCTGATAAATCTTTGAGCGATCACCGGTTGAAGAATAGCCTGAAACTAAGTTAAGCGGGTCATTAAATGCGTGTGTCGTTAAAAATGGTGGAGACCCGAGCGAAATAATCGATAAAACTCTGTCATAACTAAACATAATGTTAAAAGCCAAATATTGTCACCAATCTTTATTAAGTCTTATTTGGTGTCATTTCAAAAAAATTACATTCGAAGTTAGTAAAAAAGCAAGCCAGCGAAAATAACGTCTTTGTTCAAGACCAGCTGAAACATTAGATCGACTAGTTGATTTGAGTATATAATTGTTGTCAAATTTTGGTGATTGATCGCTGTGAATGGGTTCACATCCATTCATTATTTTGATCAGGTTTAGAGCGTTTGGAAAAAACTGATTAGAGTTGATAAACTCAGTTGAACTTTATATTAATTTGACTCGATTATATCCCAAGGGTCAAATGGTGAAGAAGGACAAATCACTAAAGCTTCAGGTTTTCTCATAAAAATAAATGTATCAGATGTGTAAAGCTCGAGTATTTATAAGAATAAAATATTGGGATTGATCTAATACAGGTAAATGGACTTGAACAAAAAATTGTTTTTTGTAAATTGATTTAATTTTAAATCAAATTATTATTAATTTTTAATATATACTTAAAATGATAATGTATTCCTTTTGAAATAAAATTATTCTTAAATTGCATGACAATCAGTCACATGAAAAGAAAGATGGAGGATATCAGAGCAGATGGAAAGACATAACATGTTACATGTGTATAGAAGGAAAGGTGTTTTGGTATTACGTCTGATTAAAATGATTTTACTGCCTTGTGTTTTGGCCGCCCATCATTCCATTTCTACTATTGCACCAAGGTCAAGAGCTGTAACAGAAGCTACTCCGCCGCCACCGGCTGGACAACACCGCCACCAATTACGTGGTAAATCTACCGCGTGTACCAAAACGCGCGTAGAATTTTGAGGATACGATATCACCGCCACTAAACGAGAAGTACCTTCGGGCCGCCGCCTGGCACCACCATCCCATTTATCTCCTCAGCTTTTCAATTTAGCCAATCTTAAAGCAACAAAAATATAAAAAAAGCCTATTGCTAGTTGATTAAAAAATTTATTTTATTAAATAAAAAGTGGATCTTGTCACCGACTAAAAATAAGATTTTTTGTTGTGGATGGCATCCATAAAATAAACAAATTAATCGTAATTTATAAAGTGAATGAATGTTTATTTTGGATAATTTTTTTAGGATCAGCAACACTTGTTGGACGGTTTGTGCGAGGAAATTGAATTTTAAAATATGATTAATTCGGAAAATTATAACCTACCGAACGAATGTTTATCTTATACTCAAATCTGGGGTCTTTATGATGATAATTAAATGTGAATATTCTGCGATCCGGCTCATTAGTGGATGTGTTAAAAAGCGCGTTTAATAGATGGCGTATATTTATATAGTGTGCGTGAATGCTCCAAAGCGTGAATATGACAAACCAATGACCTCATATTTGAAGATACGCCAAACACTAGGGGTGAATGAATCGTAATGGGTCATCGCGAACTTAAAGCATGATTATTATGCGATAAAGACCGTAATTAGGTAGTAGAGAAACTTTATCGGCTTTGTCGATATGAGGATGTGGCGATAACTTGATATTTGGTATAAAATGTCGATTTAGATATAAAAAAATGTATGATATAATTATGAACTAGAGTTTGAATTAATTAAGTATTAAGAATAAAAAATAAATAATTTTCTTATATATTGTTTATGAGCAAATATATGAATTAAAATTATTACAAATTATATATTTTAATTATTTAATATCTCCCGTTAAATTATTTTAAAGTGTGTTTTTCTATTTTCTAAATTTTGAAAAAAGAAGCATCAAATGTCACAGCATAACAATTTTAAACTATAATAATATCATAAATGTTTTATATAAATGATAAACAATGGATTAGGACTGGATCAAATCCTAAAATGTACAAATTTAATTTAAAGACAATGCTTTTGTAGTAATACGTATTAGCTAACAATAATTGGTGTTCATATTTGAATTGCCTTTGATGAAAGCATTCATTTAACAGTTTTTAAGAAAATGATTTATTAAAATATTTTTTATAAAATAATTTACAAAATTTATAAAAAATTTGCCAAATAATTTAAATAAATGATTTTTATTTTATTTTTAAATAATTTTCAAAATTTGCCACTTGATCTTTAGATATGTAGATCCATTTCACTGACCAAGTCAATTTTGTTAAGATGTCGAATGTATTAAATTTGTGAATCCCAATAGTGCTATGTTTTTAAAAATAACTACGTTTAAAAAATGTCGTTATCGATTTAATATTTACATTATCTGTAAAGAATAAGTTATTTTTGCGGAATAAGGTCATGTTTATAAAATTGTATGTCCAGAATTAATTTCTTACAAGTTTTTCGATTACAGTCACATGACTTTAGTATCGTGGAAACTTCATTCATGTATTTATCGTCAGCGACTACGTAAATGGAGAAATTGAAGGAGAAATTTATCCACGTGGCGTCAGTCTGCGATGTTTTAACGCTTATTTATCTGTTGTGAAAGTTCGTGGAAAGTCAGGCGTGATGAAGTATCTTTAACAAATGTCGGGGACAAACTAGGCCATAGTAAAAAACTGAGTACTATGGAATATCTGAAGGCCCAAGTTAAGATGCATTATTTGTCCTATTTTACAGAAAAACTAAATGACATTTTGTTAAAAATGTCAAAAATTGATGAGCTATCAGAATTTTGAAAGTAGATTTTCTGAAGTCTTTTAATCAAATCACCCTTTAAAATATTCATATTTTGTATATACTCTTAATTCAAGTGATAAAGAGGATGATCATATAAAGAGGTCCCAAACTAAATTATAAATAAAGTACTACAACGATATAATTCAAAAACAGACGAAATGTCAAAAAAAAAAAAACATTTATCATATTTGGAAACCCAACTTCATTTTATTTTATTTTTATTTGGATGAGTGACTATAAATAAAATATAAATGTAGTAGAGGTTATGAATCCCACGTTTGTCACCTGCTTGTCGTATTATCACTGTCACTGCTCATGCCATAGCTTTACACTTCTGTCTTCCCCCTCCCCACGGGCCCCGTCACATTAATCATTATTATTTTATCAAGCAATTGGGCCCCACTTGCAATTATTAGACCGTCATGTTCTCTCTTCCCCATGTGCTTTGGCCGCGTGGATACAACAACTCCATCATCTTACCAGCACGTGCTGATGGAGGTGTAAGCTCAAAGCGCCTTTAGCATAAATAAGGAAAATACCTCGCGAAGGCGTGCTGGAAAAAGGTCAGCCACCGTGACTTACTAGAGAAGGTTTTAGTAGTAGTAGTAGATGGTAAGATCGATCTAGTAAATTTACCAAAATTATATATTTGTTGAGAGAATATCATAATTGTTTAGAATATCACGGGTGTTTTTACGCCCGATGGTCAAAGACCGCGAGTATCAGTGGCATGATGTGAGTGCAGCCGAAATTGGCCTGCGATAAGATGCCGTCGTTCGCGTGGTCGCGGATTTTGGTGGCCTAAGCGAAGTTGGGATGATCGCGGTCAGCCGCGTTTCGCGGATTTAATAAGCGAATTAGTGTTCGGGTGGTATCTTAACAGTTTGCAGTTTAACCTTTGTTCTTCTTGTCGTTTCTGCGATAGTCGCGGCCCAGGCTGTCCCGAAAGTCGGCCCAGCGGCGCGATTAAGTAAGCCGCGTTAACGTGGTCAGCGGTTTGGGTGAGCACTAAGCGGGTTCGGGTGATGCGGGTGGCTTCGTTTAACGCGTTTAATACGCCGGATCGTGTTAGGTTTACGTATTTTACACATCGCTAGTTTAACCATGTAGTTAGCACGGCCCGGCAGCGTTTGGCGCTAATAAATGCCATCATATATAAAAGAGAGTTTTAACACAATTTGAATATTTTTACCTCGTGAAAGATCTTTTCGATTTATAAAATATGGTTCGTTAATATTTCTTTAATTTTAGGAATAAAATCTTTTAATTTGGACCAAATATCCGCCATGTAAGAATTAGCTTCAAATAAGAGATTTGGAAGTTAGAAATCAGGTTGATAAATGCTCTTTTTTTATATTTTTCGCTTTAAATGTATATGTATAAACTTGTATACGATAAGAATGGCGAGTTCAGGGGGCTTAAAAAAACTGAATGAATGCATTACTAAAGGTAGTTTATGGAAAGGGAAGGCAGCCTAACTACGAGGCGTGCTTCAAAACAAAATGCTGGATAGTCTCGTCTAATCTCACTCTGGCAGAAGCCAATAGCATTGTTTCCCACAATCTGACAGCCAGACATAGTTGTGAAATCTGAGGATTTAAAGATTATAATCACTATATGAGGGGATGATTTTTGTTCGTTAACTTTTGGGCGAAATCGTTTATCATATTTCTTTTCACCAGAGTTTCTTTACTCCCATAAAGATATAGGTTTCGTTTGTTTTAAATTGTTTTGGTTATGCGTGGTGTGGCATGTGATTGTTATCGTTTAGTGCAACGTTTGTTTATCGTTATTGGTGGTGACCTTTATTTGACGTAGCAGGGTAATCTACAGGCGGTAGTATATCGCAGATCGGTGACGAAACTGTGAATCGATTATCATCGATATGAATATGCATAGAAGTGGAATCGCCGTGAAGTGTGACCAGCAGATCGTATCAACATGTCGAATGTATAGGATTTGAGTGGGTCGTTATGTTATTAACTTTAAATGTTGTTTTAAATGCGTTTTTATGGTTTTAGCGATTTTTGATTTTATGTTTTATCAATATAGCCCATTGGTTAATCAGATAAAATTATTGCTGAAACAAAAAAATTGATAAGTTTTCTCTCTTTTAATCCATTTCCCTTCGTATCTTATGATATGAAAGTTTGCTTAAACGTAATTACTGTGATAAATTTCACGAATCCACTTATAATCCAATACATTCGAATGAAGATTAGTTTAGATTGTGATACGAACTGAAAGTCTTTTCGTGTGTCTGTATTTCATTCGAGCGACCGTGACATATTGCATTAATTGTTTCTTCTTTCCATTAATTAGTTGAGAATCAGACTTACATGCGTAGAAAGAGTTTTGTATGAATTTACACACCTTAACCAGCGCGTAAGAGCGTTCTCAATAACTGATAAGCCGATATATCGTAATGGTATCTGAAGCCGCGCGTCGCCTGAGGTGACAGCGAAACGTAAAAAAGCAAATTAAAAATCCAAATTTTTTGAAAGAATCATTTTATTAAAAAAAGAAAATGGTAGTTAAAGATGCAAATGAGTGATTTCATGCAAAGAATGATAAAAAAATTACCCCTCGTTGCTTAAGAAAAACAATATGAGATAAAGAAAATGAAATTTAAGGTTTTTGATATGCCTATTTGAAATAACCGTAAGATATTCGGGAGCGAAGAAAATGTAGGATATATCGTTGATATGTCGATGATATATCTGGATCATGGGATCAAATAAAAACTGAAACAAAGCTCAATTGTCTTGTTTAAAAAGTTGGCCAAAAATCGGTAATGTCAAGGATATATGGGGTGATATGTTGAATCACTCTGTGAAACATCGGCAATAAAACCGAAATTTACGATACAGACGAGAATCTACCATGAATTTAACTTCCACGACAAATCAAAAGTGCGTGAATGGAGTGTTGCAGGAGGTCGATGGTTTAGTGGAAGTTAGAGCAGAATGATTTCGGACTTGATGTTGCGGAGGAGAAAGCGGGTGGAATCGAAGGAAGAGGAGAACTAAGAAGAAGGCTGAGAACTTGAAGTGAGAGCTTAGGGAGTGCTCGGGTGTTAGAATGACATTTTACGGAGGGGAAGAAGGAAGGGGGTGGGTATTAAGTATGTTTGGTTCATGACGTTTCATTCTATCTAAAATTGATATGAAATTTTGATGTGTTATGTTAGTTTAAGTTTTAGAAAATACGTTTAAATCGCTTTGATTTGAGTTAGAAATAAAAGGCAGAAAACCAGTTTTATAAAAAACGATTTTAAAATGAAGTTATAAAATGTTGAAAATAAAATCTCTTGTTTTCGATTTAATTCGAACAAGGAAAAGCTGATAAAAAGCAGTTTTAGATTAAAATGTGAAAATAGTGGTCATTTTAACTGTTTTTGAAATTTTGTTTTTATCTAATTCTAAATAGCCCCAAACGTGTTTCATGTTTTGAAAGAATTTCATGAATAACTTGTAAATTTCTACCCTCTTAAGCAGAGTCCCAGGGGTTTACGGAGCGAGAAATCAAATTGCAATTTTTTTTTAAATCCCAATTGCAATTTTAAGTATATATATTCCCATTTATTTAATTATTTAAAAAAAAAATACTATGACTTATTTTTAATAAATAGTAATGTAATTTTATGATATCAATTATTAAATAAATTAACGTTAATATTAAATTGTTTGCAATTATCAAATTTTATAAAATAAAATACTAAAATAAATAACATGTAAATAACATGAATAATATAACAATTTATTATAAAACATGCTTTAATAAAAATAATTTTATTTTGTAATAAACAAATATAAATATGGTAAAAAAGAATTATTTTTTGAAAAAATATGTTAAAATCTTAAACATCTTTTAAAAAATAAATAAATATCATTTACTATACTTATCAAAATAACTTTTAATACAAATATTTTTTTTAAAATTTTAAATTTTCAAAACCGATATTTTTATCTATAAAAATAGAAAACCATTTCCTTTCTTTTGGAATTTTTATCAAGTATGGAATCAAAATTCAATACATGGCTAGAAAAACCAAAATTTACAAAGAATTTTCATTTCTCTAAAGTTGTAGGAAAAAATACATATCCATCTAAGGTTACAGTTGGATCAATTTATAATGAGTGCTTAGCGTGTTTGTCCGAATTTATTGACAGGTCCGTATGGTGAGTGGGACCGTGGGAGTGGAGTGCGTGTTCAGGCTTTATGGGGTATATGTGATTCAGTTAAATGTCTTAGCCCAAGTCTGCGGAAATTGGGGGCTTTGTAGCCTTTTTAGGCTTTGGTTGGTCTTGGGGTCCTTGGGAAACACGATCGTTGGAACTGCAAGGTGATGTGGTGGATATAAGCGTAGCGAGTTTGCAAAGTATTTGATATAAGTGTGCCAACCCCTAGGTCAACCCCTTAGGGTTGGGCCTAATGTTTGTACTTTATGAGTTGGGCCTCATTCGAGCGACACGTGGGATTAGACTTATCTCATTCCAATAACGATGTATGTCAGGTATTATCAAACTCAAATTTTCTATTTATGAAGTCACTTTTTCTAATTATCAAATATGTACGTTTTGAGTCGATTCATTGTGTTATTAATGTAGATAATACGTGCATCCCTCTATTATTCTTCTTTCAAAAGCATGAGAAATATAAAAATTAAATATATTTTCATCATAAAAAATGTATCTATCATATATAAATATATAGATAGACAAAAAGGTAGTCAACCTTCAAATAAAGGAATGAAATAGCCTTAACAAGTAAAGATACATTGTACTTCGTTCTCCTTTGTCTAAAATATCAAACATCTCTTAATCAATTTCATAATCAAGAATTGACTTAATTGCTTCTCTACATTAATTTGAAAATTTGAATACTCTTTTTATCGTGGAATCTTGTTATTGGATAATTTTGTAAAATTATGATTACATTTAGACTGTAATCTTATTGGATAATTTTATGGAACATTCAGTGTGACGCCTCTGTCGTGGTCGCGTTGGCGTCGTCGACTTCACGAATCTGTGGTGTCGCATATCTACGTCTGCATCTTATCGTGTTTTAATTCATTAAGACTCATTTAGAATTAAAAATGAATCCACCCAGTCTTTCAACATATATAATATTACCCAGTATGATAGTGTGGAGTTTAATGGCGGCACCCATACAAAATCATATATTAAGCTATTTGTTACCAGTATATATTTTTACAAAATAGTATCGGTAGCATGTCGGCCTTGCAATTCTGGCCTCGGATGAGCGCGTCATGAGGTGTCTGTCATAGCGGCTGAAATGTTTTCACATAAAGGTGAGTCTGCCGGTGAGATAAACACCTGTGCACTCGCTCCAAGTGCGCGTGTAAGCGTTCAAGCACACTCCTCCTGATCATTTAAGTGAATGTAATTTATAGTGAGATCTTACGTGTCATGAATGAAATGTGGGCTTGTCCACTTATATATATGCAAATTCTCATGGCCTCCTGCACGCGATACCGCGGCGTGTGATGTGATCGTTGATGTTCGCCATTCGATGATCATTTTAAAACAAATTCTTTTGTTTTCAAATAAAACTCATTGGATATTGTCACGCCAGGTGATCTTTTGTTCGCTCAAAACATCAATGTCTTTTGTGGGTGGCGAATACCGGAGGTCTCGTAGCTTCAGAACTTGTAGCGTCTTCCTACGCTTTCGCGGGTTTTCACCGTTGGGCGCTATGTATAACCAAAAATCTTGGGTCTTTCCTTTGGGGGGAACATCATCACTGTTTACTACCTCGACACAAGTTTAGTACTTTGCAAGCGATTGGAACTCGTGACTTCGTTCAGCGGTACCGCGACAGCTCGTCGGCGAAACGGATGATTGTGATGACTTCTTATTCATGATACGTGAGCGGTGGAACTCTGTTGAACTTCATTGATGTATCGGGCTCCTTATCGACCCGCGCGGGATGGTGGCGATGGCGTTATTCGTATTACGCGAACAGTGGAACCATTGAACCGTTGATGTGGGAGCTGCTTATCAGCGCATGAGGATGGTGTGTGATGGCGTAATCTTGACTACCTTTCATTGATGTGATGTCAAGTGCATATGCAATGTATGCGTCATTCTTTATTTGTGGATATCGCGTATATGATGAATGTTATATGGATGATTTTATCAAACATGCATATCACCAATGTATCCTAGGTAATTATATTAAACATGCATATAATTTCTCTACATTAACTCATTCATGTCAATGTATCACACAAGCACATATAAATCATTACTTAGGCAAGTAATGAAACACTTCATCCTCTAGTCTAAATTACGACATAACATGTCGCGAAAATAACTTCTGACATGCATGTAATGGCAGTATCTATAACGTCTGATTCATCGCGTATCGATATATTAATACACGTAACATTTTCATCAAACGAGCATGTCTGTATGATCAAAATTTTAGCAACGATGTAGGCATAAATGCGATCAGCAGCATATAAACTAGATTTTAAGCACTGAAGGCTTTTTATAAGTCTAAATGACAATCGGAGTTAGGGCCAGACGAATATGAGGTAAATGAAGTTGAAATTACTGCAAGGAGCAGCTATTGCGCCAATCATAATAAGCGTGCCCAGGATTCTGAGGAACATTTTTTGGCAAGCTCGTAAATCTGAGTTACCGGCCCAAATTCTCTCAGAAGCGACCCTTTAGCGGAAGCTACAAATCTATCATGCCATTAACAGCGACACAACATGGTTTCAAAATCATCCCAAAACAATGATTTCGAAATCCTAGAAATAAATAAAGTAAGAAGAATTTGGCCTCTTGATGCGTAGCCTCGTCGAATCTTTGGACTTTCACTCCTTGATTATGAGTTCAATGGCGTGGTATGCGATGAAGCCCGAGAGAAAAGCCGTGGCTTCAGCCATCTTCTGTATTTCTTTTCGCTTTTCGCTGTTTTAACTTCTCCTTTTCTTTTCTCTTTTCCTCACTTTTCGCTTTCACTCTTTCTTTCTTACTGAGGCCCCGGATTATGGCTCTCATTTATAGGCATGTCCATTGGCATGCATGTGGACACATGGCTTGCTACGTGTCACACATGCATTTGCCTTCGTGCACTCGTGACTAGCGTGATTTCTTGTATGTGTCGCCTCGGCGGTCGTTAATGCCAACGTGAAATTTTGATTTGTCGTAATTGAAAAGAAATTAACATGGGTAGCCCCAGATTTCGCGAGAGACAGAAATCGTTAATTGAGATCGTTCGTCGTCGAGATACATAAAAATTAAGGTTTTGTTTTATTATCGTGATATGAAGTTCAGCCATGTTTACTTTTTTTGAAAAGTTAAATTTACGGGTTTCGATTATGAGTTAAAGGTTTTTTTAACAAATAGAGATTTTTAATGGTGATTACTACAATATATATAAAAATATTTTGATTAAATAACATAAATAACTGATATTTTGTAAATATAACCCCTTCATTGTTTTTTCTTGAACGATAATTTTTTTGGGACAAAAATACCCTTTTTCATTGTATATATTTTAATTTTTTTGAAAGAGATAAATTTATTGATTAGTTGTAATCTAATGGATAAAAATACATAATGAAAGCAAAAGCTTTAAGGATGGCCATGATATCGGTTAATAGCAAAAAATATCGTTTGAGAGACACATACGTTTGATAATCAAAATCTTGGAATCACCAAGATTAAATCAGTAACATCTTGACGAGATTTTGATATGATGGCTTTGTGGATGGCTTTGTCAAAATCTACGAATTGTCAGTACTTGAAAGCACTGCGAATAGGTTAATCGTATTGACCTTATTCTGTCGCGAATAGTCGGCCAATAGTGTAAGTAACAAACTTAATCACTGAACCAATATCACAGCATCAATAGTTTTATTTGAGCAAAATCATGTCCCAAGGGAAAACGATAAAATTAGTAATTTTAAAAAATTTAAATATAGCAAAAAAATAATCCCTATCTAGGAATAAGGGTATGAAAAATCGCAATAAGAGGATGGATATATTTACATATTTCATTAAAAAGAAGAGTTATTTTACAGATAATAACCAGGTATTTTTGTCAAAAAAGAGTTAAAATTTGATGAAGTGTTGATTTACATTCTAAGTGATTTTTAAAAAGTCTTTTATTCAAATACCCTAGAAATATAAATTAGGAAAAAGTGGGAGAGTATTTATTGTGTTTAGCCCAAAAAAAGGAGGACAGAATTATTTTGGATACCATATGGACCACAAGGCCCTTTGGCTTTTATAATTCTATGGGCGGGGATAAGAGGGAAATTGTTTTTTTTTTTTTTTTGAATAATATTGGCAGTAGCAATATAGGAGTGGTAATAGAAAAAGAAATGGGATGATTCTAGAATCATTCTAAAATGAATCAACAACCAAAAAAGTGGATGAAATTAGGACCAATTAACATGCCTTTAGTTAAATTGAGCAAAAGGCATTAAATGTAAGAATAGACTATTTGGCCTCTTTTCAAACATTTAGGATAATTTGTTTATGGTACGAAAATTGTTTTTTGTTTTTGTTTTTGTTTTTTTGATAAATATATATATATATATATATATATATATATGCCTATATATATATATATATATATATATATAATACGTTTAGTTTAAAAGTTTTATAAAAAATACAAAGATTACAAAAAAACACTAAATTTATAAAATAATAACACTTTTCAAAAAACATAAAAATAGTATTTTCTATATTTTCAAAAATTATTCTCAATAATAGTTTTTACAAATAGAAGCAAACACATCGTTACCTTCTTGCTCATTTTTTATTTTTTATTATTTTGAAATAAATCATTTTTTAATTTGTATTCACCACAATATCTAAAATAAACTTTTCTACTATCTAAAAAGGGCAAATTACAAATCTCTAGTTTTTTTTTTTTTTTTAATACACTCTAGTTTCAAGGTAATAAATTGTCTCCATTAGGAGACGACCTTCCTTCCTATGTCTTTTGTCTATTTTAACGATCAACAATCTACCACATTAGGTATTGTCTATTAGTGTCTTAAAGAAGTTTAAAATATAAAGAAAATATGTTTTAAATAAAAAATATTAAAAGTTGTAAATAGATTTTAAAATCAATAAATCATTTTATATACTTGAACTTTTTTTAACTAATAGTAATTATATTTACTTTTCTCATTGTTTTTCTAAGTCATAGCTAGTCTACGGTTATAATTCTGCTACTTAGAAAAAAAGCTTTTAGTCTTGTCTTATATGGGTTATCCATAAATTGTAAAATAAGAAAAGCATATTTAAATAAAATTTATATTTATTTTTTGACTAATTTGAGTATATTTGATTTTTCTATAACTTTTCTGATAAATCAAATATAAGTTTGTGCTCATTTTCTTTCCTTTTCCCAAAACAACTTACTTCTTATAGGTATTTTTTTGCTTTACAAAGTGTGATTCTAAATCTGATAAAAAATTCTATTTTCTATCTCTTTAAATTAAGTGTATTTTTTTCTAGTATTTTTTGAAAAAAAAAAAGTGTAGAATGACCATTTTTGTAATGTCTTAGTGCATTAATAATTGGGGCCCCTAATCATGTGTGCATTATTAGGGGCCCAATTACTAATTATAAGTCACCTCTAGGCAATTTTATAAAAAATGGGTCATGAAGAAAAATGTGAACAAATAATCCAAGGTGTATTTGGTTTCATGTTTTTAAAGACACAGAAAATATTATTTTAGTGTTTTTTAAAAACTATTATTTTTATCTGAATTTAATGTTTTCTATATTCTTTATGTTTTTAGAATTAAAATAAATTGAAACCAAACTTGTTGACCATGTTTTTTTTAAGGATATTCACTTAAAAACTATAATCAAACAAGCTCTCTCTCTCTCTCTCTCTCTCCTCTATATATATATATATATATATATATATATATATATATATATATATATATATATATATATATATATATATACCCTTTAAATATATATATTTTCATTTATCACTATTACGACTACAACTCCACAATTATAATTTAAATCGGTTTTTGACATTTATAATCATTCATTATTATTTAATATCTAATGTTATATTTAGGTTAAAAAAAATTTAAAAAATATATAAAAAAATAAAAAACCAAAAAAAAAAATTTAAATAGGTTCGATGTCAAAGATATTATTTTCATATACCATTAACTCAAACGCAGATTTTATGTTTTGTTTGAAAATTCTAAGAACTGAGATTTGATTGTGATGTTGTTTAACGCGTTCATTTAAACTTTTATTAATAACTTTTTTTTGAAAGGAACTTTGATTAATAACTTAAAAATATGCAAAATTTTAATTTATTTTACTTATATTTAATTTTCTTTCTTATGGTAAAAGAGTCAAACATATAAAATTCATATTTTATTTTTCTTTTATATAATTTTGTAGAAATTAACAGTATCATATGCTTATTGTCACATCGGGATATCAATTATGATTTATGGGAGAAAGTTTATAACATTATATAAAGATGAGCTAGCTTGTGAATAAACGTGTTTAAAATTTATTAAGGCTCGTTAGAACAATGTTTACGTTATCGGATAAATTATTATAATTGGTATGGGCCCAGATCTAAGCACGATGTAAGGGTTGTTGATCATTTGGATGTGATTGTCTATTCAATTTGATCTTTTCAATCTAGTGAAGGTCCTTTGAGCTCAAACGTCTTGGATTATCGTATTTATTTTATGAGGTGCAATCATGCATTTTCAACCTCATCCTCTGATCATGGAGAATGGTCATATCTATTGGCTTGTGGGTGAGATGGTGGGAATTAACAGCTTAATGGTAGTGCAGTTGGCTGGAAATATAGTGATCTTTGGTAGAGCTTTATCGTCTTTATGGTCCCTCCCAGTTCGAATAAGGATTAATTTAGGTATGGTATGACTTAAAGATCATCTTACGTGTATCTGACGCCTTTCAGCCAACACGTGTTTGACCAGAACAAGTTTTTCTACAATCATGCCTCCAACTTTTTCCCACTAATTTAAGTTGGTTATTGGAATTTATTTTACTATTAGTTCCCTCTTGTGGATGGATGTTTTTTAGGCCCAGTAAGATGTCGTAGGCGTGTTCGTTAACATCTGATGACTTTTAAGTAAATCTGCGTCAGGCTAATAACCATCTGAATCGGGAAGGGCTACGAGGGCGATAAAAGCTGCGATATCGCATTTGCGTCTTAGATTTGACTAAATCATTGATTAAGATAAAAGAAACGTAATCTGACTGCGTGTTAGATGATTGAGTGGACAGATGTTTCGTTACAGAATCTCGTAATTGTGAAGGGTGCCAACCCCAAACTAAGATGTTTCCTCAAGAGTAGCGATTTTTTTCCATCATTGTCAATGCAAAAACAATCAATGGCCAAACCATTGACCAACCAAAATGGAAAAATGATACACCCATGATTCCAAGAATCATGCCAATCCATTAAAAATGTTCATTAAAATCACAAGTTGCATGCCCATTGATCATTATACAAGATTACACACCAAACTCAAATCACCTTTTTAGTGAAAGAGTGAATTAAAACCATACATAAATAAATATAGATAGTGGTGGGAACTTGAAGAGGTTTTGGTTTTAGGTCAAAAATGAAGCATTTCTCATTGTGGAATTCAAAAACCCAAGTCCCCACATAACGGGTGAGTGAAAAAAAAAACCCCTCAAAAAAAGTACCATATAGAGAGTGGGTGGAAACTTTAGGATAGCTTTGGTTTCTATTTTTTAAAATTGTCTTTGAATAGTTTTGGCTTGAGAAAAAACGTAATTTTGTGTTTAAAATTGTTAATGCAATTTAGTGTTTTATGTGTTATTTATTTTTCAAAAAAAAAAAAAAGAGAAGCAGGTAGCATTACCACTTATTTTAAACTGATATAGAGCAAAAATAGTTTTAAAAGCGAAGCGCGAAGATGACCCTTAGGATTTGATTTTTAAGTAAAAAAAAGATGCAATTTTGATAATGGACAAAATCAAACACCCAAATGCTTAAATTGTGGGGCCTTGACATTTGTGGCTCTATAGTGATTCCATGTGCATAATATGGACGGCATGGGAATGAGAAAATGAAATTAAATTTTCCACTATATATATAAATAAATAAATAAATAAATGGGGTATGTGTCATGCCTCCAATAGAGCTTTTTGTACTCATATTGTATGATTAGAAGATTTTAAGGGCACAAAAAATCCTTAGGGCCGCATATTTATTGAGGATTTTTGTGGACCTTTTGTACCATATATGAACTCAAAAGCAGCTCATGAAGTTAGTGTATGTCTTCTTCCTGGCCTTTTGAGGTCATCTTTAGTGTTTTTCTTTGGTGTAGTTATAATTCCCATCAAAATTCTATTCCATGAAGATGTTGTTATGTGGGAATTTTATAATTTTTCTTTAAAGTTATTGGTTACACTTTATTACAACATCTAGATTTGATTTTGACATTTAACTTTACAATTATTTAAAAAAAAAAAAGTTTAATTAAGTGCTCATAAAACTCTTAATTATTTTATTTTATTTTTAATTACTTCAAACAAAGACAAATTCTTGCATTATTCATGAAAGAATATGATTCGTATTCATTTTAATTGAAAATATCTTATTCATGAGTTTCTAAGTCGTTTTTAATATTTTTTTTTAAAAAGTATTATTTATTAAAATAAAATAATATTTTTTTTGTTGGGTTTGTTTGGTTTATGTTTTTTAAGCTGTTTTTTAAAACGATTTTGAAAATCTGACTTGTCGTTTTGTGTTCTTTGAAATTATTAACGTGGCACTAAAATAAAATATTTTACCATGTTAATGTTTTTGAAAACGGAGGCAGAAGAAGCATGTTATTTATGTTTTTCGTTTATTTATGTGTTTAAAAGCAACGAGTTTTGAAAAATGTTAACAAACGGACCTATGATTCAAAAAAATTTCCCACCAATATATGAGAAAGAAGTGCTTGATCAAAAATGGAGACATACTTACACGAATCAAAGATAAAGCATCAATTCATTTCAAAATTTATTGAATATGAAATTTAAATTGGCAGATCCATTAATAATGTTATAATTAATCAAATCAATAATAAGAATAACTTGCTTTGGACACCATCAACCACCAAGAGGGTATCCACAAAGAATTAAATAATAAGATTAATGAATAGTATAATCTCTTGAAATCTTTCTAGTACTCACTATACCATATGTGAAAAGTACTTGAAATTAAAAATAAAAATAACAACAAAAATAAAACTAAAAATAAAGATATTTAAGCTTGGAGCAGACCCACCATTGGTGCAATTTAATTAATGACATTGTCTTCACTATAATCTGCATCTAACTCAAGTACTCTCATTATACTTTCTAAATCAATATTTAATGTTATTAAAAAATGGTTTTGTGTGGCTAATCTCTAGTGGTCCTTTTTAGTGATGACATAGCCGTTCCACAAAGGTCATGTTTTCAAATTGTAGCTTTGATTCTTTACTTATTTTTTCATTTATTTGTTTCAAAATTTAAATACTTATATAGTATGTATGTGAGATGGTTGAAGTCTTTCCCCATGCTGTCGATGGTCTGAGTTAGTCGTGTGAATGTAGTATGTTATGTAATAGAGTTTTATCATTTCTTGTGGTCGAATTTAATTTCGTGTAAGAATTAATTTGTGTATGGTATAGGCTTAAATATGTTGTTAACTTTGTGTGTATCGATCTGGCTACCGTGGCGTCACGTGGTTTAACGAAAAATGATATTTTGATTTAAGTGACCTTAGACGAGATCCTTACTGGGCGGGGCGAAAGGAGGATAGCTAAGGTGATTCCAAACTCGATTCTTTGCATTACGCTCTCATTGAAATTTATAAGTATTAAATTATTGGACTAAAGCGCCCTATCTTACTTAAGTTTACCCCTAATAATATTGAATCCTGGCTCCACCCCGGTTGACCCATACATCTATTTTTAAAATTAACGATAAATTATTTTAATGATATTCTATGCTCTTCTCATATTTTGTGCATGCAATTGTGATTGAATAAGAACATTTGATATGATACCAAAAAGTGTTATTTGATATGCACCAAAATAAAATTAACATTTCCTATAAGTTATGAGGAAGGAACACTTGTATCACTCTCCTCCAATACTTTTTCAATGCACAAAACAACATTTTCACTTAAAATAAAAAAAGTTAAAAAAAAAAAAAAAAAAGCATTTTTAAGGAGTGGGTCCTCATTTGCACTTTTATTGTTTCATAAACAAACCACCCAAAAGGAGGTTCTCAAGCCATCTTTTATAGCTTTATAGGAAGAAATCACACTTTAAAACTTTGAAGGTTCCTTACGAGAATCTTGGTAGGGCAATATATGGACTTCAAAAGAGAAGTTTAACTAAGATTCTAACATGTTTTTGGGATACTAAATGAACTTTAAAACAAACAAAAAAAAAGGTTTGTTAGGTGTGCAGCACAAAAATACATAAAGTAGAATAAAATAGATTTAGAAGCTTTTCTTTGAGGTTTGGCATAAGTGGTAAAGATGGGATTTGGGGAAGCGAGAGGTTTCATGTTAATTTTATAGGAATAAAATCTTCTGACGTTAATTATATGTAAATTGAATAGATGTCTTTTTTTTAAGAAAAATAATTTTATTGATTAATTTGCGATACGTTGTCGAAAACGTATAATGAAAATCGCTAAAAAAATGTAGAGGATAAATAATGAAGTTAATATTATAATGAATCGGGTTAATTTATCATTTATAGTTATTTTTATATATTTGATAATGCTGCATTGTAGTATAATACTTATAATTAAATATTCTACTGTCATGTGTGATTAATGCTGATTCTTGTCATTGTCGAATATATTATGTTAAATACAAATAAGCCTTTCTGTAGATATGTTTGTCTGTGATGATGTGAAAACAACCTTGGCAAGACGACGAAACAGGCAAATATCGCATCAGGCAGTGGCCAAAAAACGTAAAAAACGAAATATGAAAACCAAGAAAGAAAATGATAGAAATATGTGTATATGAGTGATTTTAAATCAATAATTACAAAAAAAAATCACCTCTTCACCTAAAGGAAAAGAGGTTAGCGGGGAAAAAATTTAGAGAAAATGAGACTTTTGTAAAATAAATAGATGTAAAAAAAACAACATCTAAACTTTACTATTTCATATGTATTATTTTAAGGATTTAAGAAAAATATGATTTATATTGCCATATCATTGATGGAATTAGGATGTGCTCATTTATGTAATTTGTTCGATGATATAGATGACTATTTTATCCTCACACAAATCGATTACATTTCTTTTTATATCTGTTCATTTCATGTTATATTAATTATATTAATCTGTTCTCGTAAGGACTCAAGCCTTAAACTTATACATACATATCCTTTGCAATAACAATAGTCCATAATTAAAAAGAAAAGTATGATTTTTTATTTATTTAATATAAAATATGACAAATCAACATCATATCATCATATTAGGTATAATATATTTTTAGGTTTGTCCTATCTTGAAATTAAAAGTTATATATTCTTTCTTGACAAGTGCAAAGGGGCTACGGAAATTATATTTTTTTTTTCTTAATTATTCCTTATCCTTTTTATGGTTCTTGTCTTTGACAAACATGGAACAACAAACCAAAATTACATTGTAGAGATTCCTTAGAGACCAGAAGCATTTGGCTTTAATAATAAAATATCATTTTTAAAAAAATTAATATGAATATAAAAGAAAAGCAATTACTATAAAAGTTTCTGCTTTTCGTGCAAAGAAATTATTCTCTTTTAAACATAGTTACTAGATAGAGTGCCCCAGATTTGAACAATGAGGCAGCTCATTGGTTAAAGGGTCGACGGGGGCATATTTGGTCAGAGTACTAGCAGAAAGCGTACTACGTATTCTTATAATTTTTGTATCTGAGTAAATGGATATCAAAAAAAAAATTTAAATTAAATGTTTGATGGTTGAAATTAATGTGCACACCCAGTATTTATTTTAAGCCTTTTTTATCGATTGGATGACTGATGAATTAGGGTTGTTTGTTAATAATTTTTTAAAACTATTTTTTATTCCGAATAATAATGAGGGCAAAGAGATATAGAAAACACCTCCGATTTTCAAATTTTTTTCTTTTTTATTCTGAAAAACATAAAATACATTAAATTAAAAGAATAGGAACAGTTTTCATAAAACATCAAAATAGATTTATTTAAGTTTTTAAAAATTATTCTCTACAACAACATTCAAAAATATGGACCAAACATACTTTTAGGCTTTTAGCTTATATTTTTTTAAATAAAAAATTATTTTCAAAAATAAAAAAAAAAAAATTAGAACTATTCAGATTTTTTTTTGTTGTGAAAGTCGTAGCTTAATGGTAACAGAGAGATGTGCGTCGTGACATAATGCATACGTCATCCTCATTTTCATTACCATTTAAAAATAAAATTTTAAATTAGAAAGAGATTTCTCAGTCACATGTTTTGAACTTTGTGTTGAACATATTTAAGATTTTGAGGCAAATAGTGGCCCATAAAATACTCAAATAAGTATGTTTATTAAAAAACTTAGCAAGTAAAAAAAAAATTAAGTAAGAGATAAATAGCAAGTAAAAAGCGATAGCGATTAAAATCGTATCACTTCGTATGATAGAACATTTAATTTTTAAACAAGTGGAGGGATATTGGGTTCAGTCTGTAGGAGCAGTTTATCGTTTGAATTACGTTGTATTAAAATGTTTTATATTTCGGCTTGAACCCCTTCTCTCATAACCTTTACCTATTTACAACGGTTGACGTTTTACCATTTAACTTTTCTAAATAACCGTGATTAATACACAGTGCACTCTTAAGCGAATAAATTCCGATGGCTAATACAAAGGAGACTCGGGTAGTGATTTATTAGAGAATGGCCGACAGAACTAAATAATTTATCCGCAGGGAAAGGATTCCTTTGTCAACCTCTTTTATGTGAGTATAATTTATGAAAATGAATAATATTAGTATTTTATTTATTTCCAAATATTATTTAATTTAATTTTTATCAAATATAATCTTGAAAGTAAAAAAGTGAGTTATAATAACATGGTATAATTTAATTTAAATTCAACTTCAGTACAAATACTGAATATTGAGTTTTTATCAAGCGCCTTCTTAAAACAAGGTGATTAAATTAATTCTCAAATCAAACAGGGCTTTGACATGATTTGCAAGGCGAGCTCGAATTTTGACTATTGGAAACAAATTCTTCGGAAAAAATTATTGATGCAATTAAAAAAATCGATTGGAGATTACGGACTGTCAAAAAAAAAAAAATTGAGTTGGACTTTGACTCACCGATCAATATGTTTTTGTTTATGTTGTAAGTGTAAAAACAAGGTTATGTTGGTTTGTATTATTGAATGTTAAAACAATTTTGGAAAACATGGAGAACACCTTTTGATGATATTAAACTCAAAGGTTTGAAATAAGACCCCAGCAGTAGGCTCCTTTTTGAAACAAGTTTTTTTAGTGTTTTTTTAATTTTGCTGTGCTTTATATTCGAAAATAGGAATCAAACAGACACTTAAATTAACACATTATGAAGTTAAAACGGGCGTTAAAGACTGACATCACCATTTATCAATCCACTTGTGATATCCCTTGTTTATCTTTTTTAGGTTTAATGTTTTTAAGCGATCTTTACTATTGCTTATATCATTATTGAAGGCAGAAAATAAATGCTTTGTCAAGAAGAAAGCGAAGGAAAGGAGGCCAGGTTGAAGAGAAAATTGTGAGAAAAAGTGAGTTTTGATTAACTACCGGTTTAATAAATTTTATAATATAGTTATCTTGATGGTGGTGAAACGACAGTTGTCCGTGAATTTATATTTTGCATGTTGAAGTCACCAGTTTTGCGTAGAGGGGGTGATGTAGCTATCTGTGGCTAAGTTTGGCCTCCTATGGGGTCGTGAGACGACTCTCTTTTTGGAACAACGAAAGGTAACGTTGTGTGTCCGTAGTTGTCAAAAACTTAAATATCATGTTGGTGGCAGCAGAACAACCTCCGGTGGCAGTGCCATAATAATAACCTCTAGTGACCAATGACCATGAAAAATAGCTGTGCATAATTAGATTGCAAGATGAATTATAACCATCTAATACCAGCCCAGTTGATGGAAGAAATAATGACAGGATAGGCGTAAGGCTAATTGGTAATTGTTAGAGTTTGGTGATCAGTTATTTTCAGATTCAGTTAAAGTTGATCACCGTGTGTAGATTTTTAGGAATCTGGTGCGTTTTTACGGGGTTTCGTTTTATGTGTTTGGTTCGAATTGCATGGACAACGTCACAACGATACCAAGTTGGGCCAAGCCCAAGTATTAATGTTGGACTTGGGCCTGAGGTGCTTGACATTGACTAATCTCTTGGTTCTATGCCTTTGGGTATGGATCCTTGATATTTGACTGGGCTTTAATTTGGACATATTTTGATGGGCTTGAATTGCATCTTCAACCTTGTCGTTTGAAGACCGATGTTCTTGAATTAAACTCCACCTGACCACTATCTGTCATAACATTAGGCCTAGGCTTTCGATTTTGGTGTGAAGTATTGTTTGATGAGATTAAGCGGGGTCATTTGTCTTCGTTGAAGATTAATCTGTTGAGATGAGAACTGGGTTCATTTATCTTATCACAATGTTTGTTGGTCTTACAAAATAATCCTCGATTTTATATAAATTTGATGTCAAAATTAAGATGAGTGTTTTATTTTTCAACATCATTCATAACTTTTTTGTTATCTTGAATATGTAATAGCATTAATGTCAGTTATTTATTTTATTTCTGAACAATGACAAGGATATGTGAGACTGATTATTTGGATTAAAGTAAAGTATAATTATTATGTATGAGTTCATTAATTTTATTGGATTATAGTTTTAGTTTATTTTTATCAAATCGATGCAGTTAGGTATTGTTATCTCTGTAAAAATGAGAAAAGTCAAGAGATACAAAAAGTGCTGACAAAATATTAATAAATAATAAAATTATGTAAAGGTTAAGAAAACATAAAATTATATGAATCTGGGATGTGAAACAAATGCGTGGATCATTAAATATAGAAGAATCATTGACTCTCAAGTTTAAAAACCAGATTAAAATTAATAAATTTTAAAGTTTAGTTGATGATTCTTACAAATGATAAAGGAGTGGTTTCAAATCTGAAAGTTAAGAAATGGTTTAGAACAGTTGAACTGAAAATAAAAGTGAGCTAAACTCATTAAATTATTTTGAGATGAAACTTGGATGAATCAGGAAGTATATGATCATTATAAAAATAATGTAATAAAAATGGATTATGTTTTAAAATATATTTTTATTATTTTTGTACCCTCATATTATTATAAAAATAAATGTTGTTATTATATTGTTTTTAATAAATCAAATTATAAATTAATGTTTTGTTTGTAGAAAAATATTAATTTTTATTCATAATAAATAAAAATAAAAATATTAAAATATAAAAAATCAAAATAAATAAAATGTTATTTGGGTTTAGATATAAGTCTGTACATTACTATTAAATTTTAAAGTGAGATAGTTTAGAGTGAAAAAGTAGCGGGTTTTGATCAATTATATGATTAATAATTTTTGTTAAATTACCCAGTTAATGTAATTATTTTTCGTAAAAGCCATATAATCGTTACATCACGTTGAGTGGTGAGGCCGTCGTTGGGGTTCGTAAGATGAAATCTTCGCGTATTATAATTACGTCCGGTTTGATGATCCGTATCCGAAATATTTATTAACGTTGTCGCCCGAAAGTCGGTGTCGCGTTCACTGACGTATTAATATGGCCGCGGTTTGGTTCTCTTTCATTCCATTCTCAATGAATCAAATTGCGTGGATCTTCTTATTGATAAACGGTGATTATCGTGACGATGAAATTATCTTCGTTAGCGATGGCGGATGATCGTTTATCGTCGTGTTAAACTCATGGATGATTAATGTTTGTCAATGTTTCAGACGACGATGTTTTCGTGCCTGTGTTTGGTATTATAAAACGGTTATTGAGCAACCAGCGCATGAATGAAGCGTACCGTTCAAAATAACCAAGGCTAAGCGTTGGTAGCCAGATCATCAGTTAATCAGCCCGATTGGGGGAGAGTCTTGCACAAATATTATCAATGTAAACCATCGTTCAAAGATTCGTATATGTTAAAGTGCCATTTTGAAACCGCTGATTTTGAATCCTTTGTTTTTATAGTTTTAAACATGGTTTATAATAAAATTTAAATAATCAATATTTCATGATCTTGTGTCAAACTCATGAATCCATATGTTTCTAACCTGCATTACAAGTAGTTTGTCTTAATAATTCTTAAATTTTGTCAGCCTTCTTAAAAAACAAAACAAAAAACAAATCATTCCTCTTATCCCTCACTAGGATTTTTGTATAGTCATTTAAAGCGAAATTTTTAAGATGACATTTTGACAGTGATTTATCAGTATAATTTAGATACTAATTTTGAATTAGACAGAACAATTTTCATTGTAATAAAAAAAAAAACTTACGTTTTCAGTTTTATAGAAAATAAATTTTTTGATAATTTTTTAAATTTTTATCGAATTTTGTTAATTTAGTGCGATATATTCGATATAAGCATGTTAATTGGGTAAGCTTTTTAAAGGATAGCATGACATCGGTGATAACATGTCAGTGGCGCTTTAAAGTATACAGTTTATGGAGTATATAATGATTGTAATTACCCATGCTGGATTATATAGCATGTGTGGCCAGCATGTAAATTTGATTTGTTATCTGTTGTTCCAATTTGTTTTTGTCGTATCAGTTCGCTACGTCTTGAAACGTTGAAGTAAATGACCTTTATCATTATTAATGTTCAAGGCCTTCAATCATATCTTATAATAAAAGCGGCTGAAAATTGATTATGGCTACTGAACGATATATTAGCGTGCGAAGTAATAGTGGGTAAATATCGCAGCAAAATAAAAATTTAGTTTTATGAATACGCCAATTTTATTGATAAATAAAATGATAAGCAAAATATAGATTAGTGATAATATTAAAATAACTAAATCACAGACGTATTAACGGAAAATGAACTCTCAGATATAACATATATGAGGAGAAAATGAGGCAAAATTTGTTGATATATTAAAAATATATAAATTTGATTAATAAGGACAAGTCTCAAAAATATTTGCAAGAATGATATCGGATAAGAATAATCTCATAAGCAAATAGAACAACAGATTGTTTAGCTAATAAAGGTAATTGCGATATTGATTCGAATATTTTGTGGTCACATTTTTATAAAAATGTTTTAAAATATAGTTTTGATGATTGCTATGATTCTTCATTTAATAGATTATGTAAGTTTTTTTTTATCCGTAGCTTCATTTCACAACAAAAAACTTGAAAACGTCATATTTCAAATACAAATATTCAGCAAATACAACGATAGCCCATAGGTGATGGGAGGGGTTAAAAGGTGTGGTCCAGCAGTGTCGACAAATTTGCAGACTTGGCACAATATTTATGCTATAGTATAATATAAAGTGAATATATGTTCAAAAATAAAAAATACACGATATATGAAGAAGGAGAGGGATTCGGGAGTTATAATGGAGATAATTTACTATATTAAAATAAAAATCTTGAACATTTAAAAAATTAATTTTGCAATTTTTGTAAATTTAATAGGTTATCAATTAAACAAGAAATTACAAAAGCGAACCTTGTCTGACTAATATCGATAACTAACAAAGGCACATTTATGGAAATTAATGATTAATTGCAAAAAGATGACATGAAAATAAACAGAAAATGTCAATGTTAGATAAAAATAACCAAAAAAAAAAAAAGGACAAGGGGTAGCCAACATTTTTTGAAAACAGTCTTGTTATTTATTTCCAAGATTTATCAGAATAACAATTTCCCATTAATAAAAAGTATTACCAGGGAAAAAAAACCTGGCTACAGTAAAACCCCCTTCAATCTTTCATTTCTCTTTCTCACCATTTTCTCTTTGGACTTTCACATACCGGAAAGCTTTCTCCTATCCATCTCCATTTCCAAGCCGCCGATCTCGCCTCCGTCGAAGGAACGTTTCTCCGCCTCCCCTGCGAGACTTCTTTCGTTATGTGATTCATTTCACTGGTATTGTGATTGGTTCTTTCTTGTTTTTCTTCCGAATTTGATTTGGGGATTTTGTTGTTGTTGATCATCCGAAGTTTGCGATTGAAGTTCTGCTTGTTTTGTCTCTGGAATGAGGGCTTTGGTTTCTGGTTAGGGTTTCGGTCGCTTTTGCTTTTCGATTGATTTTAGGGGTTAGGGTTTTGTTTTTATTTTGTTGTGTAATTTTTGTGTTTTTTTGCTGTCTTCCGTAATGCTTGGATGCCGAGAAGAAAATCGAGGGGTTTGAGGTTTATGTTTTTTGTGCTTTGTTGCTTTCTTTTAGCAGAATGAATATTTGTTTTAGGTTTAATGGAATTTGAGACTTCAGTTTTTTGCTTATTTCTTTTCTGTATTCTCTCTGCAACCGAATTGAATTTGTATCTAAGTATTTTGGAGATGAAATGCACATGATTCTACGTCTGTTTTCTTGTTTACCTCTGCCGTACTATTCTGTTACATTGTTTTGTTTCAATATATGGGTTGAAGCATAACTGTTGTGGCGGTCTTCTCAGATTGAAGTGAGTTTGACTCTTACAAGTTTGTTGGAACTTTGCTAACCTCTGCTAAGAGCATATAGAGGCAGGAGCTGCAAACGGGTAATGTGCATGGGTCCTGAGGGCTGGGCAAAGCCCAATGACTTCTCTAATGGTCTATGCCCAGTGACAGCCTCTGTGACTGAGCATGACCCTGAGAGGTGGTCACTTGCAGAAGATAGAACTAAACAGCTGATTGCCTGCATTCAGCCTAACCCACCATCCGAGGAACGCAGAAAGGCTGTTGCAAATTATGTGAAGAGTCTCATCATGAAATGCTTCTCTTGTAAGGTATTGACATCATCGTTGTCGTATTGTTGACGCTGTTGTTACCAGCATTATAATTATCACCTTTTTTCACTACTATTTTGGATTGTTTATCCTGTTGTTATTATCACCATATGGCCAACGTGAATGGGTTTTGAATTGTCTCTTAGTAGATGCATGATATAGAAGTCCTAAAATTTTGCTGCATCTTTCAATTAGATGCATTTTGGTTTTGACTATGATGCATTATTCTACCTTTAGGTGCTGGACAGAAAAAAAGAGGAAGGAAACACTGATAATAATATGTTCTAAAAGAGAAAACACTGAAATAATATGTTCTAAATGGTTAGGTTCTCCATATAAACTACCTATAAAAAAAAAGGTTCTCCATATAAAACTGATTTTTGTTTCCCCAGTAAGATTGAATAATATATTTCTGGCTTGTCCAAGATCATGTATTTACGGAGTCAACAAAACAGGAAAAATATTACAATTTTAGATGTGCATTATTGGACATGCATGGTTATGACTGAAGAATTATTATTATTATTATTTTGATAGTAGATGCACAATATATTAACAAGGGCCAAGCCCAGCGGGGTATCTGAGGGGGCTGTGGGAAGAGAACAAAAAAAGGTATAGAAACAGAATACCTATCGCCCACCCAGAAAACTAAAAAATACACAAAAAGCATACTTATAATGGAATAATCTCCTTCATAGATTAAACCTGCCCAAAACGAAGCTAGGAGATTATAAAGACTTCACTTGACCCTCTTAGTTGAAAAATTCACCTCATTTTAAAATTACCTATTTCTTTCCTTTCAGTTACTTGAAAAAGTAGGAGGTTGCCTTCCAAATTTTTATTGCTTTCTTTCTTATTGGAAATTTTGTCCAACCCATCATCAAGTCTTGTTATGATTGAAGAATATATGTTATTTGATTGGGAGAATTCTTGTACATTGTTATTGTCTAAATGTTTTTTTGGATTATGACATGAGTTTTAAGAAGCGTAACTTCTCTAGCATGGGTTGTCTTAGAGTTGTTAAACGACTAACTCTCCTAAAAGCTCGAGCTTGTAGGATTTGAGTTTAATATGACTATTATGCCTTTAACACCCTCCCTCACGTGTAGCCCCATACCCACACGTGGAGAGTCAAATAAACCAAATAGGGTCCTGAAAGACTTTCAAATCAACAAATGAGGAATAAATTGTAGAGAAGTATGGCTTGAACTGGGGCCTCATATGACTAGGCCTACGTCTGCATGTTAAAGTTTAAATGGCCATTTCTCACAAGGCTTGAGCTTGTAGGATGTGGGTTTAATATGACTATCATGCCTTTAACAAGAGTAAAATACATCATATATGAGAACTTGACTTCAACTAGACCTACTGTGTTTCTAGACGCAGTGATTTTACCATTCAAGAAACATGTAAGGATAGTTGCGCATCAAAAAAGAAACATGTAAGGATGGTCATGTGAGATTGTAGCCTAAGTGGGGGCATTAAGGTCGATAGGGTTAATTATTGTCTGTTCAAAAAATATTCAAGAAACATAGATATAATGGAGAAAACAACATTGAATCTTATGGCTCACCTTTCTCAGCTTCTGTTCCTCCTTAGGAAATGGAAGGAGGTTGCGTTTTTGGAAGGACCCTTGGTGTGGTGAGATTGCGCTGTGTAATGCCTTCCCCACTCTGTTCAATTTGGTGGTACACAAAGATGCTAGGGTAGCAGATGTTTGGGATTCCACAAGGGAGGATGGGGTTTGGTCCCCAGTCTTCCTAAGACATTTTAATGATCGGGAGGTGGAAAGGTTCCTTCTATTCCTTCACAACAAGAAAATTAGGCCATTTTAAAGAGGATCGATTGTTATTAAAGGCTATGACGATGGTTTCTTGGATTAGATTCATGTCGTAAAGTTGATTGCACTCTCTCCTATGATTTTCATGTAGTTGCATTTGGAACTCAATCGTCCCCCATTTGGGTTTCTTTGCTTGAGGGAAACATCTGGGACGGGTGCTTCTCTTGACCGGGTTAAAGGAGAGTAATAAGGCGGCTTTTGAGAATGAGACCCCCTTTGTTCTTAGGATGAAATCTTCTTTTTTGTTCACCTTGTGGTCGTGGGCTAAGTTGTATAGTGTTGATAACTTAAATTCTTTGGTAGAGTTTCTAACCTGGCTAGGGTATAGGTGAGAGTGTGTTCTCCCTTTTTGTACTCCTCTTGTGTCTTGTTGGGAGCTTGTGCTTTCGTTTTTAATGCATGTTACGCTCTTTCACCGATCAAAAAAAAAAAAAAAAAAAAAAGGAGAGGGATCCCTCTAGTAAACAGGTGTTTTTTATGTAAAGATGATGAGGAAACAATAGACATTTGCTTATCCATTGTTCAAGAGCTAAGATGTTGTGGAATCTTTTTTTGGCCATTACGATTATGGCAGGTGTTCCCCCTTAACAGTTTGCCAATTTATAAGCCTGGCATGAGAAATCTTAGTGTTAATGAGCGAAGAGAGTTTGTTGGCGGCCCCTCTTTGTTTATTCTGGACACTGTGGAACGAAAGGAATAGGGCGGCAATGAAAACTTCTTCCTCTCTAAAAGGCACTTCAAGGCTACAACCTCTTTTGGGTTAAGGCGAAAAACGGAGACCTTGATCTCTCGGTCGTCGAGCCATGTTATGCAGCGAGAGATTGAAAAGCATTGGAGATCCCTTCTCTCATTTCCTGGTCCTCAATTAGCCACACTCCATTTATCTTGATACTAGCCAGAGAATTTTTCCTAAAATGGGAGTTGGCCATTTGATGGAAAAAACCAGTGTTTTTGTCCCCTTTCCTTAACCAGATTTCTCTCGTTCGTCTCGATGAACTTTCTTCTAAGAAGCCACTGAGCGTCTTTTGCCTCCTTCTTAGCCTCAACTTCTTCCATAGAAGCTCTCTCTCCTCTTCCACATGGTCCCAAGTCTCTAGTTGAGAAAGAGCCTGACTTTTGTTAAGATCCACTCTACCAAAACACTCCTTATTCCAGGCCTTGAGTAACTGTTTGGTCTCTTTAAGCTTTTCGGTGGTCGAGCAGGAGCCTTAGAGGCAGATCCGCACGACTTTTAAGCAAATCTTGGAAACCATTAGCTTTGACCATATTCTCGAGCGAAAGTCGACCCGCCTCTTTGCCGCCCGCGCAACGAGGATAGGGCCATGTGGTCTAGTAGGCTGGGGAGTTTACGGTGCGTCACATTTCGGATGGTCTATCGATCAAGAGAGACCCGGGAATCTATCAAATGAGCCATTAATACGGTTGTGGACTTCCCCTCCATGGCAGAAATTCCCTCTCGACATGGCGAGTCAACTAATTCAATGGATCATCAATAGCCTCGGGGAACCTTCATAGGCCAATTCGACTACCCTTACTCAGACTAGAAAAATAGAGGCGATGGAGGCAAGTTTAAAATTTTTTTAGCCCCGATTAAGGGTAATATAATAAAAACAAATAACTATTTAAATATTTTTTACCTATAACTACAGTAAAATTCTAAAAGTCAGTACCCCCTCTGGGCATATGGTGGATCTACCCCTGAGCATGCCCATAGTACTCTGCTTAGAAGGGAAGCGAGTGACATTAAAGTCTCCCACGATGCACAAAGGAGCTCCGTAAGCCTCTGTTGCCCCCGGCTCACTCGAGAGAGACACGGCGTCTTTGGAGCGAGGGCCGTAAACACCAGTGAAAGCCTAAACAAGGCCATCAAAGACATTCTTGAACAAGCAGGAAACCTTTAACATAACCACTTCTTTGTCCAAAAGAATTGAAGCTTCTTTGTCACCTGAGCACCCCCTGCGATCCTTGTAGCATCCAGAGCAACCCAATCAAGAAATCTGTTGGAGCCTAAACTCCTAATAATTCCGTCAGACATCACGTGCATCTTAGTCTCTTGGAGGCAAAAAATATCAAGCCTCTGAGCTCTCAACATAGCTTTGATAATCTTCCTCTTGGTGCTATCATTCCCACCCCTGGTATTCTCGCTGACAATTTTTAAATTCCATTATTCTCCACCGCTCGAGATCAATCTATTCTTCTTGGTATTTGCTCATCTTCTGCATCTTGGCAATCTCAAGAACCTTTGAACCATTTCTCACCAAGGAAAACCTCAAAACTAGGTAATAGAATGATTTGACGTTCAATAATTAAGAGTTGGTATTAGATGAGAAAAACTCGTTAATATTTGGAAGAACAGTAAATCCCTCATGAATCATGGAGTATATACCATATGAACCAAGTTTGACCTGAATTATGATCACTTGTTGTAGTAAGTACATATGTATCTTTCATCTTGAAATTCTTTATTTTATTTTATTGAAGTTCATTTTGCCCCTGCCACCTTCATGAAGTTGAAGTTGTGAACCCCACTGATGTCATGTTCCATGAAATGATATCACAAACTGGGGAACTTGTCAAGCATTCGTTCTCTCAAGCATGTTCCTCTTGTGGATTCTATAGCACAAAAGAAGTAGGAGAAAAGAGAGAACTTTATGCACTCATTTTGCCACATGAATCAAATAATTTGTTCCATTTTTTTTTCCGTGTTGTTTGGCGAAAGAGAAATGCAAGAATTTTTTAGAATAAAGAGATATTGGATGGAGAGATGTGGGATTACTTTTTTTATTTTTGATAAGTAAGAAAGATGAATATAAGAAAGATGTGGGATTAACTAATCAAAAAAAAAAAAAAAAGAAAAGAAAGAAAAGTGTGGGATTACTTTTAATTTGCTCTTTGTGGACTTACAATTGCTCTGTTTCTAGAGGGATTTATACTCAGTTTACAACAATTGGTTAACGGTTTGTGATTCTCTACATTAATTTGGGTAGCATTAGTCTGGTAAGCACTTTTCGTAAGAGGGAGTTCTGTCTCTTGGTTCAGTTTTTTTAAGGAAGGAAATCTCTTTGTTGCTTTGTGCTTTTGTTTTCCTAGTGATATATCATACTATTTGGTTCTGATTAGAATTATTTTTTTCCCGGATTTGTTGGGACAACAGGTGTTCACCTTTGGGTCTGTACCCCTCAAGACTTATCTACCAGATGGGGACATTGATCTAACAGCATTCAGTAAAAGCCCAAATTTGAAGGACACTTGAGGCTAGACGAGGAGTGGGGATAATTCCTAAAGAGAGAAGAAGAGCGAGGATGCAGTGCATATGAGAAGTTCAGTACATCCAGGCAGAGGTATGTGCCCTCTAGCATGATTGATGTTTGTCTATGTTGCATTTAATTCACATTATCTACTAATATGTGAACTACCAGTGTGATTTTCTATCCATTTTCTATGTGATTGGTACTTCACAGTGGAACATTGAGCATGTTAAAAGGCTCCTAAATGGTCCTAAGTTTTGGATCATTGAGAGCAGGTTTTGGCTAAAATCTTATGTTATGGGTTCAGGATCCAGTTATTTTTGCCGGGGCCTTAGGCACCTGTTTAGTGGCATTTGCAGTCCTTTTTGTGTTGACAATCGCACCTTTTGTCATTTTCTGCTCAAATTAGAGAGACAGGCAGAATGTTGTCTGATCTTTTTCTATTTTGTTAGGAGTATCTCAATAGCAATTGATTAATATAATCTTGTCATGCATAATCATATGCATCTTATTGGGGTTGGCTCCTTCCAAGTGTTTGTTCTATGGATATGTTTGAGTAATGTAATAGGTGAGGCATAATATATTTTTTGTTTAGACTGAATGACATGGAGGCTTTAAGTTTAGAGGTGTCTTTCACAGAAGAAGAGGTTCACGGTGCTTTGGCTGACCTTAATGGGGATAAGGCTCCCATCTTCCCGGATAATGGTTTCTGACTTTTGCGATTTAATTTGGGATGTTAAATCGGATATATTGGGGCTGTTTAGAGACTTTCATGAGCATGGGAGATTTGTAAGAAGCCTGAACTCAACCTTTATGGTTTTAATTCCGAAAAGAGGAGGGGTTGAAGACTTGAAAGATTTCAGACCAATAAGCTTAACTGGAAGCATTTGTAAATTGATTGCAAAAGTGATGGCTAATAGGTTGAAAAAGGTGATGAATAAATTGGTGAATTAAGCTCATAATGCTTTTGTGAAAGGGAGACAAATTCTAGATGCATCCTTGATTGCTAATGAAGCCATCGATTCAATGTTGAAGAAGAAGGAAAAAGGGTGCTCATGGCGGACATCGGCATACGAAATGAGATTAATTGGAATTTTCTCTGCGTGTAACTTGGTAAAATGGGCTTTACAAAAAAATGGATGGGTTGGATTAAGTGGTGTATTTCCACTGCCTCTTTTTCAGTCATGCTAAATGGCAGGCCAGAAGGCTTTTTTAGGAGTTCAAGGGGGCTGAGGCAAGGAGATCCACTTTCCCCTTACCTCTTTGTCTTGGGGATGGAAGCCTTTTCTCTTTTGATGGGCGAGCGATGGGGTGGTTTATTTACGGTTATAAGTTTGAGGGGGAGAATGTGGCGAAGCGAGATCACACACATTGTTTGCGAGATGATACTGCTTGTGATGCAGCCAAGGACGGAGGAACCAAATGGTTTTATCTAAGTTAGATTTTGGCTTAGTTTGAAGCTCTTTCTAGGTTGAGTATTAATTTGGATAAAAGCTCCTTGATACTTGTGGGCAGGGTTGAGAACGAGGAAAATTTAGCCTTTGAGTTGGGTTGCAAAATTGGGTATCTACCAGCAGAGTACTTGGGGTTGCATTTGGGAGCAAAGCAGCTTCAGTGTGTGGGATAGGGTTGAAGAGGAGTTTCGAAAAAGATTGGCTTCTAGCGGAAAGTAATACATGTCTAAAGGAAGACTTACTTTGATTAGAAGTTGTATCCCGATCGCCTATATGTATACTGTTTCAAGCGCTAGGAAAATCAAGATCAGATTGGAAAAAATTCAAAGAGATTTCCTATGGGGAGGTGGCAACCTTGAGAGGAAGATCCATCTAGTTAAGTGGGATATTGTTTGCCCGAGCAAAGTGAAAGGTGGTCTTGGCATTTGTAGCCTTTCAAATTTCAGCAAGGCCTTATTAGGAAAATGGATTTGGAGATTTGCTATGGAGGAAAATTCGGTATGGAGGAATATTATTAGTTTGAAGTATGGTATGGAAGATGGGGGATGGTTCTCTAACACTCCAAGAGGCGGTTGCGGGGTTAGCCTTTGGAAGGATATCGGCAAAGAAGCGATTCAGATAAGGCAGAACTGTTCTTTTGTAGTGGGAAATGGGCGGAAAGTCAGATTTTGGGAGGATGTTTGGTGCGGTGAAGCCCCTCTTTGTTCCTCTTTCCCTTCTCTCTATGAGGTGGCGAGCTCAAAAGGGGATATGGCGGGGGTTTTGTGGGAAATCACAGGGGAAGGAGGAGGGTGGAATTTTAGATTCGAGAGACACTTTAATGATTGGGGTGAAGGAGGCACAAAGATTTACATAGGTAATGTTAGTACCAAAAGCTTAAGCCCACTCCTGATTGATAGAATCATGGTGGAATGGGCGGGTGTTATGTTCTCTGTCAGAGTGCGGTTATGACTTATTGGATGTAGAGATTGAGAACCTTATTGCCTGTCAGATGATTTTAAATCCATTAGCCTGAGAGTGGGGTTTTTGTGGGAGGTGTGGTGGGGAGGATTTTGACTATGGATCGGCTTAAAAGCGTGGCTTTTCTCTTGAAGCGAGTGTCTTTTTGTGGGCAAAGGAAGAAGTTTTGGAAGCACCTCTTATTCCCATTGCCTGGGTTTGGGACTTATGGACTACTCTGTTCTCCTTGTCCGAAGGCGGATGGGTTTGTCCCTACCTGGTCAAAGAGCTGCTAATGGGTTGGGTCTGGCTCCCTCTCAAGAAAAAGGAAGCAAAGTTGTGGAGGGTAGCTTCCCTATGCTTTCTGTGGGCAATTTGGTTTGAGAGGAACAAAGTGGTCTTTGAGGATATACAGTTCTCGTTAGATAAGCAGAAAACCTTTTTTATAAGGTCATTTCGTGAATGGGCTACTATGATTCCTGATGTGAATCTCTCCTTTTTAAGAGGAGTGTTGGGTTCTATGTAGTTTGTGCGGTGGGTTGTTTGTCTTAGTCTTTGCTTTTTTTTTTTTGGTGTCGTGTTTCGGCCCCTTTGTATACTTCTAGTGTACTCTTGTGGGGTGCCCGGTTGTGGCTCTCCCCTTTTTTTAATTTATGGTTTTATTTGCCTATCAAAATATATATATATATATATTTTTTTTTTTGGGTCTAATGTTCAAAAGCTAATATATATATGAGTGATGAGGAGGTAGACTTTTGAGCTATTAATTGGATTGCTTGAATAGGATCTCTATTGGGTGTTGTGGATATATTCTTTTTTACTCCAAAGTAATTTAGTGCCATAGACTTGAACAATGAAACAAGTTCTACTAATTAAATATTGAGTGCTAAAAAATAAAACAAGAATGAGACTGTGACTTAGTTGATGAGGGCTAAAGTGGCAATCACAACTACAGGCAATTCAAGCTCCATAATATACCCTATATTTGACCAGGCTAGAGGATTGCTTGAAAGAAGACATGAAGGTTGTAACTTTGCTAGAAATATGATAAAGTTGAAAAAGTGAGAAAGGAGGTTATTGGTTTGAAAGAAAGGAATTGAATGCCGCTCAATTTACATTAATTATTTATATGTTATAAGTATTTTAACTGTTATGAAGTTTGTGGCAATGAAACTTGTGAAACAGCAAATGTTTGGTGGGCAATTGCTGAAGAAGAAGGAGACATTAGAAGAATGGGGTTTCACCAATCAGAATGGCTAGAGATCAGGGCTAAGCTTGGAAAGAATTACATGACTACAAATTACTACAATAAGTTATGCGACTAGTCAATAATTTGAGGTAGAACCACATACTTGTTACTAAGCATATGCTGATATTTGGTGAGTTAAAAACAAGGAGACAAACAGTAGAAGACCCTGAGAAATTTGAACCATGCTCTCAGATTGCACATGGAGAGGAAGCCCAAAACTTAATAAAACCTTTGTGAGAAATTTCATGCCTTCAACTTGGTGATATTGAGTTTTCTTAAGTTGGGTGGAATTGATGGGGATAAGTGGTAGTCACCTTTAAAATTTTTATCTAAGATGCATAGGAGTGGGCTCTAAAACCCAAATTTTAATTTCGGACTGTTTGGATAATAATGGGCTTAGTTGGGATCTTTTGTAATTCAATATAGGTTCAGCTTAGAATTTACTTTCCAGAAATCAATTTATGGCCCTAGTTGAAGGTCATAAGTTACTATTTTCAGTTATGAATTTTGTCATTTTTCTAGAGCCTTTAATGTGGTCTCATAGTCAACCCAAGATTTACCATTTGCAAGTTCATTTCTACCATGTAACTAGTTCTCAGGAGTTATAAGTCCCTAGAAAATCTCTATATAGTTGTTGATCAGTCTTTTGAAAATAAAAAAAATGATACAATCTCGAGCTGCCGCTATTTTTGGAGCGAGTGATACAAAGAGCACTTGGGGGTGCAGCCTAAAGGTTTCAAGGAGTGGTTCCTAGAATTATTTCACTTATAGCACTACTCTATTATTATTTTCCTTCCTATCATGCATCATTTGTATTGTTTTAGACTTGTCTCTTTATAAATACAAGGTTGAGGAGGGATTTCCTCCAAGGCATATGAGGATTAGCAGTTCTTCACCACTATCTACCCCCCCACACCCATATGTGACCCTATTCAATGTATCATTGGATGCGTTGCAATTTTGCTTCATGCAATTGTTTATAGAATTTGTTATTTCCAATTTTTTGAAATAGCCATGGTGCATACTTTATTTGTAACAGTTTCATAAAATAAGATTCTTGAATGATGAGATGACAGCATGTGTCTTTGTGTGTGTGTGTGTGCGCTTTGTGTAGTGTGAAATCCTCAATAGGAGAGATGGTATATGTATTGCATGTTGTCTATTCTGCTTGCATTAACCATGTATTCAGCTCACTCAATTTGATACTGGGGTGTTTTTCCATTTAGGAGGTTTTCCATTTTGGAGAGTTCTAGCCGACCATGTTTTAATGAATTACTTACCTAGATGTTGATGCTTTTCTTTTAATTGCCATTGATCGTTATGTTCAGTTTGTAAATTCTTTGATGTTACTGTTGGATTTTCTAATTCCTAAGATATAAATCTTTCTAAAATCAGTCTTCTTTTCTGGTGCCTATCTATTTCTAGGTCAAGATAATAAAGTGCCTCGTAGAAAATATTGTAGTAGACATATCCTTTGACCAGCTTGGCGGTTTATGTACTCTTTGTTTCCTTGAGGAGGTGAGAGCATTATTTTGGTGGATTCTAACGTGTACCTCTTTCATCTCTCTATTGTATGTTTCCACTAACTAGTATCTTCCATTTTGAAGGTTGATCATTTGATAAACCAAAATCACCTCTTCAAGCGCAGCATAATATTGATTAAAGCTTGGTGTTATTATGAGAGCCGCATATTGGGCGCTCATCATGGACTTATTTCTACTTATGCTCTGGAGACATTGGTTTTGTATATATTTAATGTTTTCAATAATTCCTTTGCTGGGCCACTTGAGGTGATATAATCACATTTGTAATCTTTGTCAACTGTATTTCTTTTGTGCAGCCATCTGAAAAATTTCCTTTACATGTGCAGGTACTTTATCGTTTCCTGGAGTTTTTCAGCAAATTTGACTGGGAAAATTATTGTGTTAGTCTGTGGGGTCCAGTACCCATTAGTTCACTTCCTGATGTTACAGAATTTTAAGTAATCCAACTACTAAACTTTACATATCCTGATAAGGTAGCATTCCTCATCAAATAAAGGTTGGGTCATGTGATGCTGATTTTTCTTTGAAATACCTTACACAGCGGACCTTCCGCCGAAAGGATGCGGCGGGAGTTATTGCTGACAAATTATTTCTTGGCAGCTTGTAGCTCTGTATATGCTGTTTGCCTGTTGGACGAAAATCAGAACAGCCTTCATTTCCAAATATTTTAATGTGATTGATCCATTACGTACAAACAATAATCTTGGACGCAGTGTCAGTAAAGGTATTTAAGTTCTAAACTCAAGCTGAAATAATGTCTCACTTATGAACATCATCCTGAACCATGACTGTTCTTTATGATGCCTGTCAGTAAGAATATGAATAACACCAGCTGTATGTTGCTAATGTCCAGCCGCATCTGGGATAAAACTCGTTTCATTTTGTTGTCATGCTTCCTGTTTGATGATTTAATTTTCTTGATATGAATGTTAGTGATGGTTTAAACATTTGAGCTGCCTGATAAGATTTATATGCTCCAAAATATTTGGAGCATTCTCCCACCCCCCAAGTGCCCTTTTATCTGTTTGTTTCCTCACACTGTTGCTTTATTTATACTTTTAGTGGGTAACTTTTAGGATTCATTGTGCTTTGCTTTTGGGGCTCAAAGGCTATTCGTTAGCTTGATTGTCCAAGGGAGAATCTTATTGCGAAGTCAACCAGTTTTCATGAACACATGGAAGACATGGAAAGGCGATCGCCCTGATGCACCTAGTCTGATCTTTATGGTTTGCAACTGCCTAGCTTGAATCATATTGAAAGAGGATCCTGACAGTGTCAGAGTAATCGAACAGCAAAAACGAAAATTATTACAGATAATGATCTGGGATTTGAGGTGAGGACACGTGATTATCTGTGCTTCTGGCGTTTCTTAGTGTGCAACTATAAATCCAAGTAAAATTTAAGTGCTGCTCGCTCGCGTGTATGTCCATATCATGCTCAAGGCAGGAACTATCAGTATACCCGCTCAGTAAACCAATTGCTGCGATCAGAAGAATCGTCAGCGACACGGAAGTGCAAGTTCAATGAGCGGCTCTTACCCAAACTGTGGGAGAGTTCTGATTGGAATTAGCAACGATGATACGTATGAAGTATCTTGATTTCAGGACGCAATTCTAGTCTGCGAGCACTGATGCTCGATGAAGTTCCGTCCGAAGGCGTACGAAGACCATTAAAAACGGAAGACAGAACCAGTTTCTGCAAAGATCTGATTCGCCATGTAGGGAAGAGGCTTTGGTTCATGAGTTCTGAACTACCATGGTGCTGATCTTCACCTCGAAAATTAATCTTCAAGGCAGGGCTCATCCCATCGAAGTATTGATGGTGCTGTTGATTCAAATAGTTATCATGGTGAATCTGGATTAAGTACTGTAGGAGAAGACCATCCTTCTGTTGCTGATGCAATGCAGATGCACCAGGAAGAGCAAGATCGCGTAAACATGATGGCTTCCAGGGCTCATAATTTTAGTGGACAGGTTCAGATGCCAGTAAATCTAGCTTCTGCTTATCTGCCGGTTCCAATATCATCTTCTGTTTTAGCTTCACTTGGACATGCTCACAGAAATGTGGCTGGTATGATTCCAACAAATATTCCTTCATTTGAGCCTCCTTGGGGCTCAAGTATTCATTACTCTCAAGGTTTAGTTTCTTTGCCAGTTTCTCAATATTTTCCTAGTGTAGGAATGACCTCAAATAAAGAAATGGCTGAGCCACTTGATGACAATTTGAGATCAACTGAAGTTAACCAGGAGGACAATGATCATGGTTTCTGGCCTGAGCGTGACTCAGATTCCATGAGAGAATTTGATCCTGATAATGGAAATTCAGTAGGGTTTAACTTTGGTACTTCATCTCGACTAAGCAGCCCTGACAATTATTTAATGAAAGCCCAAGGGGTAACGAACGAAAACAGAGGGAGAGCAGTCAGGGAAGCTATGGTGACAATTCCCAATATCAAAATGTCAAAGGAACTGATGTTTACTCTGCTGCCAGCTCACGATCTATACCTGCTTCCCAGGCCCCTCCTTCAAGAAGCAAATTGTCTTCTGAAGGTTCCTGGGATGAATCTCCTTCAAAGGTTTCAAAGTCAGCAAGGGACAGACGGGGAAGGAGAAATGCTCCTTCTACAGAAGCTTCCAACATGTATAGGTCAGGTAAGAATGGGTGGCAATATGAGGGTGAATCGGCTGAGCCTGCTTCTTCTCTGCCAGATGATGACAGCAAAAACTGGATTCAATTGTCAACAGTGGGTACTGAGGTGGCGGCTTCTATTTCAGGAGGTGTTGATTCTTCCCATGTTCGTGCTAACTTAATTCTGGTTATGAACATGCGCGAGTGAGTGGATTCGTGCTTCCCATTGCTCCAATGTTTGTGGGTTCTGATACAAGACAGAAAGGAGTTGATAACCATGGAATGTTACCTGCCATTTTTCCCATGGGGCCCCGATTCACTGGTAACAATCAACTTCCTTTTCCGGTATATAATTTCCCAAATGAGATGGGAAATTCCAGTTCATCAACAAGAAGCCAGTTTGCGGATGATGAGTTTGTACCAACTCAATGTAAGTCAGTCGGATCAGAGCTTGGATTCACCTAAGAAAGGGTCTGCTTCTATGGAGCACGAAGAGCAGCACAAAGACATTTTGAACAGTGATTTTGCAGTGTTAGCAGGGTACAATATGAGACAGTTTTCCAGAATCCACGAAATCATGGGCATTTGCTTTATCGCTAACTACTGTTTTTTATGCCACCAATGTATTTGCAGGTCCATGGATGATCCTGGAAGACCTCTATCTGAAAATATGAACCTCACAGCTTATGAATTTGATGGTCCTCCCTCATTCCTGTTCCACCTCTTTGACTGGTTCTAATAGGCCTACTGAATTGTGTATCAACATTCATGAGTAAAGTTCCTAGATATCGGTAATTGGGACTGGGACTTACTTGCCAAATCCTGTAAGGTTTCTGTCCCCAAATAGTTGTTCTTAATTTAATGAATGTGGTTCCCTGGATATTTTGGTGATTTGGATTAGAAATTATCTTTATTTTTATGAATGAGGTTTACAATTTGAAACTAGGCTTTGGTTTTTCTTTTCATATGTTTTATTTGGAGATATTCTTTCTCTCTCACAAATGTATAATAGGTTTTTGATGTTCTCTTTATCTTGCTTCATATTGTTGAACTCTCACTTAAGCCTAATCATATTTCTGAATATTTGCATTTTTGTTGCCTCTTGTTTTGTGTCCTTGCAAGGACCCAAACCCAGAATCTCCCACATCCCATCCTAACCACTTTCTATTTGAGCCAGCTCTCTAGAGCAGTTTTATGTTGCCATTATCATTCGGTAATTGATTCCTCTTCCCTTTTATTCTTTTTTTTTCTCCCAGAAGATGTCTTTTAGGGACCGACGATCTTCAAATACAAAGAAACCACAGGGGACATTATGGATTTACGATAGAAAGGATGCCATGGTGGCAGGGAAGGACATTGGAACAATAACTCTAAGCCACGATTTTCTGGTGCCGTGCTCAAGGTCGGAATCAGGTTGTCATTGGCAAAGATTGAACGGTCTACATCAAGCAACAGCGATCTGATAGATCATGGGATACATTCAACATGAAGGTTACCCCTCATTTTACTCCCAAAATGGTCCTATCAGCTCCGGGAACTCCTCTAACCGAGGTTCTGCCAATATGGCATATGGCATGTATCCAATGCCAGTCATGACTCCAAATGGTGTTTCTCCATCTGGACCTGGTTTGGCCCGTGTCATTTTGCAGTATCATCCGCATGATCAGTGAAGCTACCATGTCTCCCTGAGCAGCTTGAGTTTGGGTCTCTTGGGCCTGTTCATTTATCCGGTATAAATGAAGTATCTCAGCTTGGTGAAGGTTCATCGAGGGGGGTTAATGATTTGCAAAATTTCCAAGGAGATTCTGCGCTTTCTTCACCAGATCAGCCCTCTTCGCCCAAGATTCATAGGTAATTTCTCATCCAGTATATATATTGTTTCTGCAAGCAATAGGCAGAAAACACGACCAAAGTTTCTCAGGGGTCCCCCTTTCAACCCATATTTTTGTTTCTTTTACAGGCTTGGGGTTCATACAGGTGGAATATTTCCACCATTCTTATTTACTTCGTGTGGTTTAGCCTCTCTTTATCTGCCTGCCATGATTTATTTTGATACATGAGTGGACCTTGGAGAGGGTTGTTTTGGTCTGATCAGTAGTACACTTATTTACTTGGAAAAGCATTCCATTCCTCTTTCGGTTTCTTATCATTTTGTTCCCTGTGTTTCTTGGTCTTGCTCATGATACCTGTTCATGTTTTTTTTTTTTGACAGGGGAACGTAACTATTTCAGCAGAACCTTGGCCCAGAGGAATTGACGGTTAAAAGGAAGAACTGCCACAACCTTCTCTTCCTGAACCAAGAAGAATTGTGGGAGACAGCAATTACAGTGATAAAACCCTCCATTACAAGACACTGGTTTATACCCAGCCTAAGGGGTCATCGGTCTTTTTCATTCAGCTTTCTACCGTATGCAGGTAAATGACCATTAAGTATCATACCCCACTGGTCATTTGCACTCTACAGAAAGAAATAAGTTTCACCTACACCTACACTCAGTTATGGTAGAAGCAGGATAGGGGAAGAGAAGATATTGGCTTGATTTCATTGAACGGGGTCGGTGAGCAGCCAGACTTAGCGTTGGTACAGAAGTAGGATGAGGATGAGGATGACAAAGATGATGAAGTCAGAGGTTTGTAGTGTTGTTACTCCCAATGGGTTCTGCAGTTAATCCATTGACTTAGGATCTGATCTCCCCCCAGGTAAAGGAACTAAAGGTTTTAATTACCCTCATATTACATGACTGCTCTATGTTCTATATGTATTATTAATTATTTCGGATTTCTCACAATCACAAAAATAACTCATGTTTAACTGTCCATTAGGGTGACACCCTCTGTTTCAAATGTCATAATGTAGAATTATCATTGTCAAGAGATAAAATTAGATTGACAAAAATTCTGTAGCACCTTGTTCGATTATTTTGTATTAAAACCAGGCTAAGAAATCAATAACCAGACTACCTAGTTCGATCCTGGAATCCCTCCGTCTGAACCAAACGTTGATCACCTTGTGTTTTTAGCATGGTTTGTGATTTATGTTAAGGGTTAAAGTACTTAGCCCCTCTGTTTTATGCTTTATGCTCTTTAATTAGAGTCTGCCAATTTTGCTTTCCAATTAGGAATAGTCATTACATGGGGAGTTTTTATTTCTCATTTATTTATCCACCAACCTTCATGGCTATGATATTAAAGCAGCCCCACTTGAGTTTTGAAGTTTTTAAGGAAAATTCATTGTATGATTAGATTTGCCAACAATGTGGAATTTATGTCAAAGAAAGCTACATGTTATTTGACCATCAATTGTCAGTGAAACTATATGGTGAGATAGAGTAGGAATAATTGAGGTTTCATTCTTAACGATAATTTGAGTTACAGTTGGAAGATGAAGATGTGTTTATAGTGAGAAACTAGTCTTTTGCGGTCCACACCGGTTGTATAGGGATTATTAGTATGGGTATGGTATGGTTTAAATGTATTTTTAGGTATTGTGCGGGCGGTGTCCGGTTTACCAGTAAAAAAAATAAAAATAAAAATTTGTCTATGAAAGAGCTAGAAGCAATTAGTTTTCATGTTTGGCCTTTTGTGTTTGCTTTCTTCTATATTTCTTTCTTGGTTGGCCAACACTCAAATGCGTTGAAGAAAGTTAAGAGGACAACAGTCTTTTTGTTTTAATGAGCATAAACTATTTATTTCATTTGTGGTATTATTAATGGTATTTTGGTGGAGAATGTAAAGTAAATCATTTTTTTAAAAGGAAGAACATAATTTGTTGTTGTATTTTCAAAATATTATTTTTCTATCTTTCAAATGAAATGTGTTTTTTAAACTTATATAATTTTTACGAAAGTTTTTGGGCATTTGAAAACTAATTGTAAGCGCTAATTTTTAATACTTGAATTTCCAAACACGGTTTTTAGTCTTAAAGAAAGCCAAAGGGACGTGAAATGGTTTGAGTCTCTCTCTCTCTCTCTTTTCTTCCTTTTTTGGGTAATCTGATTAAAATATCTTTGAGAAAAGCCAGTGACATTCTCAATTTTGTATGACTTTGATAAAAAATACCCTTCTTTGTTTTTTTTGTAAAAGCAATCCTTTTTTAAAAAATATAATGTAATACATGAAATATAAGGGACATTTTTTTCCAAAAGGGTAATTTTAGAAAAAGCATGAGATAGGTTACTTACACAAATCTTGTATTATTTGTCTCCTTTTATCCAAATATTTCTTTTCATTTTGTATGATACACTTAATATTTGTTCACAGTTTTTTATCTTTAATTTATAAAAATCCTAGTTTACATTTAAAGAAAGAGGTGTCTCTTCTTCTTTTCCAGTTCAAGCATCGAACTGTTTATATATATATATATATATATACATATATATATATATATAAATGTAAACTGTCTACACTTAGCATTAAGATGTATTCTGATTCATGAGAAACTGAATTACAAGCTGAAACATATGGCTGCTTTCCATATTCCACAAAAATGAACATGGATCGCCTAATAAATAATTTACACATCGGATCGAACTCATTCAGCTTACCCCCACCCCACCACTTACTTACCTTCATAAGCATATATTAATTCCTTGACCTATATCATTTTAGTTGACCCTTCTTTTATCAACCCTATCTACAAGACCCCAAAACTCTTTTCTTTTGTTTCCCTTTTTCTAAAACCAGCAGATTTTTAATCAACTGGAATTTCTCCATTTTGCAAGATGAGTTAAGAAGGATAAAACCTCCGACGGGTCGCGGAGAGAATACGCAGCTTTGGTTTCCTTTGGGGTGGCCGTCACAATTATCGGGTACCCTTCTCCTCTCCTGCGTATAACCTTCAACAAAAATACGTATATGACACATTTTATATATTTTATAGAAATATTTCCTTAATATATATACCTTAACTTATTGAATCTAACATTTTTTCTTCATGTTTTCAGACAATAACTTATTTTGAACAAAAATACCTATTTTTATTTTATTTATTTACATTATCCTTTAACCGAATCACCCAAATATAAATGAACACCGACATTGAAATGAAATCAATATATCATACCTTAAAGCATCTTCATCCAGTTCGATCATCTCCAATGTACAATGGGAGGACATCACTTGATCACCAAACCTAACGTGTCCAGTAAATATTCAAGGCATAACCTTTGTCCCATTTATCAGGTCAGGAATTTCATAACCTGTCCCATCATATTAAACTCATTAACCATATTTTGACTTCATTACACTAAACATAATACACTGTACAGTTTGTTTGCATGTCGACTAATCTCATTAATAGTTGAGTAAATCGCCCGATAATGGAATGGCTTTAAAAGGGCTGTGATAGCAATTTAGATGGCGGGAGCCGAATATAGCAACTTATTTTAATGATTGTCGAGGCAATTTATATGCTTGCGCGACTAATCTCATGGGGCTTTAAAGTGCTTGATTGAGTAAATCTTGATAACAAGAACCAAGCCAGATGTCGTTGAGAAGCAAAACCCGAGAAATTTGAATATAACACTTTTTTTTTTAAAATTATTGTTGGGACAGTTTACATTCATCTTAATTAATCCTATGAGACTCTGAAATTAATAATCAGAGTAAATCCTTCAATGACCCTAAAGTGACTCAAATTGATAACAATTGCTAACCCAATAAACCAAAGACCAAACCAACTGACTACTCATCAAGGTTACAAAAGAGCATACCTCTTACAATTTTGTTAGATAAATTTTATCCCAGTGAAATTGAAAAATTGGGATTTGCTGCACCTTTTGCCCTTGTCAGCTGGCTTCAAGGTAATTTGCAATCACTGATGTCACCTTCTCTTCTAATGTGTCATAGTCCTACACATAATTTATATATATGGATATAAATTTACGAATATTTATAATTATATAGTTAAAAAATAAATAAATTGAGAGCGGGAATAAGCTTTTCATGATGTGAAGTTCTATTACCTTTTCGTGAACTCTACGAAAATGCACTGAAATGCAAAATCTATTATCTTCTATCATAGCACCCTCTATTTTCTGGGTTTTTTCCTCCAACATATTGGATATCTGTGAATTCATGGAAGGTAATAAGAACATTGAGGGAAATTAAACGCAAAGAAAAATTAATTATAAGCAATCAGTAATTTTTTTGGTCTCAATTTAATCTGATTTGATCAGAGTTCAATCCCTAAACCATGAATAAAAAACTTTCCCGATTAATTATCGATAAGAGATAATACCTTTTGGATCGCAGGCAAGAAATCTTTAGCAGGTTGAAACATAGTTACTTCATTTGCCCTGCGTTACAATAAAAAATATCTTAGGATTAAAAAAAAAAAAAAAAAAAAAAAAAAGGTAATGTTTTCGGAAAATTGAAGCCTTCAAAAAATAAAATAAAAAAATAAAGTTGACCTGTTTATCAACGGCTTTGATTTGGTACTGGTCGTAACAGGGTTTACATTGGTGTGGTGGACCCATTATATCCATCCCATGGCTCCCAGCATAATATACCTCTGTTAACTGTACAAATCCATACACCTAAGAAAAACCCACACACACTTATTAATTATTATTATATTATAAAATTCAGGCTTAAAATTCAACTAAGAGCATAAATAATTAGAAAGAAGTGGGTTTGGATTTAATTTTGCAAAACCTTAGCGCCCCTTCCCCTACTTTTCTTTCATCCCAGTACTCTTCAACTTTTTTTTTTAAAGTAAGGAGAGATGATTTTTTGATCATTTTTAGTTTGAAATCATCCCAGTTTCGCATCCCCATTTTTCGTTTTAACACATTGATAAAATGATTATTTATCTTAGATTTATTTTGTTTTTTTATGTTATTATTGATTTTTATGGCTTTTGTTTTATCGTCGATTTGTTATGACATGGTGTAGTTTATCGTTTTATTACAACGTTTTATTAGTATGGAGTGATTCAGACAGACCAAAGCAATTCGTTTGTCGGGCTCATGAAATTATGATCGTCGTAGATATTATCTTCATTTATATTATCGAATTTATAGGTTTTATCATCGATTTATTATCTTTGATACTTTATATATTATTTAAGCGTCTTGTATGATTTTAATTTGTTACTTATCTTAGATCTGTCGTCTATTCTGGCGTTTGAATAAATAATATTATTTTTTCTTAAAAATAAAAATAAAAAGAAATTTGATGAGTGAAATATTACCTTCTCTCATTCGACCACTAATAATAGCGGTTGGAAGCTTCTTGCGACTTCACGTACAGCAGAACACCCCATCTAAATCATAATATAATGGAAGGACGAGGGCTGGGAATGAAGAGGAGAGGATTGAGCGGTTTAGGAGGTGCAGGGTAAGAAGGTAATTAGTACCTCATCGAACATGAAGGCACGATCAGGATCGTCCACTATTGGTGAAGGGGTTCCATCATGAGCTAAAAACACAACGATGGACTTCCCCTTTGCTTTGCTCCACCCAGCTGGTCAAACAATGTTGGCCAGCACGATGGGTGTTCCATCTGATCACCATTTCATAATCACAAAAATGGTCAATTGTTAGTTGACCTAACATATATATACACCATCAAGAATATCTCAATAAATATTTTTAAGAATTAGCATGTTGATACTAGCGACAGGAGGTAGGGTTTAAAGTCAATGAGAGCATAACATACGTTTTGGAGAAGAAATATAATGACAATTGTTTCATTTTAGTGATTTTAATTGGGCCAGGGTGAACCGCTTAATTTCGAATCATCTTAACTACAAATGGCATTAAAAATGGCTCAAATGCCATTTTATAAATAATCATCATTTCTTAATTAGAAAAATAGTCAATTATTAGTTGACCCACTATATATATATATATATATAAAATAAAAGAAAGATACAAAGGCATAGACTTAAAATAAATAACAAAACCAATGAAAACTAAGCAATCAAAATTGTAACATTGGTCAGTTAGGTCATTAGTGGGAGCATCAAAATAATCATTCTTAGGCTTTGAAATTGCTTCCTTATTCTGCTGATTCGCAGCTTTCAGGAATTCAATTGCCTTCCAAACCTTTAGCAAATTTCTCCTCATTCTTTATTCTACAAACAAAAAATCATGAAAAAGATCAATAAAGGAAAATTGTTAACATATAATTAGTTTACAAATGAAAATTTATCATTTTTTCTAACACATTGTAAGAGTTTCTTTTCTTACAATTTTAACTACACTAGAAGCTTAAATTTTCTATTGAGATAAGGTTTTCATTTGAATTTTCATATCAACAAAGTTTAAATTCTATTCTCTTGTCGATCATACCTAACTTAAATAATCGAGTGTTTAATGTTTAAATAAGAAAGGACATAAAGAAAAAAAGGATTTTGGGTTTGAGTTTCAGTACGAATAATTTACTATAATATAACTAAAAATGTTTAGTTGTTAAAAAAAAAAATTATATCCTCTTAGAAAAATTCTAATATTTTAATGTGTCCACATGAGAGGTTAGGGATTAAAAACAAAGCTACAGAAAAATAAGGAAAAGAAAAGAAAAGAAAATGTTACTATTAATACTATTTTAAATTTTATGTTACTATTTTAAAAATTAAATAAATTTGAGAATTATATATAATCGTAACTAATCATAAGTAGTAATTTTCTTTTCATATTTTTGCTAGTAAAAACCAATTCAGTTTCTACTTTCTTAGAACCAAAATATTTAGAAAAATAAGGGAAACAAAATTAACTATATGAGAATTATTTCTTCTTCAAACTTTTCTTTCCGAGCTTTTTTTTCTTTTACATGGAAACCCATCAGAAGAAAATTATTTATTTCTAAAACCAATATATACACAGGACTAAGGTAAATGCACATAAATAATAACAGAGGTTGATTTCAGAGTCAGGATATGATTTAGAGTTTCTGTTTGGTTTGAAAGAAAAAACAAAAGGTCACTTTTATTCCCACAAGAAAAATGAAAATCGCTTTCAAAAAAAAAAAAAAAAAGAAGAAGAAGAAGAAGAAAGAGAACAAAATATTGATCAAACACATATTCATTTTATGAAGACCACAGCACAACAGGTGTTTAATGATTAGAGGGTAATGCAACAGAAGATAAGTTTTCAGTCTATGAGAACATTGGGAAGTCGTTTTCCAAATGGAACCTTATGGATATATAAAGGACAAAGAAAAGTAGAAAGAAGACAAAATAAGATAATATTAGGATCGAATAAGTTAAATAGGGATGAGTCGGACATTACAGGGCTAATAATTATGAAAGTAAAAATGTATCTTAGTAGGGTTCCATCAGCTGATTCAGATGATAATGACATTGGCTTTGATTTCTATTCTTTAAAACATAAACTACTTTCTTACGTTTCAGCTTTTTGCTCATAATTATTATCCCACCTCCTTCCAACCCCCCCACATCTTGTCCATGGAATAGAAGTCATGCAAATAGGATGAAGAATATTAAAAAAGAGATAGAGAGAGAGAGAGAGAATAAAATAAAATCTCACACCTTTAAAAATCATTTTACGTGTTCAAGAAAGCTTACTACATAAAACATGTATGGTTTCAAAGCTTTACAAAATGAGTGATATTGAAATTTCGTGATTTTAAAATATATTTATATAATGAAGATAAACCTGTCATAGTAAATACAACTTTTTTCCACACAAGGATAAAAAGACCATGTGAAAAACTTCCACCTTATATTCTTTTTTTTAAATAAAGTGAAGTTCAGTTTCCTCATCATTTTTTTTTTATGAAAGAAGAACATTAAATAAAGATCTTACAAACACATAACAATAATAATAATCTTGAAACTAATATTTATAACATCTTTAATAAATTTTGATCAACAAACACTTAAATCTAAAATACTAATACTTTTTTTTGCTAGGCAATACTTGTCTATACACATGTCAATAAACACAACTTTCAATTTATAATTATTTTTGAGTCTTCTTCTATCTCTAACTTCAAACAGCCCTTATTCTAATGGAAAAACCATCCTTAATTAGGGGCCCAAAACAAAAACAAAAAATACAAAACAAAAGGGAAATCAAACTAAAAAGGAAGATTGGAGTGATCATTTTAGGTTTGTGTATATTTTGACACCATGGTCACATATGATATGAACTATTTCTATACATGCATAAAAAAAACTAGTAAGGAGAGGGGGAAGACATTAGTGGGCAAATGTTGTGGAGAGTACCCCACTGCCCCCACATGAGAATAATGGGTTGGAAGGAGGATGAAAAGAAATGCCAAACTCCTTTTTGAGTGTAGCAACAATCCATGTTGCACTTTCACAAGGCAAAACACAGAGACAGACAAACCCTAGAGACTCTACATATGACACGTAACGTTGTACACGTGTATCCTATGAAGCCATGAAATTATTTGTCTCCCTTTATTCAAAGTTGGTCAGGAAAAAAGCTTGTACCTTTTTCCAAATCGAAAGTGTGAAAGCATACAACTCAGGAATTACCCTAAAATAGAGAATAGAGACTATAGACCGGTTATATTGGCCATAAAGGAATTAAAAAATAAGTATTCTATTAGGAAAATTTGTTTTTAAGTTTATTGATTTGGGAGTACTTGCAAAAAAGTATAAAGAATATAAAATATATATTTTAGTACGGTTTTATAGAGTTTCATGTATAATAGTATCTATATACCATCTTAATAAACTATAAATATTATATTAGTCTTATTTTATTGTAATCACATACAGACGTTATAATAATCATATAATTTATTAAAGTAATCTTACCAATCTTATTATCACAAAAGCAGATTATTTTTATGAAATTGTCTTAAACTATGTATTTATATTTTGATACCTTCCCTAAATTAATGGGTAAAAACACAAGTTTCCCATTATATTATATTATATATGAAAGTAAATTATTAGGCAAGGAAAAAATCAATAAAAAAAAGGATAAAGTCATGTGGTAGAAGCAAGAGAGGTTATCCAAGGGGTTTTGGGCCTGTTTGGTAGTGTAAGGTGACACATCTACGAATTCCAGAGTTTGGAATTGTGACTCTAGAAAAAGCCACGTGGAATCAGACTTTCTACATACGACGAAACGTCTTGAATCAAAATAAATAATTGAAACATCTTGAATCAAGATAAATCATTGCTCCTATATGTAGTTATGAGTTATTCACAAAGACATATGATAAATGCATGCAAGCATATATTATAATGTAGTTCAAGAATGCACATAATGAACTTGATGTCATGAATGATTCTCATATCTTATATCATATAATTTTAATCTTATTTGTTCATCATTTTAATAGTAATAATGTATCTACCTTTACATGGACACCCAATTGATTTTATATTGTTAGAAAATGATCTTATATTCATTAAATATATTGTTCAATGCCTCCTAGAATATTTTCCTTTGATTGATTCTGAAATGAAGTCTTTTCTTTCTTTTCTTTTCTTTTATTTTTTTAATTTTTTAATAATTGTGAATGTTTGGATTAGTTTTAATGTACTTCGATTAATTCAACAAGCACTAAAGGAAGTCTTCTTTTTTTTTTCTATTTCATTCCCTTGAATTTGCAAAACAAATAAATTGATTTTCAGACAGAATCCCATTACAACAAACCAGGCAACAAAGTGATAAGATGAAACATATAAAATATTAGAAAAAAAAACGACCTAATTATTCCATGTATCATGTAAAAAAGCACTTCTTTAGATATATGAATCAATCCAAAAGTTGAAAACAAAGAAGGTATCCTTTGTCCTAGATAATGGCCATAACAAATCCACTGAAATGTTGCTGAGAATAAGTATAATAATCATATTTACAAACAAAACGAAGCAATTATAATATAATTGTATTGAAAAAGCATTTATTAGACTTTGTACTTTTAGTAACAAATACCAATTATTTTAAAGTACAAAAGCAAAAAGCCCTCCTCTAAAAGTAGGCAAAATGCATGCAAGCGTTGTCGACAAACCACTCGCCCTCTAGAGAGGAAAAAGCCTAATCCCTTTAATTTAGGTAGAGATCGGTTGCTTGGATAAGACGACTAATGGCTTGGGTCCTGGGTTTTTAGACCCTACGTGGCGAAATCATGGTATGTGATTGGTTTAAAAACTGGATTATTAGTGTGGACTCTGATGCGACTTTAAAATGGATCCTATGGTTCAATTGGGCCTCTGGCCCAGTTAAGATGTGGGCCTTAACGAGATGACACGCGATAGTAAACATTGACCATATATTCCACTCTATTGAATACTTTATTTAAAAAAAGAGATGAGTAACCGAACGTAAGAAATCAAATGTTCAAAAGAGTAACTCAAAATGGGGGCGTGAGATGCTCTCCATGAATGTAGAATTAAGAAAAAAACGTAGGAAATAAATTTTAGGCTTTACATTATTTGTTTTATTTTAAGCTTTAGAAAATAGTTTTTAAAAAATCTGAAAAAATATCTTATTTTGATGATCTTTAAAAAACAGGGAGGTACAAATTTTGAAAATGCGATTTATAGTATAATGGTCGAGACAACTTGAAATCTAGAGTTCGGTGATTCAAATCTATAAAAACAATTTAACTACTCTCAAATTTTTCGAGGAAGCATTTGTCCCCCCGAGCTAGGTCCGCTCCTAACACCGAAAATGCGAATCAAACAAGTTTTTAGTGTTCTTAGTAATTTTTAGAATAAATATTTGTTCTTGAAAATAGGAACCAAATTTAGACTTTAGATCTTATTAGCTTCTTGTTTTTTAAAACTTTTTAGAAAACAATTTTTAAAAATAAAAAAACAACATTTTAGTGCTCTCTAAAATACAAAAATCACAAGTTTGAAAAACAGGAATAACACGGAAAATGGTTTTAGTGTTCTTCGTATTCTTTAAAACAAAAAACTGTTCTTGAAAATAATAACCAAAGTACCAAACAACCCCTTCAACATTTGTTTTTAGCTATTTTTAGCTACGAATTTTAAAAAGAAATAATTTTTTCATATTTGAAGAAATAACTTAAAATTTCAAAGATAAAGTTCTAAAAAATATATTGATATAAATTATATACCATAATTTTGGGTAAAAATTCAAAAACGTTTCTTATTTGGAGCTATCCTCCAAATGATTAAAAAAAAAAACCCAAGAGAATAATTTTAAATTTCACGAAGAACAAAGTTTAAGTTCCACACAGATGCACGGAGGAAATGTGTAGCCACGCGTGTTAACGTCGCGTGTGGAAAACCTAAGGTAAAAAAAACCGAACACCAACCGCTTTTTCGTTTGTCCGCTCTCAGAAATCATGGTGGCTTTCGCTAAAATGCGCCGAAATAAGCAATTCGGTAATAAAGTGAACGCCAAATGTGGCGGTTAAGCGGAAAAACATGGACACGTACACCGACCTCGCCGGTACAAGGCCCACGTTAGCGGAAACCCTAACTCGACATATATTTCGAAAACCAGAAATCGAATTTTCAACCAACTTCTCCGGTCTCCGGTTCCGCAGGAGGCGAGAACCACGGCAATGATATACAGCAAGTAAGACATCAACAACATGTATCAGAAAAATACCGGAAAATGTAGATTTTTTTTTCTCAACCTCTGTTTGGTTGCTGAGAAAATAGAGGAAAACAATGTTAGGTTTTATAAACATCCGGCCCTAATTAATGCAAATGACTTGCACTAAACTGAGCGACTAAACCTTTCGATTTTCCAGCGGACCAAACAACGAAAAATTCAAGCGACGGTGAATCTCAAATTTTCCGACACTTTCTTAGCAGCCAAACTGAAATGGATTCAACACGTCCGAGGTGCCGAATTCTTCCAAAAGAAAAAAAGTGACTGCGTAAAAGTAAAAATTGAAGGAAAAAACGTACCGAGAAAGTTTATGGATATCTCGCAGTTGGTTGAAAAGTCTAGACCTCCGAGTACTCGACGAGGTGAGCTCAAGGAAAATGTGCTTCAGAAAGCTAGAGATAAAATATTGAAGAAGAGAGAGAGAGATAGGGAAGAAATGAGAAGAAGAAAGAGTTTTTTATTTATAGAGGCGATGAGGATAGTTTATGGGACTAGAAACATGCTACGTTTTCACATTTAATTAAATCAAATTTCTTATTTATTTTAAATTAATATTATTTACCAGTAACCTTTGCTTTTACAAAATTATCATCTCCATTTTTCCATTTCTATTATAATTTTTAAAAATAAAAAAAATTGTGATTTTATTAAAACACCATTTGAAAACCAATTTTCAAAAATTTAGTCTTTCATAAAGTTTGACATTATTTTGACAAAAATACCTTCATTATTCTCTTGTAAATATATCATTTTCTTTTCGAAGACACCTAAACATATAAAATGATGAAGGACAATTTCTTTTTATCTAAAACATATTAATTTTTAAGAAAAAACATTAAAATTAACCAAATATCTCAATTACAAAAATACATATTTCAATAAGATAGAGGACATAAAGGGAGATGATGGATCCCTAGGTTGGAGTCTAGTGTCATAGTTTAGTAATTAACACATATATATATAATTTTTAATTAAAAATGTATTTTAATTTTGATTTTAATTTAAAAATAATAGTAATATATAAATTTTTTTTATAATGAAGTCATGCTAGCATGTGTAATGAACTATAGATTATAATATTATATTACAAATTTATAATGAAGGTTAAATATTATATATTTTGGACGTGCTTAATTTGAATATCCACTAAACGAAGTTATATTATTGATTTAATTTATAAGAAGAATCTTACAATATTTTTATATTGAAACTTTCAAATCACGTCACTCTATAAATTAAACTTGGTGTTGACAAATTAAACTATTTCCACGCATATTTTTTATTGCCTAAAATAAATATTAATGGATTTTTATTTATTTTTAAGTGATTATAATAAGATTTTATTTTAATTTAATCTATAAATGTTTAACATAAAAGGAAGATCTTTACATTATTAGAAGTTTATGTGAATGAATTACTTCAAACAGAAAAAAAGTTTATGTGAATGAAATTTCGAGAAGTTTGTGTCAAAAAAAACTTTGGAGAAGTCAACATTTGAATAATTTTATTATAATAAGTTACGAATTAAAATAAATACATTAAGAATTTTCCACAATTTTATTTTATAATATTAATCACACTTTAAAAAATGATTATAACTTCAATGCCTCAAAATTTAAAAATATTTCTGCCTTAAATAAATTGTTCAGACTTTCGATTTCTATTTTCACACTTTTCATGTCTTGGAATATATATATATTTTCATAATAAGTAATCTATTAATTTTTATTTACCTTTGAATATTTAATATAAATAAAAATATTGTAAAACAACGTTAACACTTAAACTGGTAGTACTATTTAGTTTTAAATTTTATTTAGAATTAAGTAAATAAAGCAAATACCAATTACTTTTTCAATGGAATTTTTGTAAGTATGTCTTTTTAATTTTCTCCAAGGGCTTCTTGAAAAATGGCTGGGTTTTTGTTGGTATATTTTAAGATCATCTTAATAAAAATGATACTAATAATTTTAAGAAGAAACTTCTAAAACAACTGTAATCCATAAGTAACGAAATATTTTATTTTCAATACGTAATTTTTCTAATTTATAGAAAAATTATTTCATAATATCAAAATTATTCTTGATATGTTCTATTTCCATTTTAGCACATTCAATGAAGTTAAAAATAAAAAATAAAAAAAACTTACCTTCACAAAAGAACAAGAGATAAAGTCTATAAACGGTTGGTAAAGAGAATCACTATAGTTTTCTAATAAACTGAAAACATTTAAAAATAAATTCTCATAACTATTCTGAAAATATATATTTTAAAAATAGATTTGAAACGTTTCTTATATTCAATCCTATAAGATTCGGGTCTAATACGAGTAACATGTCTCTCAACACAAGATAGGCTGGAGTATTAAACTTTTTCCTATACGAAAAACAAATACAAATCCTCCGTTAAAAAGATCAAAGATTCGAAATATTTTCTAGCCAAACAAACAAGGGCAATGACTAGGCAAATATTTCTACAAATACCTTGAAATCTTCATTGATTACATAAAAAAAAGGGGCCATCATTACAGGATTTGTCTTTATTGGATTGCTGACTCACTGGAGACCCTTAAAACCCATCATTCACCCAAGGTATCCAAAAGAATTCCACAGCATTTCCTAAAGTAAATAAATAAATAAAACAAAAATTGAATAAAATAATAAATTAACAGTATAAGAAGAAAGAAGAAGAAGAAAAGTTTTCACATGTGAGAGAGAGCATGTGTTCATATTTCAGAGGAATGGTAAGTCAAGACTTTCACAGTAGTTCATATATACTGAACTTGACTTGCATTTACTAGAATGCCAGACTGGTCAGTGGGCTTTCATGGGCTTTCTTGGTGGTTTCTTGATAGCATCGAATGCCCTTAATAATAAATAAATAAACCGTTCTTTGAAGACTTTTCCCCTGTACTGCAAGGCTGACTCTAGAGTCAGTCTTAATGCTCTTTTTTCTTTATTTATTTATTTTACCTTTTTTTAATTTCTTGGAAAAATTATCCATAGACAAATAAGCAGAGGGTGAAATAGAGGTTAAGAAAGCCTCAGTTTAGAACCTTGATGTAGTAGGATATAGTATTCTGTTTAAGTTTGACGATCCGGATATATCATGCTGGATACATTCTTGTAAGATTAAGTACAATGAAAATTAAAATATTTATAAAAAATTAAGTTGAGATAAGCTTAAAGCTTGAGATCTCTCAGTAAAATGTGTAAGAAGTGAAGGGTGGAGGAACAACTATGCTCGAATCTTTATAAAAACCTAGTACTATAATGGAATATGTAAAGTAAATAAGGTTATTTTTGAAAAAAACATAAAGAACACCGTTTTGATGTTTTTTGAAAACTATTATAATTCTCTTAATTTTGTGTTTTATGTGTTCTGTGTTTTAAAACAAAAATAACTGTATTTTTTATGTTTTTCTTATTTTCTTTATTTTTTTAGAGGAAAAAAAAAAGGGTATTCCAAAACTAGAAACAAACATATACCCTAAAAGTCAAAAGGAAAAACAAAAACGGTATTCCAAAACTAGAAACAAACATACCCTAAAAGTCAAAAAAAACATCGACAATTTAAAAATAATTCTTCTAAATAGTTCGGAGACAGTCACTTTCTATCTACTTTGAAAAATAGGGTTCATACTAAAGAGACATTTTTTTACATTTTCACAAGAAATTAAACTTATATTAAAGGTATTTTTAAAGGGTACTTTTCTATAATTTTCAATCAACATACGCGTTAAAATTTTGAATTTATTTTAAACAACACTATAAAAATTATAGAAGATATTTCTTTTAAAAAGCACATTTAATATAAGTGTAATTGATATGGAAATTTTAACAAACATTTTAATATGAATTCGATTTTGTGAAACTATAAAAGCACCCTTAGAATAATTTAAATTTATCTTTTGTACTTTCGTAATTCCTCAAAATTTCTCTTAAAGTAACACTTTTAGTGAAATTAATATAAAAATTGTCAAATATATCCTTAATATAGTTTAATTTTTGTGAAATTATAAAAAATGACTTACGAAAACCTTTGTTAATATAAATTAATCTTTATTTTATTGTCCAATTTGTGGAAGGTGTGCTTTGGAAACGCCTTCAAAATTATAAATTCCCGTGAATTTGGAATTATTTCCTAACATAGCACATTTTAAAAAATTAATTTAAATTACTATCCTTTTATTAAAAAAAACAAATCCGGGTAATAACATTCATCAAGTTAACTATAAATAATTGAAGGATTAAGGAGAAGACACAAGCCCATGTCTATTATTATTATTATTTTTTATTCCATGAGTGTGTTAGTACTTTGGTTGTTACCTGTTTGGAACCGAAAAGTACAAGGAAAAAATAATGATAAAAAAAAAAAAGCGATTTTACGAATATCAAGCGTTCGAACTTCGCCCGCATATAGTTAGATGTTCGAGCTTATTTAAATCACATGTGCTAGCATCGCCCAGGTTTAGCCGTTTAGACCGTCTTCTTCATCGGCGTTTAGACCGCGCCGTATGGTTCATATGTTCAAACCATACGCATCACATGTGCTAGCCACGGAGACTTCATCTACGTCGCATAAGCGCGGTAGATCAGACGTTTGGGCTTTGCTCTTTACATGTGGCGTTAAGACTCGCCTTCATATGGTTAAGATATTCGAACCATTTGCATCACATGCTAGCACTATAGTTTAGTAGTTAAATAACCGTCTTTTACATATCGGGCGTTGAGGCTTATCTAGCATCGCATTCTTAGCATGCGAGATCAAACATTCAGACTTCGCCTTTACCTTCTACATCTTGAATAAAGGCGTTTAGGATTTGCCTTTGTGTTTCTGGGTTCCAAGCGGATTGTTTTGATGCCTTCACCATAGTTCGGACTCGGTTCGTCTCTATCAAGATATGGCTACGATATTCATGGTTGTTATCGCCATGCCTTTGATCACATGGTTTCCATTTCGGTTGTCGTCTTTCTCCCGACTTTGCTAACTCATGAGTTTACTCCATGACGGGTGTTGATCATTTATCTGATGCACATGACCATTCTATCACCCATGGGTTGACCGATTTTCGCTTGTTTTAGGTTTCGATATAGGTTTCACCTTTGGGATGAACTTCTTAGAGAGAACTTGGATCTATGTCATGACTTTGCTGGCCTCCATGTTGTTTTGTCCTTTTGTTGTTTGCTTTTGATGTTTTTTTAAAACTCATTTTAGCTGCTTGAGTTTGAGAAAGTTAGTGTTCTTTGTGGACACTTTTGGGGGTCTCCTTTATTCTCCGATGGAGTTCATCTCGTTTCACTCACTTTTCACACTTTCTCCGAATTCCATTGTTCACATTCGTTACACTCATGAACTCTACCGAAGATGAGCATATTTGTAGACCTCAAAATTTGATCACACATTATTTTTATTATTATTATTAAATTTTAGCTTTGATTTTGTTTTTTTTATTATTATTACTATTTTTTATTTTATTTATTTATTTATTTATTTTCAAACCCTCCCATTTCCCTACTCCTTATTTCTCTCTCCACCCATCCCTTATGACCAAGGAACAAAATATTAATAATTACGGATATATCGGTACTTGGATTTTACGGAAATATTGGAAATATCGGAAAATATCGGTGGATATTTTGACAAAAATGTAGTATCTGAAAATTAACAAAAATACTTTGAAATTCATAGAAATACTTTGTTAAACTATAAAAAATACATAAATAAGCAAATATACACTTATTAAAGATGATATTCATTATGAATTTATCGAGAAATTACATCATGATAGTCATTTAAAACGAAATGAAGGCGGAGTGTGGGTACAAATTCCATTATTTGACAAAGGATCGCATCTTGATGAAGGCGATATTCATACCAGACATAGTGTTGCAATAATATTGATTGTAACTTGAACATGTCATGCATGTGTGGTGATATACTTACTTCGCCAACGACCTTCTTTATTGGATAGGAATTTGGGATTAAAATACAAAGTGCTCGTTTAAATCCTTATTGCATTTGATATGGAATTTGGAATGACATTTTGTGGATCATGAGGATAGTTAACCATTCATATATTTCTTCTGATAGAGCACGAGAAGGATGAAGAAGAATTTGACCATAACTCATTGTATAAGGAGGAAATATGTTGCCTCATTCGATGAATCGCTGAATTGAGTTAAATCTTCGTGGGCTGGCGGCGAAAATGAATCCTCATTGTATGGTGTCATCCTTCGTTGTCTTCCTCTATGTGGTTTCTAATAGCTCGATACACGGCGGCTCTCTGAACCCGAGTGGTCTTCATCTTATCTTAGCATGAGTGGAAATCATCTTCAGATGAATGAGCTCCGTGGATGACTTTTATTTGTGGATCTGCCAAATATGCATGTCGTTTCGATATCCCATTCTAATCATTGGTCCCCCTCTCCTCTTGAGCCATCATAACACGTAGTAGAAGTCTCAAATAAAGCAGTCTCTTCTTTATGTTATTCTGAATCAGAGGGTCGAGAAGTATGACAGGTTGAAATGAGTCCCTCGGTAAATGCTTGACTAAAAACTTTCTTATGAACTTCTTCGAGATGAAACCCGCTTCAACATTAACTTTCCTACTTCCGAATATAATAAGCAATTTGTGTTCAAAAAAAGTTTCATCTTCACATCGTCTAAAAATTGGATTTTCTCGAGGTTTCACACTATCAAGGACAATATAGTTTGTTGCAAATCTTATTGCTCCAGGACGCACGGTATCTCCATCACATACCTGTCGCATTTTTGCAACCAACCAACCATGATTGTAAATGAAGTTGGTTATCTTTCGGCCATTCCCGATCAACTGAGCAACACTATCCCTTTTACCAATGTTTTCTAGCAATTAAATCAATGTTGTGCATAGATCAATACGATTGTATTTCTTCATCACCAACTTTCGCTTTCTGGTGATCCATTATACGTACAATTTGAATTACATTTGCTTCTCGAAACTTGTATTAACATCCTTGACAAACCATATATGTATTTGTTGTCTTTAATCTTATCTAACGCATCCAACTGATTTGAGAAAACAACTCTTTTGAACATACCATGAAGTAATTATGCTCCAATTTAGTTGTGGAGTCCTTCCATCGCACATAATTATACGTCATATGTCTCCCATTTCTCCTTTGTAAAGTTGACATAAGCTTCCATGTCTTTATACTTCATTTCGTGCTTGCTTTTGATTTCATGCGGAGATGGTGGTTCGATGCCCATCCTAAATATAATAATTCAAGGAAAAGCTAGTTATTAAACATATTTCATATAGAGATAATAATGTCATTATTAAAACATATTTCATATGGAGATCTGTGTAAAACATATTATATAAATTAGACAAACACCTTGTTGTGCTGAATCATGTTCTTAAAATGGTGCGAGTCGAAGCTGAGGTGGAGCAAACTTTACGTATATGAAGCTGCTAATTAATGTCGTCTCATTGTTTTCTGATGAACCACCTTTGAACACTTATTTTTAAAACTTGTTTTGGAGTCAAGACTTGTATAATGATGGTGCAATTGGAGTGATGGATCAGAGTATGCGAAACGCTGTGATCTTTGTAGGCGTGTTGATGGATCACTTACTAGTTATGAAGACTACGCCTATTGATTGAAATTATACAAAAATAAAAATCGACTTACGTTATTTTATACGTAATTATGTGAAAAATGAATTAGGTATAAAGATTTACCCATTTTTCTTTTACCTCTCGTAAATCCTATGACGATGCTGTTCGAATTCAGTTTGAACTTTTGATCTCGCAGCGTCTTCTTCTCGATATTCATCTCACTCATCGGGGTACATGTCAACGGATACATATACGTCATCATTTACCACTCCTCATAAATGCGCCATTGATGAGACGGTGATGTTTCACTCACAGTGTGCCTCGTAAGAATTCGACTCGAATTTCTTAAGTATCATTCTTTTTTCGACTTGATTTACGCTGTTAAAAGTTCTTTCATTCTTGTTTTTTACTTAGGTGGCATTTGGACAACTTTTGTATTTGAATAGAATCAGAGTATGTGTAGTAAACTTTAAATGAATATTTCGCGCACATATTTAAATAATAATAATTACAAATTGTTCCGTTTTATGTCCACTCCTGTGTCTGTCCCTCCCATCTGAGATCTCGGCCTCCACCGCTATGATGCATGCATCTGTGTGAGTTTATTCTCCCTTGCTTCCCTCCACCAACCCCCCTTTTTTTTTCGCACTCCTTCGGCTCCCTTCACCCCCTCATTCTTCTTCTCTTCTCCTATTCCTATTCCTCTTCCTCTAGTTTTCTTATTCTCCTCATTCTCATCTTTCTTCTCCTTCTTCTTTTTTCTCATTAATTTTTACTCTTAATTCTCATTAATTCTCATTAATTCTCATCTTCCTACACATTCTCATTAATTCTCATCTTCCTACACACACACACACACACACACACAGACACACACAGAGAGGGATTTGATTTTTCTTTTATGGGCTAACACACTGGGATTTGATTTTTCTTTTATGGGCTATTATGATATTCATGTATGTTGATATTAACAATTGTTGTTAGTGAAATTTATGTAATTAGCTTGAATCTTGCATTTTCTCTTCTTTATTGTATTTAGGTTTATTTTGGGTTATTTTGTGTAATTATATTTTTGTGTGTTAATAGCTAAGTGAAAATTTTTGCATAGATTTTAAGTTATCAAATATTAATTAAAAGTTTTTCCCCAGATATAGTTTAGATTTTAATATGTGAAATTAGTCTTGAATAATAGAAAATTCATTTATAATATTTAATTTTAGCCTAAGTTATCACTCTTGGAATTGTTAATTAGCGTAATTTTTATTTAATTTAGTATAATTTGAGATGTTATAATTTTATTTTGAACCAACAGTTTAAAATTATTAAATATTGAGTGAGCTGGCCAAGTGATTAATTTAAAGGCACATTAGTGCAGGCAGTAATTAAGAACATTTCACGTTAGTTTAATTTCATTAGTCTGGAATCCCGTCAGTGGGATTCAGCCCACTATTAGTTTAAAAAAATGAATTAATTACATCTTCGTAATTATCTTCTGGCCTGGTGGTTTAGCGTTAGTTTGGCGTATATTTAAGCCCAATTAATTAGTTTAAGCACAATTTATGACGAAGCGTATTAGGCTCAGCCCGTTAGCGCAGGCAGGCATCTTGTTCCGATCTTATTCTGGCCAGTGCCTCTTGCGACGTTAGGTTTAATCGATACAGGCGACGCCAGCAATTTACCGTCTGTAGGTCGTTGTTGACCTTTGACAGCGTGTTTTGATCATTTGTTGTACGTCAATTTGGCGCTTAATTGTTCGATTTCGTTTTCTAAATTTTATTTTTTCAATTTAATCTTAAAATTCAAGTATTAAATTTTCATCTCTCTCTTTTTTTTTTAATTTAAATATCCATTTTTCAAATATTCAAATTCACATTTTCTCATCTTCTAAAATTAAAATTTTCAACTCTAAAATTCAATTCCATAATTTTCAATTTCGTTTTTCTTCCAGTTTTGATTAACATTTTTTTTTAACTTAATTTTACAAAATTCCCGATTTCAAAAATTTCGGTGTCTTAATCTAAGAATATGAAGCCTCCTAATTTCCGATTCAAGTTTGAGTTGCAAATTCAAATTCACAATTCTGATCCCAAAATTCAAGTTTCGTAATTTAAAAATTCAAATATTACAATTTCATTTCAAATTTCTAAATTTCAAATCTCAAATTTATAAAATTCAAGTTCTTAATTTAAAAATTCAATTTAAAATCAGATTCAAAATTCTCCAAGCTTCAAATTCAACTTTCAAAATTTGATTTAAAATTTAACCGCATTTTTAGAAACTTGTTAAGTATCAGGTTTTGAAAATTTTAAAAGCGCGTAATTAGTTATGGATTCGCATAAATTGAATCTTGTGGAATTAATTTGTATAACATATAAATGGGTTCGGGTGGAGCCAAATCATCTCGCTGTATCCATTTTTAATAAATAATTGACTTGATACATAACCATTTATTTAATTGAATGTAAATATTATCTCTTTTAGTTGTGTTAATGCCTTGATTTTTACATTGATAACAGCTCTCGATTCGTAATGAGTCACTAGCATTCTTTTATTTACTCTTTATTTGTCATTTACATGATTTATTGATATCTGTAATTAAATTGTCACAGTTCCCTAAACTTATTTAGTAGAGCCAGTTTTTATATGAGACTTTAAAAGTCTTCTATTTCTTACTTGTCTATTAAGATATGCATGTGGCAATTTGGTTGGTTTTTGTGACACATCTTTTCTTAAATAAGAATAAGTTCATGGTTTATTTAAGCACATTTTGTTTCGACTTTAAAAATATAAAAAATAAGTGAAGTGACTCAAAAACCATCTTTTAAAAAAAATGGTTTTTTTCAAAGAAATAAAAATAAGCTAGATACCGTGAAGTAGAGGGCAGGCAACGTGAAAATACGGATCCACACCCTTATAAAAAAAAAAAAAACCGATTCTAGAACCCCTTTCACGTTCATGTCACATCAAGGTACTGGAAAAGAAAAAACTACAAAATCCGATCCAATTTATCACAATCGATTAGTTAACATGTTGGTTAAGCGTTTTTTGAAACAAAAATAATAAATAAATAAAAAAAATCATTGGCTTATCAAATTATATACATTATTGTAAATACGGTGAAAGACCACATTCACGTAATGTGAACCACATTAACTTTGTAACAAATGACCATATTCATTGTAGTCATTATGATTCATGCATCAGTTGATTGCTTGATGTTCAGAACCCGGCAAAATACTAAAAAAAGAAAATAATAAAGAAAATAAAAAGGAAATTTTGAAGGAAATTTTTTTTGAAGAAAAATATAAAATAGGTTTAAGCTTAATAAATTAATTATATATGTTTTATTTAAACTCATTTTATTTGTTTATCTCTATTATATAAGGACTAAGAAATTTAAAAATATTTAAATTTTTGATTATATTTGATTTTTATATTTTTTTACTTAGTGAAACAAATATGAGAAAATCGTTTCATGCGTTTTTATTTATGCTTTTCGGGTTCCAAATGAAGAATTTAGCTTTGCATTTTATCACATTATTTTAGGCTCCATTTTAAACCCAAAAAGTGTAAAGGAAAGAAAATAGATAAAAAAATATAAACGAAAAACGAAAGAAAAGAAAATTCAGAAAAAATAAAAAATAAATTTAAACTTAATAAACTAATTCTATTTGAGTATACAAACTCATTTCATTGTTTATTTCTATTATATAAAGGCTAAGAAATTAAAAAATATATAAAAATTTTAAAGAATTTAAATTATATTTGATTTTCTTATAGATAAACCCAACATGAAAAAATTCATTTTTTTTAGTTTTTTTTCTCTTTCTTGGTATTTTTTCCAAATAGAGTCTTAGGATTTACTTCAATGTCCTACACAAACATACTAATTTCTTAGGGTCCTATAAACTTTTGAACCTGACAGCTAAATCCAAAGTATGACCCACTACCCCAAGCCCAAACCAGACCAACCTTTATGCAAGTTATTCAACTCAATCCAATTCCAAACTCGGATTAGTTGTAGTTGTATTATTAATTTTTATTGATAACCACGATATTAGGGTCAACTTGTGCACACCTTGATTAATCTTACGAGCCCACCCTAAAGTTAATGACCGAGTAAACCTCCAATGGCCTTGAAAGGAATCGAACAGTTAACGATTAGGTCAAACCCTTTGAAAGTCTATTTATAACGTTTTCTAAAACTGCACAATAAGTGAGACAAGATCCCAAGACAAGAAAAACAATAAATTATATAATTTGAATAATAGATTTATATAATTTCATAGAAAAATGAAAATGTATATGACGCAACTATAATTTGTTATTTTTTCTTAATTTTGTTTTAATACTTCTAATCACTTTACATATTACATTGTAATGCTCGGATTTGAGTTTGAAATCTCTCGTAACCCCTTCCTCCCCTTTTATCGCTTGAGCTAGGCCTCAAAGGTTCTTAAAAATCTTTCTACAAAGTTATAATATAATTTACAGATATTATAAAATCTCAAATAGGGTTCAGATTAAACTCAATTTATCCAAACCTTAGAAACTGCAAACTTACCCCAAATTGAATTCAGGTTAAAAAGAAATGATGATCTCATTCACCAGACAATATGATATGAGGTTAGAGTCTCTCTTAACTTAACCAGTGGTATATGGATTAGTTCGAGCCATGGGAATGCCCAGCTTATATGGGGATTAGTTTGGGTGTTGTATAGACCAAAAATTATAACATGTGTGTGTGCTCAGACACCTCATGGTTTGACCAAAAGAAAAAACAAGAGCCCACATACCTGATTCTGATGCATCTCCAAACCCGAACCGATTTTGCTCAAATACCCCAAATTGAATTCAAGTTAAAAAGAAAAGATGATCTCATTCACCGGACAATATGATGTAAGGGGTTAGGGTTTTACTGTAAACATGAGTGGTCTCGAGTTCGAGCCATGGGAATATAGTGTTATGTGGTAGAGTTTTACCGCCCTTGTGATCCCTCCCGGCTTATATGGGGATTAGTTTGAATGTTGTATGGCTTAAAAGTGTCTTTTATGTGTGCACGAACCCACTCAAGATACCTCATGGTTTAACCAAAAGAAAAAACAAGAGCCCACATACCTGATTCTGATGCAGCTTCTTCAAGCTGCCATCTCCAAACCCGAACCGATTTTACTCAGAACTTACCAGCAAGAACACAGATCCGACGGGCACCTGCAAGGTTTAACAAAGTAAGATAGGATTATATGAATGAGAAAGAAGGTTACAGTAAATCCTCAGCGCCCAGAAAAGCATCTGCCATAGGCTTGAAGAGTTCCTCCTGGTTAAAAGATCAGTTTCCAAGGCAAGGAAATATATTCATAAAACAACAGCAATATGGAATATGTTCTAAAATATGAAAAGATCAAAGCAGTGAACTACCATTAATATTTTCGTTCATAAGATCAATCATGGAACCAAAACAATTGAAGGGGGTTGAAAGTTGACCGACCTAATACAATAATACCCATAATTCCAAACAACAAACTGAAGATGGTGATTCCCCACTTGACTACCTCTGTAGTACAAGAAAAAAAGGTTTTCAAATGGCTATAGAGAACAAAAAAGAAAGAAAGAAAGAAAAAAAAGGGAGAGGGGGATCAAAATGCAGAAGAAGGAAATCGATGGGAACGGATAATTGTAATAGCCCATTGAAAGACTAAAATGCAAAGCTGCAACTGAAAGAAAGAGAGTTTGTTTGTGTGGGTTACAATCAGCACCAGCAGGAATATATGTATATATACACCCCCTGACCTTAAAGGGAGCTCCAGAAAGTAGGGAAGCATTTCACCTTTCTCTTCTATAACACTGAAGAATCATGCACCTTCATCTTCTAAACTATCTCCAGTTTGCAGACAAAACTGAGTTAGACTTACTTTGAGGATGGTCATGCATTTTCCGGTTTGAATAATATAGACAAAAAAAACCCAAGAATGCTAGATCAGTTTGGATCCAACTTGGCAACAAGAAATCAATTTCTTCAATGTCTGTCAGGCTTGCAATATCAAAAAGAACAGAATTAGATAGGCATGCATGCACGGACGCAATTGCCACATTCTAATTAGCCTTTTCAGTGTTATCCACCACCTGCTTCCCCGGCTACTTTGGCATGCCTCGTTATCTCTTCAGACTTGATTTTTTCGCTGCTCTCTACAATCTCCCCATCATTAGACTTTGGCACACAATGCATCATTTTGTCTACCTTAATTTGTTCAGCACCTTGCAACTTCCCTTCCTCGTCCTTTCCACCATTCACAACTGGCCCCTCAGTGGCTTCTGTTATTATCTGAAGAAGTTCTAAAGGATTAGCTGCAGGATCTGGCTCGACAACCCTTTGGGCATTTTTTGAGCTTGCTTCTTGGCCGTAACAAGCAGTTAGGAACCTGATGAGGAGAGCAAAAACATCTCTTCTCTTGGAGATCTTCACCTGATTTCCTTGGGGTCCTCATGCCTGTGAAATATTGTTCTAAAACCCGCAACCTTGATGAGAGGAGTAACAGATACACCATAATCCTCATTATAGTCATCAAGCACTTCCACCATATCATACTTGTGAATCACTTCATCTGGGGTATTCTGATTCCAATCAGGGGACCAGTTTCTATGAAGGGCCCAGATATCCCCCTTTTTAGGAAGTATGCGAATGGCCCCGCGTGTGCCTTTTGTCCATTTAACCAGCCTGTGTGAGAAAGAATTTAGTGAATCGTAGATTTCATGCCTCCCAATCCTAAAATCCCCACAAGTTTTGGTAAAGCCAGAACCTATCCAGTCTACTGAACCAAATTCGCTGCTGCTTTTAGAGTTAAGCCAACTGATTTTCATCTTGAAAGGATTCAAAGAGATCACTTTGTGAATCAGTGCATAGAATCGAGGCATCCCATCATCATCATCATATGCAGACCAGACCTGGTTATCCCCAAAGGAACTTTCAGTTCGGTCCTTATCAAAATCATGAAAATCTGAATCTGGAACGTTGATTGCCATAGGTGCAGGGGCATTGTTATCTGTATAATCAGCTGAAGTGTCAGGAGAAAACTTCTTACTTTGGTCTTTTTGTTTATATTTCTGTTTCACCTTCTCTTTTTCTCTGTTCCCAATCTTGGCTGCCGCAGCTGTTGAGCTCCATTCTGAAAGTTTGTTGCGAATTTCTTTCCGTGCCTTTTCCATCAGCATATTCCGAAGTTCAATCACTGACATCTCTCTATAACTATTAGGCTTGTTATTAGTCCCAGGAAAACCATAAATCCTTTCTGTTTCCAAACTGCCCTTTCTTAATCCAGCTGTGCCCACCACACCGGTTCCTCCATTTCCAGCAGCCATTTGATTTGCCATGTTCCCTCCATAACCATTGGTGCGATCATCATCCATTCTTCTCTTTTTAAATGTTTTTTCCCCATTGAGAACAGTAGAATTAGAACAAGAATACCCAGAAGATAAACCAGTAGCCATATTCTTAAAATGACACTCTTGTCCCATCCAGAAGCTTGTGCTTCTCCGACCTCTCTTCTTTTTTTCTCACTTGCGAAAGCAGGCAGCAGAAGTTGACCCAACCACGCCACCTACACCTGCTGTTCTAGAGCTTGTATCCCATTGGAGGTCTGTCTGATATGAGTTATTATTTGAGACTATATGATTTGAGCTCTGAGGATGCTGGCGGGAAGACCACTTGGATGATTTTGGAACATTTGAAGGTGGAGCCTTCTCCAAAGCCAAAAACGCCTCGTGACAATTGGGACAAAGCAGAGTGTGATTGAGATAAATTCCTGAATATTCATGCTGTGTCTTGCATTGATTGCAAACAGTCCAGAAAGTATCGGTTCTTCTATGTGATGAAGAAGGAACTGAGGTGGTGCTTGGACGATTGGCATTGCTATGAGACCTTGCATTCGAACTCATACTATTGGTAAAATTGTGAACACCATTTGCACTAGCAGGTGCTGATGGAACCCCATTCCGGCTGGGAACTTTCTGCTGGGATCCTTTCACGCCTCTCTTCTGGTTATATGATAATCTCTTACTCTTATCAGATAATAAACTCCAGGCCTCTGAAACAAGCTTAAATGCACCATCTGCACCAATGGACTTGTTTTTATCAGGATGAAGTATAAGAGCCAGCTTCCTGTATTGTTTCTTCACGGTCTCCTCGTCAGCGAAGGGGCTTACACCAAGTATCCCGTACCAATCCACTTCTCCGCTTACTTTCTTCTCAGCTGAGATGTACACATCCAGTATAGTTAACATCTGAGAAAGACCCTCAAGCTCAGGAAACAAATTTTGGGCCTTTAAAACAAATTTCTTTGCACCCAAATAGTCTTTCTCTCTGAACTTCCTCACAGCAATATCTTTCGATCTAGAGGCTTCATCCTTGTTGCACTCCATAATAGTCTTACACGTCTCCTCTATGTGTTTCTCCTCCCGTAGTTACTGCCTTTTTTTCACCAATTTTCTCACTGGAACAATTTAGACAACCAATATATTAGCAGCTATTGACCATTTATCAGATTTTACAGCTTGAGGATTGTCTACATTTTTTTTTTTTTTTTTTTTTTTTTAAGACAGTTACATTTCAACATGGAAGAAGAACAAAGAACTAATTAAAACAGGAATTAGATGAAAACTATTACTAAAAGCAACTTTCCGGGCTCCCCCAATTAAAACTCCGAAATTACTTCTTAAAGCACACTTGTTTTTTCCCCTTTTTTCCCAATAATGAGATTATTGTAGGCACAAAACCCACAGAAACAGGCATTATACAGATGAAAAGAAAGGCAAACCTAAACAACCTGAGAAGAAAATTAAACAAGCAAATATTAAATTTTTAAAGAAACTCTTCACTAGTGAAACTGAAGCAAGAAAACTCTTTAGCTATATCCTAAAATTTCCAATACTACCTTAAGAATCGTTTCAGTAGAGCTATTCAGAAAAACTCAATATACTTCATCTTTCTTTTTTTTTTTTTTTTGGAACTCAGAAATTTGAAAGGCCGGAGCTGATGAAGTTAGGTTTTTGTTTGTCAGAGCTTGACCTTTTAAAACTTTTAAGAGTCACCATCCCTCAGCTTAAGACAACAGAAAAATTAAAAAATAATCATCGAGCATTACCAAAATTTCAATAAATTCAAAGGCTCAATCTTCATATAGCGCCAGTAATGTACATCAGCAACCTAATCAGAACTCCAAATTATGACAAAAGACAACAGAATTGATCCTTCTATATAAGAAAATAGCAACTCTACAACATGGCCATGTAATGTACAAAATCAAAACCCTAGAAATGAACCCTCAACAACAAAGAACAACATATGATGGACAAAACTAACTCAAAATCCAGAATCAAACAAGACACTGGCAGCTGATCTACGCAAACACAGGTCTCAACCATAAAAATTGACGTTCAAATTTCAGAATTTGAATTCTCCAACACAGTACTTCAAGCTGAAACCCTAGAATCTCTGATCTTCACCGCCACTCAACCATAATTAGTAAAACAAGATTCCCTGAAAAGCTAAAGAGAAATTTAAGAGAGATGAATGATTACCCATTTGGAGAAATTCACTGTAGATGATGGAATTTGAATCTGAGGAGCACCATCAACAGACCTTCACCACAAGGTAACTGAAGGTTTTGTCAAAACCCTGAAAACCTAAGAACAATCCTCAAATGCCCCCCTCTCACCCAAAAATAGAAACAATGAAAAAAAGCAAGTGAAAGGTTTGGTTAATATTTAACTTTTTGGTTACCCTAATGAACCTTTTTATATTGAGCTGGAACCAGCTACCTAACCATGGTTAATTTTTAACTCTTGAGTTGGGTTTATAATATTTCTCTAAATAATCATAATTTCTTAAAAAAAAGGGCGGGTAAAGGGTAAATTTTGGTTCTTTTGTATTAAATTTCTTACTTTAAAATTTTTGTATTCAATTTAAATTCAATTTGTGTTTGTGGTTGTATCATCTTGATACGATGTTTTCTATTTCGTCATTTTGTTACGGTATTTATTTGTGTTTTCGTTAGTTTTTACGGTGTTTATTTGTATGTGGATAATTCAGACGGAAAAAAAATATTTTATCTTAACTCAAGTCATTTATATTCTAGTCATTATAAGATTATTAAATATGTAAAGTTTGAGTTCATTCATCTTCTATGATTTTTATTGAAGTTGTTTATACATTTCTTTTAATATATTGTTAGTTTTAATTAATATGATTATTCTTCTTCTCAATATATATATATATTTGTTTGTGGGTTTTCTTTTTCTTTTTTAACAAATAAATTGATATTATGATTTTGTATTTTTGTATGCTATTGAGAAATTATGCTCCATTCAGTTTGATAATTTTCACGTTAGTTATTGCTTAGTATTTGGATCCTTTTTTTTCATATATTTTAGTACTTTAATATTTTTTATTTTTATTTTTATATTTTTCAGAATATCTTAAAAAATATTTTCCTTATTTTTATTTGAAGGTAAATTTTGATTTTCTTTGCTTGGTAATGATAAGAAATGAGACCCACTTGAAATATCTTAGGTGTAGCTTGTTATTTTTTTACTTCAAAATAAGTAAATATTTGATTTTTTTTTCCTTTTACAATAAGCATCATATTTTGCGCATTTAAAATCAGTTATATACGTCCATACATGATTCTTCATGTGGGGCTATTTATTATTATTATTATTATATCTTTTGTAGGGAGAATTGTGTGACTTAAAGCAAAAATAAAAATAAAGAAATAAATAACTAAGTATGAATTTTGTAGAACTAATTTTCTTTCAAATCAAATTATATATGAATATATTTTATAGAAATAAATTTGTCACAATCCTTTTTAATAATTTAAATAAACTACTTTCCTTAATTTGATTGATTTACTTTTAAAATAAAATGGTAAAACACCTCAGTAATAAGAAGTTGAATAAGTCTTCCTTTACAAATAGACAATTTGCTCAAATTACTTTTCTCTTTTGTTATTATTACTTTTTCACTTTCTTCTTTTAATAAATATTTTAAAAATAAATAAATGCAAATAAACTTTATTGAATAATGTTGGGTTATGAGTTGGGTCGCTTATGTGACTTAACATGACTCATGATCGGTAACCCAAAAGACACATCCCCTATAAATGACATATCTCTTTGTATATAGAAATTGTACTTCAAAAACCTACAAATGTGGGTTATGAATTGATATTTGGGTTACGTGTTAATACATATTTTATGCATTGAAATATCTTGGATTATATTAAAGAATAAGTAAAATATCTTGGATTATTATTAAAGATGACGTTGAAGACATCGAGTTACGGGCTTTAATAAGTAAATATCATTTATTTACGTACTAACCATGAAATCTAATAATATTGGTATCATAGCAAGTTTTAGTGTTTTTTTTTGTTTCAGGTTTTTTATAAAACAAAAGAATAAAAGAAAATGAACTTTTTAAATTTTTTGGACCTTTTTTGTGTCTGGTTTTTATGCAAATTTGGTATGGATGGAAAGATTTTTTGTCGAGAGCTTTCCTAACATATTTTTTACAATTTTTGGAGTTACAGATGAATTATAGTGAGTTTTCAAACTTTTCTGAAATTTTTTCCTGGATTTTCCGTTGACCGAGAGGCGCCGGCGTAAAGTGGAGGCGCCGGCCGTTGACCTCCCCGACGGTGATGTGGCAGTTGACTGTTGATGGGTAGCTTTCATTATAGTTGATAAACTTTGACCGGTCTATTTGATCACATCCAAACTCCGTTTTTGACGAATTTTATTTAAAAATTTTCGTTTTTAAATTTCCTATTGAATGGTCATACTTTCATAACCTCTTAAAGTCATTTGATAATTTTTGAAATTATAGGTATATATTAATGTTACTTATTAATATGCATGTGATTGAACATTGGATTAGATGAAATGTTTGTTGTTTTTATTGAAAGCATTATGGAACAATATTTATAAAGAGAAGTAAATAAAACTAGAAATAGTGAATGAATCTCCGCCTTTTATGTGTAGTAAGAGAACAAATGATAATTTGCTTTAGAGCAACTATGTGAATATAAGAAAAATCCAAATCATTCATTATATGAATACATTGGTATCATGTATGATAAGATGTACAACTTTCATGTGACCTTCAACGAGCACTATGAGTTGTCTGTGGAACAACAAATGTGGATAGTGTTTGACTCATTGTCTGATTTATGGGATTATGAGAAAAAGAGAACAGGTGAGCAAGTTGAGCTATGAGAATATTGTAGTCAAGCTAAAAAAGCAACTGGAGCGCTAAATACAAAGTGGTATTAGGCGATCTAGTAAATCAGAGAATGCATTCTCGTGGATGAAGAAAATGTTTGGGATATTGATCGAAAGAAAATGTCTCTCCTAAATCATAAGCGCAAGTTTAAGTTTAACCATATCAACTAGGTTATGTTAGGAGAAATTGATCGGTCTCAGTTTGGTAACCTTTTGTTTCTCCGACAAGACTAAGTTTTTATTGCTTGATTTAGAACTTTGTAAAGTTAGTTTTTCTCTGTTTAGTTGAAATGACTGCTACTAGAAGCATAGTTGCTGATTTGAATCAGGAGGACAAACTGAATGACAAAAACTATGATGTTTGGCATCGTAAAATTCAGTACCTCTTAGAAGAGCAAGACATGCTAGAGACTATCTCGTAGCCAATGGTTGAGCTTGAGCATTAAGCATTGCCCGGCACATGCAGAGATATGAAAGTATATCAAACTGTAAACAAAGGATATAATTTGCCACACCTCGATTCCGTCAACCCGATTGGCGGATGCGAGCCAGAGTTCGGGCGCGAGACTATATGGGACTCTTTACACATTTTTTTTTTTTTCTTTCTTTTTTCAAAGCCGAACTTGTACTTTTTATGGGTATGGCCGCGTCTTATGAAAAATCAAAGTCTCGCTATACATAAACAAAGAACTACCAGGAATTGGTGTCCATCAAATCTACACTGCCTTATGCGGGTACCGTTCTGAATCTGGCTTGTGCTTCTGATTCTAGTCGGAGCGCGAAACTGCGTAGTGAACCCCTACTAGTGTGTTGGCCTAGCAGTATCACGGAAGTCTTCGGATGTCTTCGCAATGCCTCGCGGATTAAAACCCGTGTAGTTTTACTACGCTTAGTGGGAAATATTTGTCTTATGCATATACATTTAGCATAAAACAATAACATATAATATGAATTTTCATGCATTTATATTATGAACTTATACAAGTACTTCTTCTTATAACGAGAACTTCTGTTTTTATTTGGATCTCCCTTAGGATTCTGAGCTTATTCTTATGCGGGAGCATATGCTTATAACAAACTTATGTTTATTTGGGGCTAAATGCAGGAATTCTGAGAACACAATGCTGATCGAAGCATCTTATAAACGAACTACGTTTGATCGGGACTCAGTAGGATTCTGAGAACTTATCCTTATTCGAACTTATACTTATATGGACTTATATTTATTCGGACTCAGTGGAGATGAGAGAACTTATCCTAGGATTTCGGATCTTATACGTGTATTACGAAGCATATCCTTGTACTTCGGATCTTATACGGAGTTTATTCTCATATTTCGGATAGGGAAATACCAGTAGGTATTACAGAACATTTTTCTTGTACAAAAGTACCCGTAGGTACTACAGAACAGATTCATTATACAGAGGTACCCGTCGGTACTACTGGACTTATACTTATTTTATCGTGCGGGATTGCAGCAGGTACTCTTTGGAATTATACTTATTTTACCACGTCACGGGTGCTAGTAGTAGTGCTGGACTTATACTTGTTTATCGTCTGAGAGTGCGGCCGTGCTGCGGACTTATCTTTGTTTTGCAGATGGGAGTGCACAGCGATCTTCACGGGGACTATCTTTATTTTACCCGATGCGGGTACGTAGGTACTCTTGGACTTTATCGTCACGGGGTACGAAATAAGTACTCTTGGACTTGTACTTATTTCACAGATGCGGGTGCAGTAGGTACTACTCAACCCATACTTATTTTTGCCGTGCGGGAGTACGGTAGGTACCTGCGGGTGTCGGATGCGGAGATGCCCAAAGTGAGTGCTACGAACGGAATCACAGGAATGCGATTGAGATCTTTCTTTGCTGTGCTTTATTCGAGTTTTATCATATAATTGTTTGACCACTTGACCAATCTTAAGAAATGGTAAGCAAAGGCAAACACAATCTGATCTTGAGTCTTGTACTTGACAAAAATGCGAAGTACTAATCGAGTGTCGGACACTAATCGAGTGCAGTACTAATCGAGAAGTGTCGTAGCACTAATCGAGTACCAAAGTACTAATCGAAGTGCGAGCACTATTCGAGTACCGGCTCATTCATTCTTTGGTCCCTAGGTAGTCTTTGTCTTGTGTCTTTTCGGACACCAATGACTTTATCTTTATCACATTATGTGTTCATGACATATGGCTTTTCATGTTCATGTTCATGTTTCAGTTCGTTTTCAAGTTTCATATCATATTCAGGTTTCATGCCCTATTCCATATGGAATTTCAGATACTTGTACGGTATGATGCCTATCCACACATCATTCAAGCATTCTTGTCCCTCTATGAATTTATTTTACTTAGAAGTTGGAATCATTCCAATTGGATCATCCAAACTAAAGTTATGGCATTTTCATGCCAAACTAGTCAATTTATCGATTTTACCCGAGGGACAGTTTGAAATACTCATTTTCCAGTGCCTTGACTCTATATTTGACATTGGTTCTTTGTACTCTTTTAAAGCTAAGGTGCTAAGGGTTCTCCTCCAATTGGAATCACACCGTCGAGACACGAAACTCAAGATGTCGGAACTTTGGACTTCTCTATGTTCAAGAATTGAACCGAGAAATTGGCTTCATAGCCTACTTTGAGTGCTTTTTGGGCCACATAAGTCGGAATTCGAGGTACTGTTCGGAATGTTTGGTTTCTCCTTGAAGTCTAGTTTAACCAGCAACTTGAATCACTTTCAAATCGGATAAGAAATGAGCAAGTTATAAATGGCATCTGAGCGGTGAAATAGAAAAGCAGGCGCTACTTGTCTTTTGGTATAGCTTCGGCACATGCCGGTACGGGTTCGGTTACAGGTTATACCACTTTGTTCCGCACACAATACCGGTACAGGTTGCTGAAATGCCAAATGGTGGAATTCACCATTCTTCCATGCACTTTCTCCCACATAATTCTCTTCTTCATCAAAACTAACATGGAATCCTCAATAGCTCATGGCTTGCTTTAATTTGCAAAAGAATCCAAGGATTCATGCCAAAATTCTGATTCTATAAAACCTCGGGTGTAAAGGATTCCATCTCTAATCATTATCAACTAGGGTTTTTCAACCAAACTTCCCTTAAATCTAGAATTAAGAGGTCTTTCTAACAAAACCCTAGATAAGGGATCCAAATTAATATCTAAAGAAACCCTAGCTGTTCATACCCAAGTAATTTGTATACAAGGATCATACCAAAATTCCATGCAATTCAATACCAAAGTCATACATCCATACCTTTGCTTGATCGCTCTCTTGCCATAACTAACCTCATTCTTCTTCCCGTTTTTTTCTCTCTTGTTTAGAGACCAAAATGACTCATTTTTGGTCTCCTCTTCTATTTATAATTAGACTTTCCTTTATTTGCTTTTTGGTCCTCCAACTTTTGATCATTAGTATTCCAATTTCCATTATTTCCTTTTTGGCCTCAAATCTTGATAACTTATCTTTTAAGTCCTTTTTGGGCAAGTTCTGATTTTATCCTTAAGTCTTATAAATTCCGGTCTCTCGTTTCCATGTTTCCGCGGCTAACTCATGAAACATTTAAATTATGCTTACAAAATACCCTAAACATGTCGAAAACTGGTAGGGTATATTTTGGGGTGTTACATAGTTGCTCACATTTTGATGTCATGCAGCATAAGAAATGATCTAATGTTGCGCTTTGAAAATAATCGCTCAGCCATGGCAGTCTAGAACATTGTCAAGATTCAATTTGGTGGTACTTCAACCACAAGGTTGCATTAGCTAACTCTTAAATTTGACGCTTACAAGAAGCAATCAAATCATACTATGAGGCAACACCTCACTATCATGTCAAACATGATAAGTGAGTTGAAGGGTGTTAGCCACGAGTTAATTGATGAACAACAGGTCCAAGCTATAATTCGCTCTCTTCCAAATGTTTGGTAGCATCTCAGGATAAACCTTACTCATATCTACAATATCAAAAATTTTTATGATGTCGCACAACATGTAAGGTTAACGTTGACCCGACCCATGATTGGTAACCCAAGAAACACATCCCTTGGAAGGGACATGTCTCTTTGTTGACAGAAACTGTACTTCAGAAACCTATAAATGTGGGTTCTTAACTGATATTTGGGTTACGCCTTAATACATATTTTGTACATCGAAATCTCTTGGATTATCATCAAAGAACAAATAAGGTGTTCGTATTGTGGATCATCGATCATAACCAAGAGTTTTGATTTTAACCTAAAGCATTGAAGACACCGAGTTATGCGCTTCAACAAGTAAGTATCGTTTATTTTCGCCGCTATCCATGAAATCTAACAAATAAAATTGAAACTTTGTTCATAAGTAAATCATTTTGGTTCATTGATTCAAGATTTTTTTTTTATATATATAATGATAAATTCCTTTGAAATTCTTTAAAATTAATTGTAATATTGAAATAATTAATTCAATAAGTTGATTCACATGATTTTTTTTATTATTGATCTTGTTATAATTACGGAAGCTTTGATAAACAATAATATAAATTCAAGAACATAAAGATAAAAAAATCATAAAAATACACGAGAGGTTTTAAAATGGTTCGGCCAATTATGCCTCCAGTGATGAAGAGAATATTTATTGTCTTGAAAACGTAGAGAATGTATCGAATGTGCGACGTATAAAAAATCGTAAACTACATGATCTTTCTGATGCCAGAAAATCTTATACATCAAAAATTTCTTGATATCTTAAACACAACTACGTGTCTTGCGTATCAATCTCTCTCATTAATTTTCATAAATTATTGTAATATTTATAGAGATATTCACCAAAAGTTTTTAACTGATACATAAGGAAATTAATATTACAATAATATATGAATATGAATTATCGCATAAAATATTATTTACAAAAATAAATTAATATTAAATAGAAATTTGAAACATATTCTAACCGATCTTATGTATTATTGTGATTTACTTAGGGATGGCAATATGACGTGTTCAAGATGAATTGGTCTTATGATCTTGTCCCATTCCCGTCCCGATAGAATATAAAAATTCTCATATATTAATAATCCTGCAAAGGAGACAGGACAGGGCGAGCTTGTCGGTTTTTATGAGAGGGTCATTTTTATCTTAATAAGGGGAGTACCTATTCCACTACATGTTTTAATTAATTTGATAGAGTCATCACATATTTTAGTGGTTTCAAAAAATTGTCTTCTATTTAATTTCTTTTGGGTAGCATGTTTATTTAATTCCCCCAATGTTTTTATTATACTTTATTGTATAAAGTGCAATGTTTTACTTTTGTATAATTATTGGTGAAACCTTCCCAGCCTTAGGGACATAAATTATAAAATGTATAAAAATAGAAAATAAAATACGTACCCAGGTGATATTTTTATTACTTATATAATTATATAAAAAATGAAAATAAAAATTTTCATATGATTTATCTTTATTTTTTCACGGCAATGAACACACATGGTTGCACATGCTTCATGTAAGGGTGAGAAAAAAAAAACTTAAGAAATCAAATCGATCGAGAAACCAAACCGAGGTTGATCGGTTTGATTTTAGTGTTTATTTTATTCAAATCTCGGTTTTTGTTTCAATTTACAAAATACAAAAATCGTGATTTAAGATTCAAATATTTAAAAATACTAATATTATATTAAGAATTATAAAATAAATGTATATAATATATATATTAGCAAACCATGCTCACACGTAGGGTGATGCAACTTATAGGTGCAGTTTTACAATTTCATATATTCTTCAAATTTTAGTTATTTGTTTATTACCATCACAAAATTTAGATTTATTATAGAATTTTAAAGACCAAAATTTTTAATAATAATTTTCAGTAATTAGTAATAGTGGTATCATATGATTCATATTTATTAGGTATTCTTAATAGAAGTGATAATTTAATAAGATTTTTTAAAGATAAGAATTTTAAAACTATATTTTGATTAGTTTTTTTTAATAATGCATCCTCAGCCCTGCACTTTCTCACTTTTTTGCATTTGCCCTATGCACTTTAAGTCATTTTGTGATTACTGTGGTAACTATCAATCCAATTTAATCCCATACTTTCACTTTTGTTCACATTTAGCCCCTTAACTTTGAAATGTTAAAATTAACTCCATATATTATTCAAAACATGAAAATTATTTAATTCCATATTTTAATTTTATTTAAATTTAGATAAAAATAAAAAGATTGATTTTCTTTTTATTTTTACTCATATGATAATTATTTTTATTTAAAGTGGTTTTGTCAAATTTTAATTTTTATAAATAATAAATTTAACATCTATAATGAGGATGATTTTTTTCTCATGATATTTTTTTTAAAAAAATTTAAAGAAAGAAAAAGGCAAATTAAATTTTAAATAAAAATAATGATCCTATCTAACCAAAATAATTTTAAAAAATTAATATTTTAAATTTTATTTAAGTTTAAAATTTTAAAAGTAACAATGCATTTCAACCCACACTTTCATTTTAACATTTCTACTTTATGCTAAAATGTTAAGAGAATGAAGCGCAATTTAGAAAAGCGTAAAATATAAGTATTTTAAATTCGATTCTTGTGTTGTTCAAAGCGTCAATATTACTAATAGGGAATAAAATTAATTTGTTACATTAGATTTATGCGGGTGGTTGAGTAAAGAGTATAAAAATAATATTTACTTTAACATTTAAAATGTAGTTGGCATCTAATAGAGGATGATTTTTTCTGTGATATTTTTTTTTAAAAAAATTTAAAGAAAGAAAAGGCAAATTAAATTTTAAATAAAAATAATGATCCCTATCTAACTTAAAATAATTTTAAAAATTATATTTTAAATTTTATTTAAGTTTAAAATTTAAAAGTAACAATGTTTTCAGCCTAACGCTTTCATTTTTTAACATTTACCTTTGTATACAAAATGTTAAAATGAGCCCTAGGCTAGAAAAGCATTCGTGTATTTTTTAAATTCGATTACTTGTGTTGTTCAAACGTCAATAAATGCTAATAGGGAATAAAATTAATTTATTACATTAGATTTATGTATAGTCAGTTGGTAAAGTATAAAATAATATTTACTTTAACATTTAAAATGTAATTTAGTCATTTTGTTTTAATAGAAAATTATGGAATTGGAATATTTTCAAGAGAAACTCTCATGTAAAATAATGTTTAAATAAAAAACCCTCAAATATATCCTAAATTAAGACTTTTTTATTTATTATCATGTAATTTACAATTTGAAAAATATTATTTTAAAAATAAAAATTTGATAAAATTCAAATTTCCTTATAATAATTAAAAAAATAACTTATCATTTTTGTTGAAAATTATGGAAATATTTTTTTTTTAAATACTTAAAATAATTTTACTAAAACTAGTTTGACTTATAATTTGATTTATTTAGATTTAAATTTTATGTTCAAATTAAAAGTTAAATTTCTTAATCAAAATATGATTACTGAGTTTAAATTAAATGGTACTTATTTTAAGCTATTAGAAATCAAAGTATTTAAGTCGAATTATTTTTAGTAAAATTCTTTTTAAGTATTTATTTTATTTAAGAAATCATATTTAAAAAATTTTCTAAAAAGTTACAGCCATTTTAAAATTGATTATATCTAGAATTTTGAATATTATCAAATATCTATTCACCAAAAAATATTTTAGATTATTTTGAAAAATATATATTTTACATTAAAATTACGTGATAATAAGTCAAAAATTCTTAATTTTTTAGTATATTTTTTAGGGTTTTATTTAATCCTCTTTTAATAAGTATAAAAGTATATTGAGTCTGAAAGATTTGAAAAATCAAAGTTTTATTTAGCCAATTTTCACTTATTTAGTTTCTTCTTAATTGATTAAATTTAAATCAAACCAATTTTATAAAACTTTTATCCTTTACCCTATATAATTACTTAATATTTAATAAATAAAATAAATTATATTATAACAATTAGATCCTATTCTCAAATTATTTTAAAAACATATTAATTCTATTTTGGATTAAGAAATTTAATTATTATTTCAACATGAAATCCAAAATAATGGTAATTATTTCAAATCTAAATGAAACATAGTATTTTTTAAATCTAAATGAAATAACTTTTGAATTTTTGTAGAAATATCTATTTTAAAAAATATTTTAAATTGAAATTAGATTTATAATAGTAAAAAATTATTTTAGAATATGTTTGAGGAGTTTTTATTTTAACATTATTTTTTATATTCCGATTTTAATAAATATAAAGATATGTTTAGTTTGAAGGTTTTTATGCAAAATCGTTTATGTATTTTATCCAATATACATTTATCTAGTTTGATTAATTTAAATCAAACATTATTTATCCAATTTTTTTGTCAAAAAAATTGATTAAATTTAAATCAAACCATTAATCTTTATCCTTAATCCTTAATATTTAGTAAATAAAATAAATTATTAATAAATTAGACTATTTTCAAATTAATTTTTAAACTCATTAATTATATTTTGAATTAAGAAAGTTAAGTTTGTTCTATTTAAAAAAGTTAAGTTTGTAATTTGAACATAAAATTTAAATCTACATGAAATCAAAGTATTTAAGTTAAAAACTTTAGTAAAAATTATTTTAGAGTTTTTTAAAAAAAAAACACATATTTCAGACTTATCAACAAAATTATAAGTGATTTTTAATTATTATAAATAACTTTTTTGAATTTTATCAAATCTCTAATTTAAAAAATATATATATTTTCATATTAAAACTATGTGATAATAAAAAAAATCTTAATTTATTTCAAGGTTTTTTTATTTAAATAAAGAACTTGAAAAATATTTCAATTACATGCATAATTTTTTCTATTAAAAGTAAAATTTAAGTTATCTTTTAAATACTAAAATCAATAAATAAAATAACTTTTATTTTATGTTTTCAATAGTGTGGGTGGTTCATTTTAACATTTTAAAGTACAGAGTAAATGTCAAAAAATGTGAAAGTACATGGGGTTGAAAAAGGTGGTTGATAGATATTTTTTGACAATTAAACACTTTAGTTATAATATAGTAAAGCAATAAGCGCAATACATTCATGACTTTGTTAAATGTTAAATGTTTTGTCATGTAAATTTGATATACGATGGACAAATAAAATTAAAGTTGTGATTTACATGTTAATTAGCAGAGACAAATTAACTAAAGCGCCTAAGCGTAATATATATATATATATATATATATATATATATATGCTATATATATCATTTTAAACGATGAGCGAGTTATTTGTACTAATGAAATAATTTAAATTAGCAGAGGTATTGTCCAGATTGATTAATCACTAAAAAGAGTAATGATTTAAGTGCAAATGGTACTAAATAATTAAACTTATGAATTAAAATAATATAAGATAGTTATATTATTATGATTAGAGGATTTAATTAGATTAGAATAATCCCTTTTAAAAATATTAAAATAATTAAACATAAAATTTTGAATTCCTTTAATAAAGCAATAAATTTGAATTAAAATAATAAATAAAAAAATAATATAAGATAATCACATGAATGGATAAATCAAATATAGTAAATGAATAGAGAAAATTTACTTTAATAACTGAAAATCATTTTCTATATTTATTTAAACAAATTGTATTTTCATAATTAAGCGATTAATTAAGAATTAAATAATTAAATATAAATTTGAATTAAAAATAAGAAATAAAAATAATATAAGATAATTATATGAATGGATAAATCAAAGGGTTCAGCTATAAAAAGTTCGTTCTCATACGAAGAGTTTTAACCGTTAGTAGTGATTTTCTTGAGATTTGTGTTTTTCGAGACAACATTTTAATCACATATCTTTAAAATAAAGTAAATCAAATCAATAATTAAAAGCTAGTGCTATATGAATAAACTTATAAGTTGAGAACTAAAAATCAAACTCTTTTAAGGGTGTGTTTGGAACATGGAAATGGAAAGGTGGAATGAGAATGTCATTATCCCTTCAATCCATTTCTATGTTTGGATTAAAATTAAAGTAGGGGTGCGTTTGGTATATCGGAATAAGAAATGGGAATGAAAAATATCTTTTCATTCTAATTTCTCAAGGAATGGAATCAATAATTTGATTTCATTCTTAGTATTTGGATTAGTTTAGGAATCTTACATGGAAACGATGGCTTATTTTCATTACATTATTTGGTAATACTAGGAATTGGAATGAAAAAGAAATAAATTGACAATAATACCCTAAAACTTTTAGAACTAAAAAAAACGTCATTCATTGATAAAATATTTTAATTATTCACTGTTTTCATTTTTAAAGTATTTTTAAAAAATAATTATGGTTATATGATGAAAAATAAAATATTAGAAATTAAAATTATTTTTAATTTATAAATAATTTTCAAAGTATTTTTGGGTTTTAGAACTATTACTAAGCATCTTCTTAGTTTTTATGTAACAATTTTATAAAAATGTATCTTCTTAGTTTTTATGTAACAGTTTTATAAAAACATGTTTTTATCAAGATTATAAATTTAATGATAAAATAAAATGTTAATATTTTTCTCACAAAAAAGGTAAATAAAAAAATTCAAAAACACATTCAAGACAATTTTTGGATTTTCCAATACATAACTTTCATAAATGCTTTAAATTACTAATTAGAATTGTGGGGTATGAACAAAATGTTAGAGGTAAAATAGTAATTTTAAGCTTTTATATTTTTCAAGGAAAATGGTGAATAGTTGTCAAGTAAAATGAGAATGGTGGATCAGAATATTACATATATCTAAGGAATCAAAATCATACTTACAAGTAGAATTTGATTCCCCTTTGAATTAGTTTTCATTCAAAGGAATACCAGGTCAAAGGGTGTTGTATGAGAATAGAGGTCATACCCAGATTATTAGCTATAGTGATCTGCGAGATTAGATGAAGCTCACTACTTATAGGCCATTATACATCAAGATATTGTGTGTTCATTTAAGGTAATTTAATATCTTAGAAGAGTAAGAAACAAAATGTAGTAGCCAGATCTAGTGCTGAAGCCGAATATCGAGCTATTGTCTTAGCAACATGTAAACTCATATGGTTAGAGCATCTCCTCCGAGAGATGGTCAAATGATGACGAAGGCTTTATATGTGATAATCTAGCCGCCTTGCATATTATTTTATCTAACACAGTTTTCCATGAATGACCAAACATATCAGTGGATTGCCACTTCATCGAGAGAAAATGTTGCGTAAAATGCATATTCTTAGTTTGTCCCGACTCTGACTGACCAATTAGCACGTATTTTCACTAAGTCTCTTAAAAGTCTTAGGATAAAGTATATATGTGACAAGTTGGGTGCTTTTGATTTATATGCTCCAACTTAAGAGAGAGTGTTAAGAATTAGTCTCCTAATCTATTTAGGATTATTTTCCTTCTCTACTAGTTAGACTCTAACTTTGTGTTCTTTTTGCCCAAACATGGGAATGGGTTGAAGGGGTAATGACATTTTCATTCCACCTCTCCTTTCCTATGATCCAAACACACCCTAGGGGGAATAGAATGAAAATGAGTGGGGAGGAATCCAAATCCTACTTCTAAATGGGATTTTGATTCCTTAGATACTCAGGTGATTTGTGGACCCTAGTATTTTTTTTGCTATGATGCATTTCCTCTTTCAAAAGCGAGACTGTTTTGTATTTTGAAAAACCAATTGTTTGAAAGCAGTTTTGGGTCGCCGTATTTGATTTATTTAAAGGGAAAACAAAAAAAGAAAGAAAACCCTAAATGTTACTCATAATGGGAAAAACAAGTTTGTGAAAACCGAGTTTAGGTCTGGTGGTCAGGTTACCTATTAGGAAAGTATGGTGAAGTTTCATAGCACCCCTCTAAGCCTCTTAAAGGTTGGGTCTCTAATAATCAAGTTAAGGCAAGTGTGACAACTGATTAATCAATCTAACGATACCGAGAAACAAGCAAAGATTAATTATAACATTAGAGCACATTAAACGTGCAATAAATAAATAAATAAAAATCAATAGAAAATAGGGTTATCCCAATAACATATATAGAAACATTCATGGTTAAATTAAAATATCGAGTTATAAACTAAGCGCCAAATTATTTAATGAAATGATACATAGAATGTTGGACCCCATCAAGGCCTATTTATTTAGCACGCTAAAAGACTTCATGTGGTTCCATTTTATTGGAATTATAAAGTGGATCATGCTTCTTGGAATTTTGAAAATCAGGTTGAAAGAGGGTAATTTTGAAAAAATAAAACTTGTTTTGGGATTTGGAAAATATAATACCGCTTTTAAGAAAATTTAAGAACGAATGCTTAAAATGTGGATATCTGGAACAAGAAATTAGATGTAGGAAACTTATTTGACTTTGGAAAATTAATGAATAAAAGTTTGGTTAGGAGAATTAAAAAAAGAAGGTGAATCTTGATTTTTAAAGTTTAAAGAGAAAATTTTGGAAAATGAAATCTGATTTGGGAAAGTTAAAGCAAGAAAATTTTGATATAGGATAATTTAGAAAAAAATTTGAATTTAATTTAGGAATTTTTTAAAACTAGATTTTTTAAATAGATTGTTTGAAAATCATATTGAATCTGTTGATAAGTTTAATTGGAAATTCGAAAAGGAAAGAGGGAAAAGATAAAAACAGTATGATTAGGAAATTAAATTCGAAATTAATAATTTAAGTGTAATGGATAACAGGAATAACATAAGAGGATAATTAGCAAGAGGGTTATAAGAAACCTCCTTAAAGGTTGAGGGTAGGAGTACTAGGCTTAACAGTGTGTTCGATTGATTTTTTTATTTTTAGAAAGTTAATCTATAACAAAAAAAAGTTACATAAATATAATAAGTTGACTAGCAAGCATCTTAGTTACACGAGTATACTAATGCTATATTAACTAAATCAACCAATAAATTTAATGACATACACGAATTTTATACAAATTAAAGACAAACCAAATATTAGATTACCTACAAATCACTGTCATTTAAGTTAAAACTAATAATAATAAAATAAAATTCTTTCAAAAAAAATAAAAATTAAAAAAAACTAAATTGAAAACATGTTCTAAGACCACTATCACTCACAATGTTGGATTTCCCTTCCCATTCCCTCTCTCATGCAGATGCAGCCATGGATGGAAATGTTGCGATATGTCGACGATATATCGTCGATATTTCGGATGTCAGGCCTTTCTAACACGATATTAACAAACGAAAGTCGAATGAAAGAAAAATCGAAAAATATCGGTATATCGTCGATATATCGAACACAATATCGGTTACAAATGCAGTGCATGGAACAAAACGCATAATTTTACAATTTTACGAAAAAGGTACGATATATCGAGTGTGTCGACCAAAAAGAAATTTTGTGGCAAAAGTGGGATATCAGGTATGGTATTACGCACAGTAGTATTATTCTTAACTTGCGGCCATATTCCCGATGCATTAATGCCATAACCTATCTAATTATTACTCTCCTTCAATTTTCTCTTGCTCTTTCGTACTTTCACTATTTATTTATTATTTGATAGATCAGTCGACTTTTATCTTATCGCTTTTGACCTCTCTTTTTGTTCACCACAAAGTAGTTCGCAGCTGGATCATCTTTCTCAGGTATTTATTTCTTGCTTCAGTCTCCTCTCTTCGCTTCTTGTTTCTTTCATTCAACGATTGGGTACAACAAGCGAATCAATGCCCTGTGCGCTCTCTGTCACCCTACCTGATCATTCCCAGTCAGTCCCCTCACTATTTATTACTCTCCTTCTTCTTAAGCCTAAGTTCCCCCCATCCATCCTATTGTCATGTCAGCTTTTTTCATAAGTCATTACCATGGAAGGAAATGTCGCGATATATCGTCGATATTTCGGGTGTCGGGCCTTCCCAACACGATATCAGCAAATTAAAGTCGAATGAAGGAAAAATCAAAAAATATCGACCAATATCAGTCAATAGTGCAATGGATCCACATCGATCTTCATTTTGGTTTTAAAATACCAGAGCAATATAATATCAATGTGTATATTTCATTATTAATGTCATTTTTACACTTTTATAAAGTATTTTCATAAATTTCAAAGTATTTTGTTAATTTATAATATATCGATATTCATATAAAAATATCCACTGATATATTTATAAAATCCAAATACCGATATATCCATCAAAACCGATATTTTTAACCTTGGATGCAGTCACTTCTCTTTGTCATGGTTGTGGATTTTCCTTTGCCATTTACACAAAGTCCTCAATAAGCCTACCTCACTCACTGTAGTGACAAACAACAACAACATGATTCTCCACCACGGGACACTGCCAACACTATCCAACCAACCAGTGGGAAAAAAGGAAAAAAATTATAACCACAGGCGTCTACGGCCGGTGGAAGCGAAAACAAAAAAAATAGATGCTCAAACAAAAAGGATTGCTGAGTGAGCAGGTTACGTCAATGTTAGGCAAATATTGTTGGGAAGCTGACTCATAAAAGCAATATTTGGTATATGATGGAAATTTCTATTTTGGGTATGGAGTGATATAGATGAATGAAGGGTATATGATGTAATTATTAAGGAAGAAAAAGGGTAAAATTGGAATAGATTTAGCATAGATAAAGTTTAAATGCTATTTATTTGGAGCTTCATGTGCTTTTAGTTTTAATTAAATCTCGAAAAATTAACATGGCAAAATATAGCTTTAGATCTTTATTTTTTCTTATTCTTGGAATCTTCCCCAATGAGACTAAACCCTCATGACAAAACCTATTTTCAAGTGCTCAAAAAAACATTCTATAAACATAGCAGTCATACTCCCATTCAGATTTTCCGGGAACAAAAAAAAAAACCGAAAGCTCTCCACCTCTAAAGCAATCACATATGCTATCTAAAACCATAATTCTTTTTTTTTCTAGGGCATACATCACAAAAAAAAAAAAAAAATACAACATGGGAATCTGGAGGATTATTGAGGATCTTGATACACAAGAAACAGGTAAAAGATCATAGCATTCTTACCTTTCTCCAACTAGTTCATTTTCCACCCGGCTTGAGACCTCCCTTCGAAGATTCTTAAATCTCTTTTTTTTCAACTGTTTCGTCTCCCAGTTCCTCGAGAGTTCTCCTTCGTTGTCATCTCCATGTTAGAAGTTTTAAAACAAAAGTTTCAAAGTCTCACATCCATTGTGGAAGTGTTTGTATAACACTTTATAAGAATTGAGGTTTTACTTACTATTGATGAGAATTGGAGGCCCACTAGTGATGGGTGGGTCTTTTCTCCATGGGCTCCCCTTGGTGGGCCTACCCAATTGATTTTTTGGTTTGTTGAAAACGCTTTTTTGAAAAAGTGCATATTTTTTAAAGATTGCAAACTTTCAGAAATGTTGCATACTAATATATGAATATTCATTTCAGGATTCTTTTAGGAGAGGTTTTTTCAATTGATATACAAAAAACAGTGCATTCATTTATTGGAGAGGAAAAATAAAAAAAAAGTTTGCTTGAGTTGAATTTTTTGTACAAATACTTTAACAATAGATAGTTTCATCCTAGGAGGTAATCACCTGAAGCCTTCTTGCACAAGAGAAGTTGTGCAATATTGTCTTTAGGATATTGCATATTGCAAGACTCTATCTACCAAGTTAGTGTATACCACCACTCTTTAAGTTTCCCAGCTTTACATAATTATATTGTTGTGGTGTATTAAGTAAAGAGTTTGTGTTTCTTATTCTTCTTGTTAGTGTTCTTTGTATAACAATCTAAAGAGTATGTCAAGTTCACAAGCAAACATACAACTTGTAGTAGATTCACATGTGAATAACACTTTGAGTGTCTCAAAGAACCCTTATGATGAGAAGCCTGATAAGTTCAATGGGCTGACTTCAAAGATGCGACAAAAATGTTGTTGCCAGCTGACCATGAATTTGGGCAAACATCATTTAGAGAAGATGTTCAGGCTACTCTGAATTCGCCTACAAGAGATTTACATTGGCCATTGAAGCTTGGGCCTTGTCGATTTTCTTTCTTGGAACTATGTGCAGATAAATCTAGAAAACAACTTATATGATATTTACTCATCATATAATATTGCAAAGGAAGTATGGGAAATGCTTGAGAAGAAATACAAAATAGAAGATGTTGGAGCCAAAAAGTTTGTGATTGGTAAATTTCTTAAGTACAACATGGTTGATACAAACACTGTGATAAAACAACTTGAAGAAATTCAAGTCCTTATTCATGACTTGCATGCGGAGTGATGTGCAATTAGTGAGTAGTTTCAAGTAGGTTCCATTATAGAGAAGTTGTCACCTTCATAGAGGAATTTCAAAGTTTACTTGAAACACAAGCATCGAGAGATGTCAATGGAGGATTTGATCCTAAGGCTTCGAGTAGAAGAAGATCATAGAAAGGGAGATAGTGTTGATGGAGCAAGGGCCAATGTCATATAGAGTGAGCCTTCAACAAAACAAAAATTCGGAAATTCAAAGGTAAGAAAATCACAAAGCAACAAGCAAAAAAGGCAAGGACTTGAAATTCAAAGGAAGTTGTTGGGTTTGTGGAAAGCACGAACCTGAGGCCTGAGAGTGTCGCCATAGTAAAGATCATAATGTTACTCGTCTTGTCGAGCACATATGCATGAGTTTAATGAATTTGGTTGTTGATTTGTATTTAGAAATCAATATGGTTTCAAATGTTAAGGATGGTGGATTGACCGCGGAGTAGCCCAAACATATAATAATTGTGAAGTCTGTTTTCATAATACAAACAGATTGATGATGGTGAAAAGCTCTATATGGGAAATTCTTCTGCTTCAAATGTTGAAGGAAGAGGCAATGTGATGTTAAAGTTTACTTCTGAAAAAGTTGTGACTCATTGATGTGTTACATGTTCCTGAGATTAGGAACAATTTGGTTTTAGGCTCTATACTTTTTAAGAAAGGGTTTAAACTTGTATTTAAATCTGATAGGTTTATTCTTACTAAGGTTGGGATGTATGTGGGAAAAGGGTATTTGATTGAAGGCTTGTTTAAACTCAATGTACTTGTTTCTAATACTATTAATAATAATAAGAACACTTTTACTTATATTGTTGATTCTTTTGTTTTATGACATGCTAGGTTAGGACATGTTAACAATAGGAGTATATATAGAATGGTTAATCTAAATTTACTACTAAAGTTTGATGTTAACATACATAATAAATGTGAAGTATGCACTGAATCTAAGTTTGCTAGACAAAATTTTAAATCTGTTTAAGAAATGTCAAATGAATTACTTAGTTTGATTCATAGTGATCTTTGTGACTTTAAAACTATACCTTCACGTAATTGGTAAGAAATTATTTCATAACCTTTATAGATGATTCTGCATGAGTAAATATTGCTACTTTATTTACTTCATGCAAAGATGAAGCTTTGAATATGTTTAAAATATATAAAAGTGAGATTTGTGAATCAATTGGAAAAGAAAATTAAAATAATAAGATCAATAAGAGGTAGTAGACTATGGAGTCATTTGCATTTTCGGATTTTTGTACTCAACATGGTATTGTCCATCAAACAACGACTCCTTATACACCCTGACAAAATGGTGTAAGTAGAGAAAAATAGAACTCTAAAGGACATGATAAATTCTATGTTGAATAGTTCAGGGCTTCCACATAATTTGTGGGGTGAAGCACTACTTATTGCAAACTTTATTTTAAATAGAATTCCTTTTAAGAATTCCAATAAATCTCCTTATGAATTATGGAATTGAATGATACCATTGTATAAAATGATCAAAGTGTGGGGTTGTTCAGCAAAAATACTTATTCCATTGTCTAAAAGAACAAAACTTGGTCCTGAAACAATTGATTGTGTGTTTATTGGTTTTGCAAATGCTAGTGCTGCATATAGATTTCTAGTTTATAAATCTGAAGTGCATGACATACATGTAAATACAACTTTAGAATTTATTGATGTTGAGTTCTTTGAAGATGTTTTTCCTTACAAGTCGAATGAGTGATATAAATAAGAGAACTCATGATGAACCATCTACTCAAAGTTCAAGAACAAGATATAAAACCTAGAAGAGGAAGTAGACTTATAAAACCAAATAATTTTGGTCTAGACTTTATAAGTTTCATGACCATAAGAGAACCACAAACTTACAAAGAAGCAATGACTTCACCTGAGACACCTTTTTGGAAGGAAGTTATTAATAATGAAGTTTAATCCATTTTACAAAACCATATGTGGGAATTGGTTGATATACCACGGAAATAAGTAGATGGGTTATAAATGGATTTTAAATGAAGCTTAAACCAATGGCTCCATTGACTAAGTAAGGCGGGGTTGGTAGCTAAGGGTATAGACAAAATGAGGTTCGATAATTTTTACACCTATTCTGTGAATCTAGAATAACATCTTATAAGGATGCTTATTGCGATAACTTCATTGAATAATAGCAAAATACATCAAATGGATGTGACTTGATTTTCTAAATGGAGAGTTGGACAAAGAGATATATATATGGAACAATCGGAAGGATTTGTAGCTCAAGGTCAAGAAAATAAGGTTTGTAAGTTAGTTAAGTCTTTATATGGACTTAAGCAAGCCCCAAAACAATGGCATGGGAAATTTGATCATACAACGTTGTCACATGGATTTAAAATCAATGAGTGTGACAAATATTAATACATAAAGAAATCACAGCTAATTCATATATATTTGTTTGTCTTTATGTTGTTGATAATAACTATAATGGGAACCAGTAAGGATGTAATTATGTTCACCAAGAAGTTATTAAGCTCCATGTTTGCTATGAAAGACCTAGGTCTAGCTGATGTAATTTTGGAAGTTCAAATAAAAAGAAATAATGAAGGATAGATACTAACACAATCCCATTATGTGGAAATTTTTTTAAATAAATAGTCCAATCAAGTGCAAGGTTGCAATAACACTATTTGATGCAAATTGCAAATTGAGAAAAAATCTTGGAATCACGATCTCACAATTACAATATTCAAGAAGTTATAGGTAGCTTGATGTACCTAATGTGACGTCATGACGAGATATTGCTTATTCAATAAGTAGGCTTAGTAGATATACAAGTAATCCTGGAAAATATCATTGGGAAGCTTTGGTTAGAGTGTTAAGGTATCTCAAGTATACCATAACATATGGATTACATTATACAAGATATCCACCAATATTTGAAGGCTATAGTGATGCTAATTAGATTTCCGATAATATAGAAACTAAATCAACTAGTGGATATGTATTTACCTTGGGAGGTGCTACTGTTTCTTGGAAGTCTTCTAAACAAACGTGTATAACACGTTGCTATAGATCTGAATTTATAGATAAAGGCTCTTTGAGAGGTAGAGTGGCTAAGAAATTTTTTGAAGACTTGTTCATGTGCTTCTTTTAAGCCTCTAACAACTATATGCATACATTGTGATAGTATGGCAACACAAGTTAGGGCCAAAAGTAACATTTATAATGGAAAGTCAAGACACATAAGGCGTAGGCACAATACTATTAAACAGTTGCTTTCTAGTAGAGTAATATCCTTTGACAAAAGGCCTACCTTGATAGCAAGTTAAGTATACATGGAGGGGAATGAGATTAAAACCATTTGAATTAGTGATACTAGGCGGAAACCTAACCTAGTTGGCTCTAGGTTCAATAGGAAAACTAGTTTAATAAAACTCAAGTAGTGAAACACATACTTTACTCATTCCTAAAGTGTTTAATGTGTTATATGTTGATGAGTAGGTTATGTATAACATTTAATGACAATGATATCTTTATGTAATGGTGAGCTTTCAGATAGAAAGCACAATCATTGTCACCTATATGATAGTAATGGGAATTCGCATTTATGAGAGTGGATAATTGCAGAATTACTGCAGAGCTATCGTAAATAATAGGATATGTTCGAGACGAATGAACATAAACGAATAAACTCAAGTACTTGCAAGTTATGTTGTGTGTGATACACATTGTTTAGGTTTACTACAAGAGGTGAAACGATTCGAGGTCTAATATATCCATTGTGTCACGAGTAGATCCGATGTGTAACACTAAAGGTAAGTTCAAGTCCAAAAGACACTTTTCTAAAACCTGAAACATTTATGTTTCCTCTTTATGCATTACATAGTTTATTTATCTTGTAAATTGCACCTTTTTTTTTAAATGTGGGGTACTGTTAGAAGTTTTAAAACAAAAGTTTCAAAGTCCCACATCGATTGTGGAAGTGTTTGTATGACACTTTATAAGAATGGAGGCTTAACTTACTATTGATGAGAATTGGAGGCCCACTAATGTATAAATATTCATTTTAGAATTCTTTTTGGAGAGGTTTTTTCTACTGATATATATAAAACGGTGCATTCACTTATTGGAGAGGAAAAATAAGAAAGTGTCTGCTTGAGTTGAAGTTTTATGTGTAAATACTTCAACAATAAATAGTTTAAATCACATGAAGTGTCACTTTAAAAGTCTTTATTACTAGAGAAGTGGTGCGATATTGTCTTTAGGAGCGTTGCATGTGCAGGCTACATCTGCAAGTCAGTATATACCACTCTTTAAGTTTGTAATTTTTCTATAATTATATTGTCGTAGTGTATTATGTAAAGAGTTTGTGTTCTCTGCATCTTCTCTCCTTCTTCTTGTTAGTGTTATTTGTATAACAATCCACTCTTCCTCTTTAAAAAAAATATATAAAAACTTAAAATTATTATTTTAAACCTATTTTTTTTGTTTATCAAAGCCTATAATTAATGTTCTAAGCTAAATCAAAACGAAAATAAAGTAATAAAATATTTTTTTAATCGAAAATAAAATAAAGTATTGATTTTCTCATAAAGTATTTTTTTTAATTGAAAGTAAAATAAAGGATTGATTTTCTCTCGAAAAATATATAAATAAACTCAAAGATAGTTTGTATTCTCATTTTCCATTCTCCTTAAAAAATATAAAAACTTAAAATCATTATTTTGCCTATAATTTCTTCATCAAGCCTCTATTACATTTGTTTGTGGGTCTCACTCGTGTTTTACCTTTCTATTAATTTGCTTTCAAAAATATTTACCAATTTTAATCTCGATTTTGTATATAAGTCGTTTAAAATGTCGATTATTTTCTAATTTTTACAAAAAAAAAAAAAATTCTTCATCAATTTAAAAATAATTGATTATGCATTTTAGTTATTTTTAAAATAACTTTTACGTCATAATATTAAACAAGTTTACACTGAAAATAATTTATTTTTTTAATTCCTCACAACTAAATTCAAAATAATTTTTTTTTATTAAAAATATAAAATCCTAGATCCTAAAAGTTTCAAAAATAAGATATTACTAATAAAAAAATTAGAACTAATTATATAACTTATTGTTTGACCAAGTAAAATAATTATTAGGATAAATAATTATCCAACTTATACATCTTTTAAACTCTTAAAATCATGTGATTTGATATTATTGTGAATTTATTTCCTTTTTCATTAGAATTCACAATATTAACAAATACGAAATATAAAATAAACAATCATTAGTATAAAACTCCTAAGCTAATACAAACACTAGAAATGAAACCAAATGATTGATTCCATTCCATTCCCCATTCCAAATACACCCTAATAGTAATAGATCATTTAAGTTTAAAAAAAAGTAATAGATAATTTACTTTAATAATATAAGATCATTTGTATATATTTAAATAATTTATATTTTTATATTAGTGATTAATTAGAATAAAATAATTCATGCGTTTATTTAAAAATTTCGTTTTATTTGTTTTTATGATATAAGGACTAATAAATTAAAATATATATAAAAGCTTTGAGGAATATTGATTATATAATGAAAAATAAATGAAAAAATCATTTTTCTTTGTTTAGTACTTTTTGGATTCCAAACATAGTCAAAGGGACAAATCAGCCCACGGCAAAGGGCTCGGGTAAAACCAGCCTGGGAAGGAAAATTCAGGGGCGGAAGCTCTTAAGCCTAACACAAAGGCTGATACAAAAAGATTCAATCGGGTTTCCAACAAAGAAAATAAAAACTCCAAATTTTTCCGAAAAAAAAAAAAAATTAAAGAGAAACTATTTCCTAATTTCACTTCCACAAGTTCTTCAAGGCCTACCCGTTTACCAGGAAAATGCAAAAGAACATAAATAATAGCTGCCAGCTCCATGGTTATACTTATATCAGGGTTGAGAATGAATTATTTATTCTATTAGAAACTGGAAAATAAATACCCAATGAGACCTCCTCTACTGTCAAACAGACAATCAGAGATATACAGACAAGATGTTACTCTCATAAATAAATAATAAAAAGGGGAAAAGGGGACAGCATCAGAGGTTCATCACAGATCTCTCCATAATAATACAAAGCAAAACGGGGAATCAAAGCAATGAATAAACAAATTACCTCCTTTGTTCATATGCACATTCATCGGCCAAATTCATATGTGCATGTGCAGGCGATTCCGACTTCTTTTAAGATATAGTTCTTCACAATCCTAAGCCTGCTCCATGTTAGGTGGATCAGGATCAGCCTTCTCATGGTGGAACCTGACCACGATGCAGGTGATGTTATCAGCACTCCCTCGGGTAAAAGCAGTCTCTGTCAACTTCCGGGCCCCTGCCTCGGCTTCTTCTTCCGTTCGAGCAAGTGAAATAGCATCCTGAAAACAGTGTTTACTTAACTAGGAGCACTAGATTCTAAAAGAGGAAGAAAGTAGCAAAATCTTCTTTTTCCGGCTTTTTCACCAATGCTTCCTCCCAGTAGGAAGTGCCAAAAACAACACTACTACCAAAGAAAGGTTGCAATTGCAAAGATTATGGAGTAGGCAAATACTTTATCATTCTGGTTTAATTTTCTATCAACAAACCCCAGTTCCAACAGGATTTTTCATTTGTCAACTATTTCCTAGACGAACTCATTGGTGAGTATATTTATATGTCCTCGATGGAGAACCAAAAGCACATTTTGAATGCAAAAATTTTGGATCAACTACTAGTTTGACTGCCTTCTTATGCTTCTAATTGGGTAAAAAGAACTTCTCTAGTGATTAATGCTTCTAACCACTGGTCTTTTCTTATCTAATCACCACCTAATATATATGGTATGCATGTAGTAAAACATGCAGTAAAAGTAGAGTAACTATTCTTTTGAGAAGATATTTGAGCTGTAGGTCTGTTGAGTATCAACCATAAAATTGCCACATCTCGTTCCTCCCGATGAGTTGAATAGAATGTGATGATGGTGATTATGCTAGTGCGTATGCAGGTGAGAGATAAATGCCTGAGTGAGTGAGTGTGTGCGTGTGTGTGTGAGAGAGAAAGAGAGAGATTAACCTCATTAGGTACAACATCCCAGAGTCCATCACTAGCAAGCACAAGCAATTCAAATTCTTCATCAACCTCTTGATCCTGAATATTTGCAGAACCAAAAAATCAATAAAAAAAAAAAGAGGCAAATACATACTTAATAAGTTGCAATTTGTGAAAAGAATTAGAAAGAAAATCATGATAAGAATTAAGAATCTTCACTGTGACAAATTGTCATATGAAGTCTAGTTCAGGTGTTAGATTTGGTCTATGTCCATCTATCAGTCATCTAAACACCCTACTTTTGGAATGGAATTATTTGCACATGCAGGTCATTTTACTGGAAAATTAATAACAGATTAACAGGTTTATATACATACAAACATATATATAATATATATATATATATATATATATATATATATATATATATATATATATATATATATATATTCTAAAATGCTTCCTAAGTTTGTAGTGAGAAGAAAAGAGCGTTCCATACAGAATAATGTTACACAAAAACTCCAAGGAAGCCATGAAGGTAGCTCATTCCCACTGTATAACTACAGTTTTAGATATATGAATGTGTTCTGCTAAGCTGGCAAACTTTTGGTATATTGACATATAAGATCCTTTCCAATATGGACATATTTTGGACATACAACTCTACGTCTATATGTATTGTATATGGCTTTATTATATTATATTTTTGTAGTTTACTTGAAAATAATGGACCATTAAAAATATTAAAGAACACCAGTTTCAACCATTTGAAATGACTAACTTTCACTTGCAGCTTATGTCTAGAAGTGAATATTTATCCAATTTACAGATTTCAGAGGCGCCAAACCCTCGAAACATGTCAACCCTTTCACAGATATCAATAGCAAGCTAATTTCAACAGACCTATCAAAAAAAATATATAGCAAACTAATTTAAACAGACTATGACTATGCATGCCAAATCATTTCTAGATTTTTTTTGCCACACTGCCAAATGAAAGCTTGAGATGCACTCTTTTAGTAACCCTTTACTACTGAATGGTACACAAGCAGTGAACACCATTTGCTAGGTTAAAAGGTAGGTAATGTAACTTAAAACTCATAACCTACTGCCAACTGCCAATCACGTCCAGCTCTGTTTTGTAGACTTTCCCCATATTACTCATGAAACAGCTCTATCATATCCATTGGTTTGCTTAAAATATGAGATGCAATCAAACCAAAAGAAAGATGCCAGTTCAGATAATTTTAACAGTTACAATCAGTCGATGGAACAGGATAAATTTTCCATTACAGGGGATTTTCCGTGGAACTAGAAAATCAGTATATACTGATTTTCTGCATTATCTATAATTTGAATTGGTTTTACTTATCCAAAAAAAAAAAGCACCCCCCCAAAAACAAAGGAAGAAATATAAAGATTTAAAACACATCGACTGAGAAGATGAACCAGCATTATAAATAAATATTAAGGTCAAGGATTACCTGGATCTCCAGGTTAGAGCAACAACATATTATTGCTTCAGCATACGATTTGCCAGAAATGCCTCAGACATTGCTAAGACTCTCCCACCCTCCAAGTACCTGAAAGACAAAGAAAACTAATGTCCTTTCAAACCATTCAAGTTTCATGTTTGCATACTATATATCCAACTCAACACATAATACACCAATCACCAAAATATGACCAGTTGTATTCAGTGTTCAAAACCCAAGCACAGACTAACAGTTGTTGTTTAAAGACAGGAATTTATAGTTTGATAAATCCATATAACACTATTTCAAACACTGCAGGTTTATGGTCTAAATAACTCATTCTTAGAGATTAAATGCCTTTCATGAACTCTGCAATCCTTTCACTCCTCATAGTTTTAGGCAATGTATATAATATATCCTTTTCCTATGGGGACTGACATTGAGGTGGGTTATCTAGGTAATAAATGACTAATGTTTATGTTGGCAATTTTCTAATACGGTTTTGTTGTGGATTTCAAACCCTTGAAATCAAGCATAGGCAGAACAAGATGGCCACAACCTAATTTAATTAGCTCAGTTACCCAACAGGAAAAACCTGACCCTTGGGACAGATAAAATAGGGTTTGAGACAGAGCTGATTGGTATCCACAAACGCAAGACTGCCGAGTTTCATTAGCTGGCAGCCTGGCACCATTCCTAGCTCAGTGTCTGGATTACACTTTCATAGTTCTTGGATTCATGTAACAAAGAATGAAATTAATCAACAACTCTTCGTCCAGGGCATAAGAAAGACCAAAAGTGGTCATCAAAATTTTAGCACAAAAATTTATCACAAAATCGGCCTTCAAAGAGAAATAGACTTCCCAAACTACAAATTTTTGTTTTACAAACATTATCAGAATTTCTATGAAAAGAAATTGAAATAAATATCCTGTTTGATAAATTTTAAAAATAAGTATTCCTATTAAAGAAAAAAGAAATTAAAAAAAATATTCTCTTGTTGGCAAATTTCAAAGAACACATTATCAATTAAAGTAATGAAGATATAAAATAAAATAAAATATTCTCATGTTGACAATTTTAATTTAATGAGAAAGATGAGTTATTAAATAGGAATCAAAATTTCTTTGAATTGAGCAACTAAATCTTGGGGAATTCCAAATTTTAGTTCCTAATTTCAACTCTAAATAGAAGTGACTTTCTTCAAGAAGGGAACTTCAGTTTCATACATGGGAAAAGGCTTCACAAGAGAAGAAAAAGAAAACATTTGGAAGTCATTCTACACATGAGATCTAAGAAATGACAAGAAAAGAAACAAGCCATTTTTGACTAGAAAAGTCATTCTAGAATTGTCACATGTCAACCACAAACTGAACCCCAAAGAAAAAAGAAGCCAAAAGTCACATGTCCATTTATACTAAATTGGCTCAGCCATAAGAAGTATCATGACTGTTGACTTTCAGATAACAAACAGATCTCTTGATATAACAACATCATGGTCGATGCATAATTAAGTTTTACCTGCCCACATCACAACACCTCCAGCATTTTCGATCCTCTTTCGCTCATCACTTCTATTTGGCTTATGATCATCAGAAAGAGGGATTGCTGTCCAGCAGGAAAAAGAAACTACTTTTAGAATTAACAGGCATAATCCAACAATTCTCAATAATATTTTAATTTGTGGTATAAAATGTTCAAGTTTAAAAGTACCCAATTCAAATGCTTTTTTTTTTGATCAGTAAAAATTAAATATTATAAAGATAGAAAAAGTTCCCAGGAGTACACAAGTGGTGGAACAAGGGAGCCAAAAAAAAGAGCGAACAAACCCACAAAACCCTACTCTGACCAAGTGAGGAAGTCCAAAGCAGAGTTTGTGTTATCTACACTATACAATTTAGCCCAAGTCCACAAATTGGATACAAAGTTAGCTTTAATCCTTTGGGCGGAGGTGACCTCATTCTCAAACACCTGACTATTTACAGCGCCTTAAAGAGTCCAAGCAGGCACAAAGGTCTTTGCCATCCATATTTTTTTCGATTTTACCTGACTCTTTTAAGCTAAAAGGGTGTGAAGGACCAAGAGCGGGAAAACCCAGCTAGTCCCAACAATTGACAATTCATACGCTTTTTTTAAGTACGAAGTATCGTTTTTTTGTGGGTGAGGGCGGGGTGGGAGCCGAAACCAGCAGTGATTTCACAAGAAGCCTTTACAAAGGACAATATATTATTAGTACCATCAAATGGCATGCATTTGGCATCAAATAATAAATCTAGAAAATTTTCTTTTTTGACAATGCCAAGTTTTCCATATATTTAGGGCCAAGGATCAAAATATCGATAATCATGGATATATTGGGATTTTACTGGATAGAGATCCAAATATCTTTAAATATCTGTGGATATTGACAAAAATATCTAGAAAGGCAGGTAAATTGAAAAAATACTTAAATTCACAAAAATGTTTTTTCTGCGAATCCATAAAAAGACATAAATAAGCAAATATATGTTCACAGATCAGATATTTATTATGGTGCTAATATTATAATCAACAACTAATAGATCACCGTGTCATATTAGTTAGTAATATTATTAATCAACAGGTATTATATTCAAGAAGATGTTGTGTAAGTTTCAACAAAAATAATTATAATTGCTTGAATAGTGATTGTAAGATTCAGAAGTTTCAAAGATGGCATCTAACTTAATTTAATATTAGTTAAATTTAAATGGGTCCAAAACCAGTAGTAAAAATATTTGTTATAAAATACTCAATACCCAAAATAAAAACTAAAATACATTAAAAATAAAAAAATACATAAATACAAAATAAATTCACAAAGAAAATGAGTACCTTGAATTAACCTCGTATTTTGTTATAATTAAAACTTTCACAAACCAAGATCTTCAAAATATCGAGATAAATCAAACAAAAACACTCGAGAGTCAAATGAAAGCTGGGATGCATTAATGAAATAGAATTAAATCAGATGATTTAGTAGTATTTATGTAATTTTCGAGTCCAAAATAGTCATCGATTGTCATGTGCAACTACCACACATTTAATTCCAACCGCATTTGATTTTGATTAAAATATAAATGACATTGATCATCATATATATTCTTTGGAAATCATCATGAACCGTTAGATCGTTACGCATAAAAATATAATTGCTGGATGGTTGAAAGTCAAGAAATCGAAACCGTTTGGATCAAAAAGCAGACGAATATGGATCGTCAAATTGCAAGTCAAACGAGTCAAAACAAGGTCGATTTTCAAGAATTCCAGCCCACGCGCGTTGATCCGCATACGATATTTCCAATCGAAAAGATCAGGCGATATTTTCATATCTTCACATTTTCTGATTTGCCCAACCGACCTCTTCTGCATGCGTAATCACAGGTCGCATTCAAATGATATCCAAATATATCGGCCATTATATACGATTTTTTGTTCCTTGTTTAGGGCAGTGGTATATAGAACGGTAAATTTGGCGCAAAAGGTTTCTGTTGAATTCGTAGGTCCTGAAAACGTCTAAGCTACTGAATTTTCAAAATTAAAAAAACCTCTGATAATTTCTAATCATTATAATTTTTTTTTGAAGCCCAAAAAGAGAGTTGGTTTTGGTGGAATTCAGCAAAGAGCATCTCAGATTCAAATTCCAATTTTTTTTTCAAAGAGTTCATTTTTTATTTTGTTTTATTTGATTTTCAAATGCTAACTTCTATGTGTACTTAAAGGATTTTGATTTTCCCTCTATTGTACTCATCATAGCTATCACCTAGGATCTATATTCTGAAATTTTTAACATACCATGTCTCAATAATATCTGTGAATTACTTAATGTGAAGTTCATAATGGATGAAATGACTCAGTAATACATCAATCTAACTAATTAAGAATATGAAAAAAACATGTAAATGCAGCATTAATGAGATTTTCATTGGATAAACTTCAAGTCTGCATTGAAATGTAGCGCTTACGCTATTTTCTGGCACCCACATAATAAACTATGCACTTCTTCCATGACAGTTTTGCATAGTTCATCCATTTACTAGGCAACTACAGCATGGTTCATCCATTTATCATAACTTGCATACCTCATCGATTGATCATAACTAAGTTAAATCTAATATAAGATTTACAAGCTACCCCAAATGTAAGTTGGGGCAAAACTGCAATCATCTACTTAACTTCATTCAAAGACTTATTAAACTAAAAGATGCCATGACTTAAGCATACCCTTTTCCGGGATTTGATATCACAAATTCTGATCTCCACTATTGGATAACATATAAAGATGGTACACAACAAAGCACCACTGTGGAAGCAGAGAAACTAACGTTCGCTATGGGGCATTCTTCAGCATCAAGAAAATCCATGTCAGTTTTTTGGTATGTTTCACCTGCAAGTGTATGCAAATTATCACACATGAGCTTATAGGCAGAAAAATATCCCATGCAGGACCCACTCATGTAAAAAGAAAATGACAAACACTGAGGTCAGCTGCCTTAACCTACCTATAAACTATGTAATTATTGCATGACAGCACAAAACAGTATGACTAAAAAGGATACACAATGAAAAAACAATCCTGCTGATGTAGATAAAAGTCATGCATAACATTTGGGCATTTAGAAAACTTCAACTCACTTATAGCCAATTTGGTATTTGTCATGAACTGTGATGCTTTGAGCGAAATTTCGGGGAAGAGATGTTCTTCAAAACCAGAGCAATAGAACCAATTAATATTCAAACAGATCCCATATCCAAATACTCTGAATCCTCAAACGTTAATGGAAGAACTTTAAAAAGTCCATAGATTTAGTTGGGTAGGTTATAACACTTCCATTACTGAAACATCATGTCAAATAGACTTCATGTGGAGAGAGTTAAACTCAACCTGTTATGTTCATAAGGTTTGATGAGTAGAAAGCATATTTTCTACAAAACTTCACATAGTGACTATAAGAATTGTTTGATCTTTATTTCAGCAGCCTTTGAAAAACCATTTAGTAACTGTTATAAACCCTAGTTGTTTCATGTATCTGGCATTCTTGTGCATGTATAGTGATTACTAGTAAATAAAGTTAAAATCGATATAATAGGATGACTAATTTTAGCAATTATTTGGACAAGTCAGAAAGAGAAGGCAGGCATTGAATGGTTTCAAATAACTAGATGGCAGCTTGAGATTGGAGAGGCTCTGTTGTGTAATTGCCCTCTTTGACGCTTTCCACCCCACGTCAAAGACCGCAATAATGTCCCTATCCTTACTATTTAATAGAAGATAGTTAAAAAATCAAAGCTCTATCCAAGTAAGAGACCAACCATCAAATATTCCAAAAAGGCAAACCGTTTGCCCATCAATCTTGGACATTTTGGTCATCAGAAATCCCATGCCAGCCTCTTCCTCTGAAACTTGAATTCACAGCTCAGTTTTCCATCTTCATCGTTAACTTAGACAAGAAACCAAATAGAGGGTGAGTGATCCTGACCATACAAATACAGGTAGTCCCAGTATCAAACATATGCATTCTCCGTAACTAACAAAGAAAAATATCAAAATTTCAAGCCTATATTATCATCCGAAGGTAATTGTGGATTGTGGAAGATCTCCAAAACATAACACACTGCTAATGAAACTTCACATTCTTTAACCCAAAAATAAAAGTAGATAATTAAGTGGAAAAGGAGGGAAATCAAGGAAAGAGAAAAGAGATTTAAATTTGCTTTCATCTTCCGGGAATTAAAAGCAGCGACATGACACTTTTTTGAAATGTAAGCTTCTGAACATCGGATTCCAAACTACAGCAATAATGCATTCAACAAAAGTGAAGTAGACAATGAAAATCTGAAACTGTTCTATACATAGTTCCTCTCGTAGCTCACCCTATGAAAATCTAGTCTGTAAAACTTTGGCACAAGATAGAAAATTAACAGAGAATAGTTCCTGGTGCGGCCAGCTATTGATAGTTTAACCCCAATACAATGCATGTCAGTCAAGTTGCAATTAAAACACATGTCATGGAGGTGAAAACAATAATGGGGGTCATGTGTAGCTTCATCCATGCATTGACCACAAGAACATTAGTACCACACAGGCAATTATCTGAAATGAAAGAAGTGATCACCTTTTCATCTCCACTGAGTGCTCAATGAATTTCTTTTCTGAAGAATATATAGGTCCCCTTGCAGTTGCACACTGGGGTCAGTCAACATCTTTATACTGCTCCAAAACTCTATTCCAGTAACACTTCAATCTAAGACTCGCATTCAAACTTCTATAGATTGATCTTAATTGAACACTTCCTGAAGCAGATTGTCCAATGTGCCCAGCTTGAACAATCACATTCCTTATGCAACTGCTGCATACCATCTAGGGTCTTGATTAACCAAAATGACGCTAAATGTATAGCAGAAGAAGCCATAGAATTAGGAGCAACTTATTATAATTCAAAGGTCATTTTTTATACATATGCTTGGCAGAGAAAGCATAGAAAACAAAAGAAAATTTTAACTTTTGAATCGCAGATTCTTCAATTGTCTGGCTTATTTTATCTTGTCTTCCGTCTTTTGGAAATCAGAACAACAAAAATTCTAGAAATTCACATGCCTATTTCTTTTGAAGCCTTTCAGCAACCAAACCAAAACATGAAAGCAAAACAGAACAAACTTAAAACAAAAAAACAAAAATGTATTGGCAAAAACGGATCGAAATCATACATTGAAACAACTGGATTCATCAAACGCCGAAACACATGTTCAATTACGGATCCGATAAACCGAATCAGAACCCTATCCAATGAAAATAGAGAAACTAAAATTCCATTCAAACAGTTACAGATCTCTCCTCGGAATCTTCGAATTACAGGTCCAAAGGTGATCGTATCGGATCGGATCGGATCGCAGAATCCGACCAGCGACAACCTTGTCAGATTCAATCCAGTAAAGGATCCGAATCTGAGATACCAGGAGCGAGAATCAACAAACTTTTCTCCCGCTTTTCTGCAATTTATCCACCACTCTAAGTGCGCGTGCGCGCGCGCGGCGAAAAAAAGCAGAAACACGAACTTTATTCAACAATGTCAGAGAGCGCATCGAAGAAAAGAGAGAGATTCTCAGATTACAAGAGGCGCCTAGCTCATGTATCTTGGCACCAAAGAGACGATGCAACGTGGCACCTCCATGCAAACACCTGCAGCCATAATCCTCTACACCCGTTACTTCCAAACCTTTCAAAATAGACCAACCAAATCATTCACGTTTCCACCTCCAATACCTCTCATACGTGGCACTCCACATTAGATTTCGCCAGATCAACATGTAGTTATCCCACGTAACTTTCTTACATTCCCAAAATCTAACCAATCATAATTCACATTCACCTCGATCAATCTCGAAATAATTCGTAATACTGTAGCGACACATAATTGGTAGCAGAATAACACTCCTGCTCCTGCGTCGTAGTGGATTAGAGCTGTGATGAAATTTCTTCACCGATAGGTCGATCTTGATATTTTTTACCTTCCTCATTTATTACCAGACTTAGAATAATTTCGTCACAGAATCTAAAAGAAAGATTATATATTACTTTGATTTCGGATCACGTGCCGGTTGGTATAAATATTTTTAATTTTTACCCTCCTATATTTATATGCCAAGAATAATGAGTTTAAAAGCCAAAATACTCTTTTTTTTTTAAATTCCCAAAACATTTCATAAACTATTATTTTTACTTTAAAACTATACTTAAGAATTGAGTGATTTTGAAAATTAACTTTAAAACTATATTTATCAATCATGTTTCTTACAAATTTAAAATTTTAAGGTTAATTTTTAAAACCGTATTTTATAATTATAATTTTAAGGCACTTTTTAAATAATAGTTGATGAATAGTTTTAAAAAATAAAAAAAAAACTAGTCTGATTAATACTTAGAAAATAAGTTTGTATGTGTCATTTAAAAATAAATAAATTACTTTATATCAAAATCAAAACTAATTTACTAAGGACCTGAAATAATAATTTTATACCTTATAAATTATATATTTAAGGTATTGCAAAGTTCTATGGAAAAATATTAAGAAATTATATCTCTTGACATTAACCTACTATAAAAGGTGTAAAAGAGAATCGAATATAATTAAAATGAAATACAAAAATTAACGTTAAAATTATATGAAGTCTAATAGAGATAATTAGTTGTTCTCAACTAATCGACAGACCGCAAAGTAAGGAAGTGAGGGGTGAATGAAGTAACTTAACGCCGCCTAACAGTTTTCAAAAGATTGCCTTATTTTGCTTTTTTAAATTTCACGACTTATTATCAAATTTTTTTAAAGCTTCGGTTTAAAAATCTTAACATTTTGCTTTTTCTATTTAAAGCCATTTTCCTACAAAAATAAATTAAAAATTCAATCATCGCTTCAAATGCTAAGAGCCTACCAATATACACTACTGCGTGACGACAACACGAGGTTTGACATGGCGGTCTAATCCTCGACCCGACCTGCCATTTTTTCAATTCCCAAATTTATCTCATTTGGTAATTGGGGCAGGTGACGAGATTTAAAAAATTCCAAACTCGCCCCATTTTACATTTTATTTGTTTTATTTTTAATTAATTTTTTTATATTTTGGTTTTTTATTTATTATATTAAAATTAATATTTTTCATAAAAATAAAATATTATGAATTTTTTTATAAATTATTTATTAAAAACATTATAATAGAGATAATTATTATTATTTATACAAAGATAAAATAAAATAATAAAAATAATTTTTAAAACATAATCAGTGGCTGGTTTATTATTATTCTCTTTTTTCTGACACTCTGCCTATAATGCTTCATTCGTCCGTTTTTCAATTCCTAAGATAATTTATTTATTTTCATTTCATTTATTTTAAAACTAATCTCTACCAAACTATTTATCGACTTTTCGAGATTTCGTAAAAATCTCTGCTTCTCTGAGTCACTGTAACTTATTGCCTGGAAAATCGAAAATCTCCGCTGTCTCTCGTAATCCGACTAAACTTTTTTTGGCCACTAGATTTCATGAGACTGACTAACTACATAGCCCGGTTTAACATCATCCTGGCATTCAGAGAATTTTCTGGTGCTTTTCTAAACCCTTGAATAAGAGGTTATTTTATTAACATTTTGTCATTTTTGAAAATTTCTAATTTTCTCGTTTTACGTAGAGTAACAATACTGGTTCCGTCCCTTATTAAAATAAACTCAAACCCGTTAAAAACCCGATTAAAAATTAAATTAAACTCGTGCTATTATGATAGTGTATATGAGACGGGAACTCCAAAATAATCCGCCTCGTTGTCATCCCTACCACTACCTAATGTTAAAAACAAACAAATTTAATACTGACAGTAGTACTATTCAAAGATGTTCAAAAAAGTTTTATTCAATATTGCGAAAAACAAACACCACCATTTTCCTATTTTCACTTTAACTACTAATGATAGTTGTATTCTGTGGCTTGTAACCTATATTTTGTAGTGATTCATGGTGAAATCCTTCGGTTCAGAGGATCTTCACCGCAGCTCGACAGTATTTATAGTGTTATTCATCAATAAGAATAATTAAGCTTTGCAATTATATCATGGTATCGTATTTAATCAGAGATAACAAACCTTTGTTTAATGCCTCTCCCAACCATTCTTCTCCGTCTCAAACACCATGGGCTACATCTTCCCTCCATTCTAAACACCAATGAATTCAAATTTCCTCATCAAGATAAATGTTGGGTCGTCAAACCTTCAATTAAGTCATCAACGAACTACTCTCACTTAAACCGCACTCAATAATCTCTTCATTCGATACGACCTCCTAGGATAGATGGCTCAAAGCCACATGTCCCCAAATGACTCACACAAAAATGAAACAAAACTAAACAACCCTACACACTTCTTCGATCCGAAGCGTGACCGGGCGATCCTTCACGCAATAATTGGCTCCATCACCCACACCATCAGGCCGCCAACGCCGGCTACGCGTTTCGTGAAGCATGGACCATCCTCGCTACTCACCTACGCCACTTGTCAGCATTAATCGTGCAAAAGCCAAATTTCAAGATGCCAACCAAAGTGTCGGCGTTGTCACAACGCTCGGTGAATCACCGGCAAAGGTCGATGAATCCTGCGCCTTCAGCGCCAATAGATGTAAGATCTCGCCACGTAGAGTACTTGATGGTTTTGGTGATGAAGAGGAGAACTCACACGTGTCATCTGCCAGAGACATGCTACAGTAATCTGTGGAAACTATATTAGTGTTGAAATATATCAGTTAGTTTCACCACCAAACCAGATCCCCTTTACTTTCCTACCACTACTAACGAACTAGGCAAAAACTGTACTCGGCACTCACCGTCCTTCATATACACAACCAATCATTCATGCCCTTCTAACAATCACCAAAACAAATATCCTACTCCACCAATAGATGAATTCCAACTTAAGCTCATCATCCTTGCTTCATACTTTTTGTTAATAATAAATTGGCAGCAAGACATACAACAAAACTGTCCCCATTCTCGACTAGTTCCAATTTATGATCCAACACACAACAAGTCCTCTCCGTCAACACTTACAGTCCACCATGTAGTCCGCTAGCTCATTATGTTTCCAATACTCCCCATGACTACATCTTCGATCCGCATACTGAGTTTCTCAATATGTTGACAGCCGATCAAACAATCTATCCTTGCATGCTCCATAATAATGGCTCATATGACATTATGATCAAACACATTCTGCCCTCCACATCATATCGTTCTACCCCTCCCAACCTCATAACAGCTTCTAATTGACAAATGCCTGTATTTTTCTACTATGAAAAATAACATTACTTTGAATTAGTACCTCAAACAATGTCTCCAGGTCGAATTTTACCAACCCGCTTCTCGTGAAGGAATTCACACTGGGAAACACTCATCACAGGCGCTAAACTATGACGGCGTTTATGAGTGGCCTAAGATTCCACCCTCGCTTGCATTTTTTCAAAGATTAAACAACTTTATCTAAGTGGCATCAAAGATTATGACACCCAGCCTTTCACATTTTGAAACAGATTGTTTCCCAAAATAATCTCACTTTCTCTTCTTCTTTTTCCAATCAATTTTCATGTAATGCTTGTCTAAGTAATAAAAGCCACAAATTATCATTCTCTCAATCTACCATCATTCTTCTCGCATTCCTCTCAAACACATCTTCTCCGATGTTTAGACTTCTAATTCTATCAAACAATGGATTCAAATATTATGTCATTTTGTGGATCATTTCACCCGATATATTTGGTTCTATCCTTTCAAAACAGCTTTTAAGCGAAAGATATTTTTATCGACAGTGCAATTGTTGAATGACTTTGCCAAACCATCAAAACACTTTACTCCTGATATTTGGGTGGAATATTGCACTTGCCAATTTTCTTCTCTCAACAAATGGTATTTTCATCTTATCGCATCACCTTCACACACTAACACAAATCGCTTTTCTTTCAGAACGCAGCATTCTTCATATCAGAGAAAATGGATTAGCACTTACTCTACACGCCTTCTTCTTGCCATGCTATCTTACGCCCCAGCCACAAATATTTAATGGGGCTATCCGCATGCCCACACCCACACTAAACCTTTCCTCTCATATGAAAAATATTTTCAAATAGCCCCAATTGTTTCATAAAACTCAAAATTTTTGGTTGTTTATATATCCTCGGGATTAGGATCAGATAATAACCACTACAACTAGAACCTTAATCCAAACCATGTGGTTCTCGATATCTTTAATCTCATAGTGCCTACTAATACTGATCCATCCACCTCCAAAATTATGCCTCTAGTATTGTAAATTTGTCGAGTCCGCTTTCCTTTGCATCTCTCTCGTCCGTCCCCGTCTACAATCGCATTCCATTGCCATTGATTCCACCACCTCTTTGAATTCCCACTCAGCCGCTTCGGACAACAGCCACTGACATCCGCAACGATGCCCAAATGGGATCCCCAGAGAAGTTGCCACTCACTCACTTCAGCCCTACCTACTCACATCTGCCCACCACCATCATGCACCTTCAAATACACAATAATTCCTAACAACCCTCACCACAAATAAACCCACTCGAGCCTCAACCACAACTCCACTCCACACCATGACTACACGAGCAGATTTAGAAAATCCCTCACCAAAATGAATCTTCAATAACCCACTTAACCAAATGTGATGATCATGAACTAACCATATCGACTCCAAGCTCAACATCATAAATGGCACGATCCATAAAAACCAAGAGTCGACGCTTGGCAACAATGGCACATGGGCTCTAGTCCCACCGGATAACAGTCAAAATCTGGTTGGATGTAAATGGATTTTTAGAACTAAACGCAAACTACGGTTCCGCTGATGTTCAAGGCGTTCGATTGTTTCAAAAGGCTTCCACCAACGTCCTGGAATAGATTACCGCTGCACTTTCGGGCCTGTTAAAACCGATCACGTCCAAATTTTAGCAATACACGTGGGGTGGTCCCACGGTTAAGTTTGATGTAAATAATGCCTTTCTTTCAAGGACATCTCTCAAAATGTATATTGTCATGCGACGGATTTGCTTAGCTAAAGACAACCCCTCATATGTCTGCCACAAAACCCAAATTGAAGCTACTATATATGGTCTCAAACAAGCTCCTCGCGAGACTGCTTTGAGCTCGTAACATTCCCTCTACAAGCCAGCTTTCAAAACTCATATGTTGATACATCCCTCGGTTTTTCAGTGCTGATGCAATACACTATGTATCTCCTTGTTTATGTTGATGATTTAATTATAACAGGAGAGAATGCTACCAAAGTCAATCAATTCATAGCCATTCTGCTTGGGCCGATTTTCAGAACGCCCTCAGTCCTCGAGCAGGTGCACACAAGACGTGTAACCATAAAAAGGCATACGCACTACACAGAGATTTTAGGAGTTGTTACAAAGATAAAATCTCATGGAATCATAAATTTATTTAACCCTGGACTAGAAGTAGGAATAAGGGTAGTTAAATCACAAAAATGATACGAAACCATAATTCAAAAGATAAGACAGAGTTATATAAATAAATATGTTGATTTAAATATTAAAGATTGAGGATCTATTTGAATGAGCAAAAGATGATGATATAAAAGAGAGATGAGACAAAATTTTATCTATTTTAGGCTTCTAAGTTAGGTCTCTCAATGGAGAGAGGAGCAAGAGAAAGGAAGGGAGGCAAGGAGGAGAGAAGAAGCAAGAGGAAGAAGAAGTGGAGAAGAACAAAGGTAAGATTGCAGTGGGAATCATGCATATTTTGGATGTTTTAGTGTTTTGGAATGGATTTTCTATGAGATTAGTTCCTTCCTTTTCTAGGGTTTAGTTAGAGACTATCATAACCCTAGAATTGTTGAAGTTATGTGGGTAAAACCCTAGTTGGTATGTGATAAACATGGAATCCTTCTATTTATATGGTTTGTGTAGGAATTGGTGAACCTTGGTATGAATTTTTGGGATTTTTACCTAGGGTTTAAGAGGGAGTTCCAAACCACCAATACAAGGTTATGTTATATTTTTGGATAAATTCCATGTTAGGTTCAGAGAATTGACAAAAATGGAGCGTTCATTTTGTTTAAACAAAATTTTTGTTAAACCACCGTTTATTTATAATATAGATTGGTTATAATTCACTAAATGAATTTATCTAAATGGAGAAGAATTGGGAGATAGGGCTGTGTAAATGTATAGAAGAGACCAAGAGCAAATTTTGTACCTTCAAGGCTCCCAACAATGATCGAAAGGTGAGCTCGAACACCGATTATGCCTCCGCTTTGGGTATTGATGTGGGAAGCTTAAATATAAGGAGTTTCACTCATCCAAATTGAAAGGGATTCAAAATTATGGGTAAAATTATACTTAGGGGAATAAGTATCTTGAAGGAAGTGTAAAGTGAAATTATATTCGGGCGTCACATAAATTTTTCAAAGTATATGTGTAGATTTCGAGGAAAAAGCACTTGAGTAATCTAGATGTAAAATACAATAACTTGAGTTTTGGTTATCCAAATTAAGATTCCAATTGGAGAAGAAACCTTAGGAACCATAGCTTCAAAATGAGTGAAGAAACCATTTCCACTTATGGAGTTAAGACCCCAGAAATCAAGGATAACAGTAGTGATTCTGAGCTAAATCCAATTTGGCATTAAAAATGTGTTGTAATCAGGTTATGTGGTTGAGGCCTTATAGAAGGAATTTTAAATTGAAAATCTAAATAGATGTCATTGGATATATAAAGGATCATCTGGAGTTTCATAATTTAATAAAATGAATAATTTTTGGGTAATACGATTCGAGTACGTTGTGCGGAATACTAAATGAGTGTTAGTTTTTTTGTTAGGCTTTTTAAGGCTCGGCGGTAAATTGCTAATTGGTTTTATATGAATGTTGTGTGACCCTAAAGTGACTTGGCGTGTGAAGTACTAAGTTTTACGCTTAATGAAGAATTAATGTTTTTTTTTCACAGATTCGTTGAGTGTGGTACGCTAAAAGCAACATGAGCCACATAGCTGCTCAAGTTTTAAAGAAACAAAATTTGAGCAAATAAACCTATTTTCAAGATGATAGATTATGGTAAATCGTTTATTATCGGTATTTAATGGTTTTACTGAAACCATTTTAAAGCAAGCAATGAGTTATAGAAAGAAGCAATGAGTTTTTACAAACAATAGTTGATTTAACCATACGCGAAAGAAATGTAAGAATGGTTTCTGATGATCAAACTATACTTTTAAAAAGTACAAACGATAAGTTTTGAGTCAGAAACCAGATTTCAAAGAAATAAATGTAAAAGGAAGAAAACAAAAACAAAAGTATATTTTATAAACAGTATAACGAAAAATCCCAGAAGCTTTATAAGCACACCTACGTAGGTATCTCGCACGTGCGCTGGTAGCCAGACATCATTCTCACGTATTTGCATTTGCCCAGTTAGAAACTTAGTTCATGATCATGACATTTGGTGCGAGACCGTGGGTGTTATAATGGGAGAAGAGATGGGGAAAGATAAGAGTTTAGCCAGATTACGGTGGATGGTGACTAAGGTCATTCCACCATATTTACCTGAAAAGAATGGAGTCAAGGCACTTCCACCTAGGTGATGCATCTTGTGTCTTTCCACTCTGATGCAGCTAAAAGTTTCAGGTTACTAGGTACAAATTAAGCAAGAAAGGCCTGGTTGGATCTTGATTTGAAATACCATGGCGCTTTTGAAATCAACTACTGGTGTACCTGCTATTTTGCAGCTCTGAGTATTATGAAAAGTTTTATACACTTTTAAAGTAAAAGGTTGAGCACAGGCTCCCGTGTTTATAAAAAGTTTTATAAACTTTAAAGCAAGCGGTTAAGCCCAGGCTCCCGCATTTATGAAAAGTTTTAGAAACTTTTAAACTAAGGTAAAGAAAGCAAAGGAAGAGATTTATGAAAAGTTTTACAAACTTCAAAGGTTAATAATATTAAAATTTTAAACTTTTAAAGAAAGAAAGCAGTTAGCAATGTTTCTAGAAAATGTCCTCGTAAAGAGAGTTTTACAAGCCAGATATTTTCCTAAAGTAAAACATTTTATAAAGCATACACCTCACCGGTTCAATAGCTCATTATTTTTAGTATGGAAGCTGCTGTAGTATGGCATCTGGACTCTGAGGTGGCAGAGTATTCTTTCCTACTTACATTTATGGTTATTAAATAACTTAAGTGGCAGAAATACTTGAATTTGTACAAATAGTATATGTATGTACATAATTTTGTATCATGAAATGTGAGGAGCCCGAGGCTCTTGAAACAGTGTGTTGCTGCCATATTTGAAAAGTGTAAAATCAGAGGATGGTGTTTTCGATATGTCCTGTATAAATTGTTATGCCGAAATTTTATAAAATAACAAGTTTAGAAAAAGAAAAATTTTTATAATGGTTCAAAGCAGTTACACCTACTGCCAGCCGTGACTTCTAATCACGGGCACCGGGGTTTCTGTGGTGGCCATGACACCTCACGCTGCAGGGCTGGAGGGACATTTCCATCATGTAGCCTTTAGCTCTTTAATGGATCATTTTTGGGGTGGTGAAGTTGTACCAAATAAACACATGGCTTGTTACTTCACGTATGATATACAGTGGATTCTTCATCAAACCAAGATGCAAGACGCCAAGACTATTTTACTCAGCACCAACCACCCAAATACCATGTTAACCTCGTGTTCTCCGTCTGATCCATCCGAGTATGCTAAGTGGTTGGGAGTCTCCATGAGGCGCGCGGCAATATGACCTCGGACGCTTTGCGTCAACAAACTATCTCAATGGCCATGCACCGCCCAACAATCGGAACTCGGTTCGGTGTCAAATGATTACTGAAGTATCTTGCTGGCACCGCTGACATGGCCATCAACTCTACAATGACTCTACTCCGCTTTGCATGCCTCTCCTACACTCCTCTCTCAGCTTTCATGTTTCCTTCTAATGCGTGATTAAAGGTGGACAAGGATACTTTTTGCTCCATTAGTGCTTATGTTGTATATCTTGGTAAAATCCTATCTCCCGAGTTCTAAAAGCAAATCTGAACAGTTGCAGATCCTCCATTATGTTGAGTATCGTCTGCCAAATACGCCCACAGAACTTAATTTGTTAGGTATTCTCAATCGATCTCGCATTTCACTTTCCTACTGCCTTTGGTTACGAGCCGTGATGTTAATATGCAACCCAATGAGTCTGGTCCAGCTTTTTCATTCAAGAATGAAGCATGCTGCACCGATTTTCATTTTATCGTGATCAAGTTCAAAATGGTGTTCTTCCTGAGTCACTTTTATGAAGATCAGCTTGTCGATGCTCTAACCAAGCCACTCTCAGGACAACGTTTTCTTCAACTGAAACACAAGATTGGACTACTCTCCCGAGCTCCATCTTGAGGGGGCATAATATAGATAATTAGTTGTTCTCAACTAACTGATAGACTTAGTCTTCCATTTCAATTTGAACTACTCAATGTATTTAGTTGTAACCCATATTTGTAGGGATATATTCAGTTTGTAACTTCCTTAGTTTTTGTGATCTTTACTACTTGTGGTGACAGATATATTGTTATATCAATAAGAATGATTAAGCTTAGCACTCTATCAAAGTCAACAAATAAAAACTTCGTGAAAGCAATATAATTATTGCACACTGAAGAAAATATATAAAATAAGATTGAAATAGAGCATGATAAAACATTTATATAGTTTAAATCATTTGTATTCTTCTTTGTTTTTCTTTCTGCCTCAATTTGATAATCTTCACAATTTTTTAATTAATAATTATAATTGGGATTATAAATACATTGACACAAATTATAATTTAATTATGATGGGATACAATATTAAAAAATATTTTCTATGTAACTATATATTATTATATAATCGATTTTTAGTCATTATATCATTCATCATTAACATGTTTTTTAACTTAAGGAGAAGAGGTTCCTCGATTCTGATTTCATGCGGTGTTTGTTTACCATCGTTATCGAGCAACGCTTATTTGTAAGATGCCATTTAAACAGCACAGCGATATCCACATTTAATGATAAAAATTAAACACATACATCAATACAGAAATAACTGAATGCCAATAAAAATTCATTATGCTATAAACTTTGATACTGTTTCATATTTTATAATTTTTAGTGATTTTGATTATACTTTTTTATCAATGTATGAATCAATCAAATTATTTTTCTTTTAAAAACTTCATTTATTAGGCTAGGTTTGGGTCTTGAAAACATGAGAAATGCCAAAAAAAAAAAAGTAAATAGAAACACAATAATTAAAGTGAAGCAACAAATAAAATAAATATTTTTTAATAAACTACCACAAGAGTAAAACTAGATATTGAATAACCTCATTTTAATTAAAAAGTTGATCATTGCAGAAGTTGTGAATTTATATTTGTTTTTTATTTAACTACTACTGCAAAGATACTATAGTTTTTTTTTTACAGCAAGATAATCATATTAATTTGCTTATACTAATTTGATTTCAAATTAATTATATAATATATGGACATTTAAAGTGAAAAATTAAATTTGGTTCAACAGTACATATTATTTTAGAAGGTAATCTAAGAAATCGGTTCCAATCCTTTCTATTATAAAAAAAAAGCCTAAACTTAATAAGAATAAATAAATATACATAGAGAGTATATATATATATATATAGATATATATATATATGTATAAGTATATATAATGATTACGTGACAGTGTTCCTTGTAATTTTTGTTTTTTATGTTAGTACACTTTAAATATGAATCACTTGAAAGGATGACCATTATTAATGATGTATGAAGTTTTGATTCACCATGAATTAGTTGGAAGAATAGAGAGAAAATTATGTTACAAACTAATGTGATAAATAACTTATTTTATTATAATTAGCTGATATTACACCACTAAATAAAAAGGAATTAATATTCTTTCATATTCATCTTAAAATAATAACTGAGTTAATATCTATATGTTACTAGTGGAAAATTATTTTGATATAAATTACTTTCACTCACATAAGAAGTTCATAATATAGAAGAAAAAATAAATATATTTTTTAGATAGAGGTTACCAGAGATAACTAAATGTAGGCCACGCCAAAATGAGCTATGCCCAGTAAACTTTTCATACCATGAGTCGTCGAGTCCAGATATCCAGATGCTATCAAACGAGCAAAGTATGTATCTGGGTCCACATATGCTCTAAATCAGTCAAGATCTACCAATGCTCCATCTAAAACCAGGATTTGTATCGGCTGATAGTTTCAGGCGATAGCAAAACATAATCCACAATTCACCAAATGTTGCTACACTTAATACTGGTTAGTATACTCTCACAAGAAGTCTATTTTTCTCCTGACGTGCTTTAGAACATGTATCATTTTTCAACACTTATTAAGAGTCTTTTATTTGCAATAAACAGTTTTTATAGACATAATTTTCCTTTTTTTTTTGGACAGTCATTATACTTACATTATATAGTATTATGTTGAGTTCAGGGGCTTGATTCATTATGAGTTGAAACTTAGATCCTCCTCCATATGTCCATTTAACTTGATTGGCTTCGAGATAAATCTATTGGCTTTTCCAATATTTAACACTAGTAAAATAGAATATATTGTAAAGTGGTGTATATTCATTTTAAGAAAGGGAGTAAATCACTCTTCTTTAGAAAATGGACAAGATTGTCCGCTTAAAAGGAAAAATTATTTAAGTATTTTTAAAAAAAGATTCAATAACCTATTATTCCGTAAATTTAAAATTATTTTAATATAATTCAACCATACTAATATCAAATTCTCCACCAAATAAGCCCTTATCAATGATTTTTTTTGAAAACAAAAGAAAATGTGTATCTTTTCATCAGATATTATATGATGTTTGCTTTCTGTAGCTATGAAATCAGAACAACAAAAATTTGATTCACATTTGCCATTTCTCTTCTTCAGTTTTCTCAGTAACCAACCAAAACATGAGAAAGCAAAAGTATGTTTAAAAACAAAAAAAAAAACAAAAATGTGGCTGGGCAAAAACGGGATCAACAAGAGACGAAACAACTATCCTACTCAAGAAACATGAGAGCTTATACTACATCCATAAACGAATCAGAACCCTATCCAATGAAAATAGAGAAAAACTAAAATCGCATCAAAACAGTTATTATGATCTCTCTCGGAATTCGAATTACAGGTCCAAAGGTGATCAGACTTTCGGATCTGATCGGACCGTAACTAATCAGCGATTAACCTTCTCAGTTTGACCGTTCGTGTATCCAATTCGCTGAGATATCTGCGGAGCGAATCAACAAAATCTTTCTCCTCCTGCTTTCCTCTGCACTTTCGCCACTCTCTACAAAAAGCGAGAGAAACACACGAAACCCTAACAAATGCTCGGTGAGGAAGCAACTGAAGTGGAGAGATTCTCAGATTACAAGAGGCGCCTAGCTCCAGGCAGCTCTGAAAACGAAGAGACGATGCAAATGAAACCCATGCAAACACCAAGAAGTAACTCATTCCAGGCTACTTCCAAACCTTTCAAAGACCAACCAAATCCTCATCATGCTCCATCTCCAATAATTTCTATACGTGGTGATCCAGAAGATACATCTCACATGGTCAACCCAGTTATCCTATGTGGTCGTAACTTTTACATTCTCAAAAATCTGGTACCCAATCATATCAAGTATCTGTATCAATGATCGGATCTCGAAATACTAAATACTTCCATATATATTATTGGTAGCAGAATAACACTCATTTCCAGCTGTAGGGAATAGAGCTGTATTTTAAATTTCTTCGATATGGTCGATCTTGATATTTTTAATTAAAGCAGCAAATGAAGACTCATAATAACTCTGTCACAAATCCAAAGAAAGACAAAGAGATACCTGATTTTGATCATAAAGTTGGTTGGTATACTCATTTTTATATACTTCATTTTTTTAATTTTTACCCTCTCATTTATTACTAAGAATAATGAGTTTAAAAGCCAAAATAATTTTTTTTCTTTTTTTTAAATTTCCCAAAATATTCATTAAACTAATAATTTTACTTTTTAAAACTATATTTAAAAATCATATTCTAAAAAATTAACCTAAAATTATATTTACCAATTACGTTTTTTAGGTGAATTTAAAATTTTAAAGTTAATTTTTAAAACCGTATTTTATAATTATAATTTTAAGGTTAATTTTTAAAATAATAGTTCATGAATAGTTTTAAAAAATAAAAAAAACTAGTTTTATTAATACTTAGAAAATAAGTTTGTATGTGTCATTTAAAAATAAATAAATTACTTTATATCAAAATCAAAACTAATTTACTCGCGAATCTGAAACGTATTATAAAGTATTGATGGAAAAAATATTAAAAAATTATATTCTCTTATATTTTTCCATTATAAAAGGTGTAAAAGAGAATGAATATTATTAAAATGAAATATAAAAATTAACGTTAAAATTATATGAAGTCAACAAATAAAAACTTTAAAGTAATATAATTATTGCAATTGAAGAAAATATATAAAATAAGATTATAAACAGATATATAAAATATTTATCAGTTTAAATTTATTTTTTTTGTATTATTCTTGTTTTTTCATTCGTCTCTAATTTATCTTCATTAATTTTTTAATTAATAATTATAATTGGGATTATAAATAATATTTTGATAATAAATGTTATAATTTAATTATGATGGGATGCTGATATTAAAAAAATATTTTTCATGTAACTATATATTATTGATATAATCGAATTTTAGTCATTATACTATTCATCATAATAGCATATTTGTTTAACTTGGTGCGATGTAGTCAGTTATCAGCTTTAATGCGGCTGCTTGCTTATCATTACTATTATCGCATACATCGTTTATTCAAGTACAGCTATATTTAAGAGCAAAGTATATTCATTTAGCAATAAAAATTAAACCAATTATCATCAATATGTTGTAAAACTATAATCATATATAGTCACAATAAAAATCTATTATGCTATCAATTTTGATATTGTTTCACCTTTTATAATTTTTAGTGATTTTGATTATGTATTTTGATAGATGTATGAATCAATCAAATTATTTTTCTTTTAAAAAACTTCATTTATTAGGCTAGGCTTGGGTCTTCAAAACATAAAACAAATGCAAAAAAAAAAGTAAATATAAAACACAATGAAATAAAAAGTGAAGTTTAAATAAAATAAAATTAATACTTTTAATAAATCCATATAAGGAGAAACTATGATATTTGAATAATCCATTTTACTTTAAAAAGTTGATCATCTAGTTGTGAATTTATATATTTTTTTATTTAATTACTATCAGAACACCTCAAAATATACCATATCAGCTTTTCTGACACAAGTATAAGCAATGTGTTACTTAATTTTAAATAAAACAAGAAACTCCGAATTGTATGCATATAAATAAATTAGAATGTCAAAGGAGCTTAAAATATAAAATGGATGACAGATGTCAAAGGAATAATATAAAAAGATAATGTACTATTAGAAAGAGAGAGGATTGGGTGCGTAATTAGAGAGACTTAACCTAAAAATTGGAGCTTTTGGAAGGCCAAACACGGCCTTAAGTCGTAAATCTGATAAGAGTAAATTTGGTCTCAATTCTTGGAGGACCAAAAACCGTAGAGAGAAGAGGCGGTGGGTTAAGAAGAAGATAAGAGGAAGAGAAAAGAAAAGAAAAGGATAAGAGAATATAAGGAAGAACAAAAAAGGTATAACCATGCATTTTTGTTAATTCAAAGTTTTTTATGAATTTTCATGCAATTACGGTTAGTAGCCGCCTTCAAACCTAAAATGTTGTAGATTTACCTGATGTTCAAGATTTCAAAGAGGCTTGGTGAAACCTTGTACCAAGAGAAGATGAGTACGAATCCTCCTTCGAGGTTGCATCCATGGCATCATAGTAATCGAGCCAAAGGCTAGAACAAACCCTAACTAATCTTTAAGTTTGGACCATGTGATATGCAGCCCATATTAGGAGTGGTTTCTGTAAAGAATTTGATAAAGGTTTCAAGAACATATATCAAGATGATTTGAGTAGGTTAGACACATTTAATACGTGAAGGGTTTTGATGACATGAGTATTGATTGATTCGTAGCAACATATGGAAAAAATGGAGAAAAACCACCTTCGATTACTCGAAGGTGGTACCGGTAATTTGTAAACATAGTGGTATTCTGCATTCACTTTGTCTCATTGCCACGGTGACTCCAGACTGATACCTGCATCTACTTGCTCTATTTTGACTAAATGTCAGATTTTCTACCAGAATCACTAGCTTTTATCCGATTTAGTGATTCAAGCTTGCTGGGGTTCAACTAGACTTCAATGAGAACCAAACATCCCAAATAGGTACCCTAATTATGACTCTATGTGGCCCAAAATCACCAATGTAGGTTATAAAAAGTAAGCAAAATTTATGCTTCAGTTTTGATCATATAATAGTTCGGGTTGTTTATGACATAACTCGAGTTTCTAAGGTTCGATTTATATTCATTTTGAGAAGAACCCTAGCACCTTAAATCTAAATGAATACAAAGAACCGGGGTTAGTTTCCAGCAGATCAAAATCGTTTTTTACCGATTTTCTAATAAAATCGTTTTCTGGTCGGGTTTAAAACTACTGGTATGAAAAATCATTGCGGTAAAATCGTGGCGAAAATCGCCGAGTTTCCCCGATTTTCCGATATTTTCCCAAAAAAATCCTATTTTTCCCGAAAAAATCCGATTTATGTCTTATTATAGAGCGGTCGCGAGATGGAGATCAGAGTTGCCAGTTTGGGCTGAGTCAAGCGGCGCCGACGATGGTGGTGGCGGGTGAGAGAGCGATGAAGAGATGTTTCGGGAAAGTTGATGAGGAAGTGGTGAGCGGAGGGTGGAGCCGAAGGAGAACGGTTAAGAAGGCCTGACGACGCCGATGGCGGGCGGCGATGCAGGCGCGGCCAATCGCGCGACCAAGAGTCAGAACTCGTGGATTCGCGTAGAGACGGCGCCGCATACCTTTGTCAAACGACCATAAGGTTAAAAACACCTCTTATACTTCAATCAAGATTAAGTTCCTAGCCTCTTTAGGCCCCGGTTGGGCATTTGGAAAATAAAATTGTATTCTCGTCCGCCCCTCTTACAAAAAGAAAGAACATCCCATCTTTCTGCTATTTCCGCCATTTTAAAAAGTTAAAGCTTAAAAATCATTAATGGTGATGAATAATCGAATATTATATTCTAATCATGACTAAAATCTGCTTTTTTCGACCGATTTTTAGCGAAAATCTTGCTTGGCTGGTTGTAAACGATTTTGGGAAGGAAAATCGCTTGTAAAATCATGGTGGAATCACGATTTTCCCAAAATCCAATTTATGTCTTATTATATTTCCCTGCTAGCATCCGTTTTTCCTGGTCTAAAAAATACGAAAAAGCTGATTCTGTTGATTTCAAACCCACCCAAAATGCCTATAAATGACACCCTCCAACCACCAAGCCATTAATTGCACTTATTATATACAGTGCAAACTTTTTTTATATTATCTTATTATTTATTTGTTCATAATCCTTTATAATATTTTATTTTATTTTGTTTTATATTATAACTTATAATATTTTAAAATCAAATATTAATTTGAAAAGGAAGAAACAAAATAATATCATTTAAAATTTAAATTATAATATATAATAATATTTTGAATTCCTCATTATCTACATAATATTTATAATAATAACAAAACAACAAATATCTCTTTAACATATTAATATTCTGAATAATATATTAAAATATAAGATATTTAATTTAATAAATTACTAATCCATTTGATTTTAAATTACCTAATTAATATATACTTAAAAATTTTAATAATCGATATTTTTGTAAAATATCCATCGATATTTTACCGATATTTCGATATTTCCGTAAACCCACTACCGATATATCCGTATATCCGTTATTTATCATATTCGATCCTTTGTCGTGCATGGAGCTGAGACCCTTAAAAATAAGTATTATAAACCGTCCCTAGTGTATTATCGTAAATTGACTGGGCTGACATAAAATGTATTTCATAATTTCAATGGATGATCTAATTTAATGATTCCAATTTCTAAATAAAAATGTATCTAAGGCGACAATAATATTAATGATATAATACATAAGATCATACTGCATGCGATACGAATGCCATATGTAATAGTAATGAAAAATATAGGAATGCAATATGTATAGTTATACCATTAAATACTTAAATACGAAACGAACCTAAACACAACACGGGAATACGAAACAACATATATCAATAACGTGATAAAGATTAAAAGATGCAGTTCCCAAAGACATACGATAAGATGACTACCTAGGACCCAAAAATGAATGAGTGGACGCTCGATCGCAAGTTTCTAAGACCCCGTTAACAGATATCATTAATCTCTTGATTATCGCATCACGACTCCTCGTTGGCGGGTAGCACGCTCGCTTAGTACTCTGGGCATTCTACTCGCTCAAGACTTTGGTATCTCTATGAGTGCTACAAAAGACTCCTGCCTGCACACTTATTCTTGTCAAGACTTCCAAGATCCACCAGCGCCACACATCTCCGCCTCAAGACTCTAAGATTTCTATCAGCGCTACTAAGATTCCTGCTCCAAGGTTTCCAAGACTCACAGGCTACGACACCTCGCATCAGACAGGGACCTTCGTGATACTCTATTGTGTCATATCCTACCCATTTCTTATGTTTATCCGGTAGTCAACAATATAATGACAAGACTAATAGAGTATCAAGAGTAAATAATTAATGCGGTAAAGATCCAACGCACCTACTGCACCAGATCCGCTATGTAGCACCCATGGCACTTTAAAAATAAGCAAAACTCAGAGTACCCACTCTGCACCCAGACGTGGCAACAAGTATAAGTTCCGTAATATAAGTAAAGTCCAAGAGGTACATACTAGTACTCCGTACACGACCTCAGAGATCACAGTACTCAGACGAATATAAGGAAGACTTCACGGCATTTCATTAAATAAATATAAGTTTGATACAAGCACAAGTATGTGTCTTTTGGGAGAGTTGAACAAGCATAAAGTTGCTATAAGTACAAGTCTGAGTCCTACGGAAAAATCCGAATAAACATACGTCTGTTATAAGCATAAGAAATTGTATAAGTCTAAAGATGACATGAGAGAAACCGGATAACTTCTATTTGCTTCGGATATGTTCTGGAATCTATATGAACTGATATATGTATTTGATAAAAGACCAGACTACTTGCTACTTCTGACTAATGTCCAGATTCGCATAAGTCCGATACGACCAGATGCTGAGATGACTAATATGTTCGACTTATCGTATCACGGTACTCGCATAAGAATAAGATCCGAAATACAAGAATCACATAAATACAAGTATAAGATCCGTAAGACAATAATATAAGTTCTGAACACAAGCATAAGATCCGTCAAGATACGCTCAGAAGACAAGTATAAAGATCCGAAATACATAATTATAAAGTTTTATATCGAAGGCGTATAAGATCCAAATACAATAAGTTCAGTAATACAAGATAAGCCCAGAAGACCGTGATATACTATGCTTCAGAAGACAAGTATAAAGATAATGGCACAAGATAGTTTTGTAGTACTTACGTACTTCCATTATGGGCGATAAGTTCAATACCAACATACGCCCAGAATATCTCCAGAGACTCACTTCAAATTTCCAAATGTTGTAATCTCCAGAGATAAGTATAAGCCCAGATGTATATATGAGAACCCTATGAGTACCTAAGGATACCTCTATACATAAACTCAGAATTTCTACTGCAGATAGTATAAGAGAGGAGATAGCACATGAGTATGTGTGACAAGTACTCCGTCACGATATGTATAAGTTCAAAGATCAATACGGGGAGATTCACGTAATAAGAAGCTGGTTACAAGTGATAATTACGTATATAAACGCTAAGTGAGGCTTAATCTACGAAATTCTTGATATCCGGCTACGTTATATTAGCTTATTATGATTCAGATAAATGCATCAAGATAGTTATAAAGATATTTCACCAAGTTGCAAAGTTCTGCATCGGCTTTTAATCCATGTAGGTACAGAGAAGACGTCCAAAATCAAGATACCGCCGACTAACACTAAGAGTGCTTCATCATAATGAAAGTTCATCTATCAAATGTAAAAGATAGTTTTGTATTTGTAATGGACCTTAGATATGTGTATAAATTTTGATTGACACCAATTCGACTTAGCTTCTTGACACGATAATGATATTTCATTCTCAAGAGAAAATAAAATAAGTAATAAGGCAGCAGTCCCGTGATATACTCATACGAACCTGCTCTGATCCACCATTCGGCCGACCGACCTACATGATAACCATCGTAAAGATATCATAGCTTTTTTAAGTGCAGATAATCATATTAATTTGCTTATACTAATTTGATTTCAATTAATTATATAAATAAATGGACATTTAAAACAAAATTAAATTTGTCTAACAGCATATATTACTGGTACAAATCTAAGAAATTGTGGTTCCAATCCGTCCTATTATAAAAAAAAAGTTTCTTAAACTTAATTAAATATATATATATATATATATATATATATATATATATATATATATATATATGTATATATATATATATATATATAATGATGTATTAGTGTCTTATTATTTTGCTTTTATGTTAGTACATTCTTAAATAATATGAATTGACCTATGAAAGGATGTCCATTATTAATGATAAAAGGAAGTTTTGATTCACTATGAATTGCTGGGAAGAATAGAGAAAATTATGTTACAACTAATGTGATAAATAACTTTGTTTCTATATAATTAGGTTGACATTAAAAACCACTACATAAATAAAAATGAACAATTATCTCTATCTAATTTAAATACAATTGAGCATATTCACTGCCAATAGTAGTGCAAAAAATTTATTTGATATAAGTACTTTAATTACGGATTATTTGCAATTACTATATCTTTCACCAAATACATAGTTCATAATATATGAATAAAAAATAAATGGCTTTTAGATAAATATACTATATTATCAAACAGGTATTTAATAATAAGAGTCATGCCTTAACTTTTCTATACCAGGAGTCGAGCTTGTGATATCCGATTTTGTCGAAACGAAGTTTTATGTATTTGAGTCCACATATGTTCTAATCGACAAGATTCACTGATCCCCATCTGGGGTACAGCTTGTTCTTTAAGCCTGGGCGTAAAGGAACATAAATCAAGACCACCAAACGTCGCATACTCTTCATTATTTCGATATGTAGTTATCTCATTATAACAATTATTTTTCTTTAGATTGAATAAAAATGGCTTTCTATTTCGCCTAAATACTACTCATCTTTATTTTCAAACCCAGCTTTACAATTTTCCAATATTTATCATATTTATTTAATTGTATTTACATTATAGATTACGTTATCTACAAATTTTTTCCCATTATGACTCGAAACTTATACCCTCCCTTTCATATGTCCATTGAACTCTTATCCACTTGAGTTAAATTTTATTGGCTTTTCCAATATCTAATATCTATAAAAGAAACAATATACTTGTAAAAAGGCATGTATACTATTTAAAAAAACAGAAAATTAAGAATATATCGATTCTCTTATAGAAATGGACATGATTGTCCGCTTAAAAAGGAAAAATTATTTATGAGTTTTAAAAAGATTTGGGTCAAATCTATTATTCCGTAAATTTAAAATTATTTTAATATAATTCAACCATACTAATATCAAATTCTCCACCAAATAAGCCCTCATCAATGAACAAATTTTAAAACCAAAGAAGAAAGAATTTTTACTGATAAAAGAACACCTATGTCATTTCCACGTTATACATGTAGACGCCGTCATGGATTTTTCGTTAAACTATTAGACGTTTTAAGTTACTGTATACACATTTAAAAATACCCCTTTAAACTGTACTATATAGAGTTGAGTAATACTTAAAATTTACTGCCGTAACACAATCAATCTGGTGTGCCAGTCAGATTTACTTATTAAATTAGGAGAGATCATATATAACCATCTCATCTATAATGCTCACTATCGATTTGCAAGAAATTTTTTTGTTTTCGACAGCTCCCGTTACAAACTATCAAAACGTTAAAACCATCGAAAAAATTTTCAATGGTTTTAATTTTCACTACTGTTTGATAACAAAATTTCGTATAGAACTGAATTAAAATTTAAAACAGAAACTAAATTTTTACAGTTATCAATTTTATTTAACGTAATGTAAAATAATGCATTAAAAATTTTAAATTAAAAATAAATCGACCAAAAACTTTTATAAATAATATAATATTTTTGCAACATTCTCAAGGCTTTCTGATAGTTTTAAAAAGTTGTATTATATCATATTTTTAAACTTATTTATTTCGAATAATAATAATTAATTTATAATACAGAGTTATTGAAACATAATTTCTGGTAATATTCAATATTTAATTATAAAACAATATATTATCTAAAATATTCAATCGTTAAGAACTTATCAAACAGCTTTTTAACATATTCAATACTTACAAATTCAGATTCTATTTTTCTTCAAACACTTAATTTTTTTCTATTTTATCAAATGCGTCTTAAATCATATGCACACAATGATCTACATATATACTGTAAGACGCAAAGCTCATATCACATATAAACGCAAGTTTCCATACGAGTTGTACTTAATATCAAGGATAATAAAACTCTATTATAAAACATTGCTATATTCGAAGAGCTAGAATTCATAATTACTTTTATAACTTGTGAGAGACTCTCATCATTTTATTCTATATTAATGGTGACAACTTTTTTTTATCGAAGCATTTAACTCATTTACATATACGAAAAACTATATTATATACGTATCAATTCCCATTAAATAAAATAAATTATAAATAATAAAATTTTATTATAAACACAACTCTATTTTCAAAATAAAACCTGATAACTTTACCAAAGTGAAGCGGAATGGTTCCAAAGATACAGCTTCATCGATTGATTATTGCCACTATTTTAATATACAGATTACCAACACTTACAGGAGATCGCTCCTGCTGATCAGGCATGTGTCCGCGCGGAATAGCGGATGGATAACAATAAGGTAATAATACTAGTACGACAAAGTCAACGACGATGGCGTCTTCTGATTTGGCGCTTTCTATTAGTCGCCCTGTTACCCGTTCTCTTTCCCAACCAATCGCATTCGGCCATCAGTCGTAGACTTCTAAATATCTCGTGTCAATAATTTCAAACTGATGGTCGCGTTGTTTTTATTTTCAAAAATACCTTAGTAAGTTAAATATTACCAAGTCAACAGTATAACAATTGTTTTTAAGAGTAGTTTTGAAAGTATCCTCAATGAATTTAATTTCATATATTAATTATATAAATTTATATTAAGATTAAAAATAATAACGCCTAAAAGTGGGCCATGTGCTAATTTAAATTATTTTTTATTTTTTAATTTTAGTAGCATTTTTATGTGTTTATATAACAAAAAAAGAAAAAGAAAAGGAATTAAGAGAGAGTTTGCTGAGTAATTTTTAAAAACGTTTTTAATCTAAAAACAATAAAAGAAGAAAATATGTTTGATTTTTTGCTTAAAAACATTTCAATAAAAAAAAAAACTAAATTCAAGTAACAATTAGTAAAATATGAATATCAATTAGAGTTGGATGTTTTTCAAAATGATTATCAATAGCAATTTAAAAAATATGGATAGTTTATCCCAAAATAATATATATATATATATATTTAAAATACCAATATAATATATTTTTGGAAAAATAATGTAAATGCTATCAAAACCGTATTTTCAATTTTTTTGCCATTCTAGTTATTGAGAATAATTTAATTTTTAAAATTAAATTAGAATGGTTGACCATGTTCAATCTTGAAATTAAACATAGCTCAAAACTAAAAAGTTGCAACATTGGACATTATTTTTAAAATATATTAAATAGATGGTTTTTTTAAAAATATATTATTTTAATAAGACAAACCACTGGGAACCGGTGTATTTCCTGCATCTTTGTTAAAAAAAAAAAAAACAGTTTTGAAAAAGAAAAAAAAACGAACTCTTATAAAGAATTCCAAAATTGCCACTTTTAAGACCATTAATCCCCAAAACGCCCCTGAAACACCGCAAAAACCGGATAGGAGGCAACTGCAGTGAACCCGGGAGGGCCCCACTTGACTCGCTTGTGTTGTTGTCCCTTCTTGACTTCTCTGTACCCAACTCATCTCTCTCTCCCTACGCCCTTTCTCTTCTGTCTCACACACAAAACGACCTCAGGACCACTGCGGAAGTTCCAGGAAGCTTCCGCAAACCCTCATTTCAAATCTCCAAATTCACTTCCTCGAAACCATCTTTCTTTCTCTCTCTCGCTCTCTCTCTATCAATAAACCGACCCTTGTCTGTCATCCACGGTACGCACTCATGGCTTCTGCAGAAATCGATTATTTTTTGCATTTTTTTATCGTTACTGCTGAATTACTGGTCATTTAATCTATTGTAATCTTCGCTTGATTCTGTGGAAATGACTGTTTTGTCGATTTTTAGTTTGTCTTCTTTGTTTCAGGTGGGTTTTTCGTGTTTAATCGATTCATTTTTTGTGCTTTTGGTTATCGGTTCTTGACTGTTGTTCGGCCGTTCGGCGTTTCGCAATCGCGTCTTGATTCTGTCCAATCTGTGGAGTTATCGCTGTTTTTTGTTAATGGGTATTGGATTGTTCGAGTTTTGGTTGAAGCTTTCTCCTTTTTCTTCCCTGGATTTGGGTTTCGTGTCCCTTTTTTCATCGGTTGTTGGAGTTTTTGTCGGAGTTTGCGTTGACTTCGGTTTTGAAAAGGTTACTCTTTCATCTTTCGAGAATTTAGGATTTGCAGTTTCTCTTCCCCTCATTTTATGTTCTAAATTTTGATCTTTTGTAGTTTGTCTATCTAAATTTTAATTTTTTTTGCATTTTCTAAAAGATCGAAGTATGTAGCTCGTTGTATGAGACTTGGAGATTGATTCCATACTGTAATTCATCTCTAGTTGTAAGGTGTAATCTGGATTACGCATATTTACTATTTAATGAAAATTATGAACCAGTCTCGAATTTGTCATGCTAATCCAATAGTAGGGCTTGGATGTCTGTGATCATTATTATTGTTATCTTGTTGCCAAGTTAGAAGTTAATTTGGTGGTACAGTAATGACATAGACTAATTTTTGGGACCTGTATGGAAACATATTCAATGAATTCCAAGGTTACACGATTTCAGTACTACTTTTGTGTATTTGTCGGGTTTATTGGTATTTTGGTCAATATATCAAATAAATTATAAATTGCACTACTAAAATTTGTTATCCAAGGGAATGATTCAGTTGTTTTTTGTAATTTCCCATCTCTTAAATCTTGTTTGGTTCTTGGAAAGAATTAAGACAAGGGAAAGAAGAATGTTTAATTCACCATATCTGAAAATTAACAGAGCGTTAGGTATGACCGAAGCCCCATTTAGATGGTATTTTGGTTTTGACTTTGGTCGTTATGTGAAGGTTTTGTGAATGCTGAACATCTTCATACACATGTGAAAATGAGACTTCTAATCCTGTAAGTAAGTTTCTTAGCAGAATTACAGACAGGCATAAGTCTTTGAGTTTTTAAAGAGCTTTATTTTCTCAGAATTCAGTCCAAATTGGCCTCTTCTCAATTCCAGTAATAATGATGTGCTTTTGCATATATTTAAAGTATTGCGTTGATTGGAGTCATTTTATTTTTTAATGAAAGGAAGAAGTGATGACCACAACAAACCAACTAAGGAATCACAATATAGTGTTTCCTCCCTAAATTTCATTGCATCTTAAATTATCACCCATAGTGGAGGCAGCACTGACGATCTTTCATGTGAAAATAATTAGAATCTGAATTTTTTCCCTCCTAGATCACAACTTAAGAGGAGCACAATCTGCATGGTTTGTTTTCATTATTTGTGAAAATGGAAAATCTAATGTGAGGTTTTTTTTCCTCTTCTTTTCCTTCTTTCTTTCTTTTCCTTTTCCTCAGCTGTTGATATCTGCAAGTTGTCTTTAGAAGTTCTACTACATGAAGAATTTCCCCATGTTTGTTTGAGCTTGCAGAGGTGGTTCCCATAAGCTGGACATTGTCTCACAACTAAACAGACACTACAAACTTCCGCTAAGAGAAAGTTTCAGTGTGTCAGTACTTTTAACTAGCTTCTACTTTAGTCAGTATCCATTCCTTAACTTTCTTAACAATTTTTCTGTAGTCCTAACCCCCCATTGCTGTTCTAAAATTTGAAAAATCCTGCACTAGACAAGGGCTTCCGCTTTGTTTTAGCTTTAAAAAGAACTTTGAGTTGCAACTGTATTTTAAGGGGTTTCCTAGGTGATCTATCGATATCTCTCCTCCTTTTTCAATGTTATTTTTCTTTCATGTGAAAAACCACAAATTTTGCTTAATGTAGGATTATAGCAACAGAGGCTAATCATTTAGAAGATCAGTGTGTTAACTAATGGCAATGGTTTCTATGCATTGCTATGTTCCAGAATCTCAAAGTAATTCATATGGATTTTAAACAGGGGTTTGCTTGGGCATAGTAGAGTCTTAGGTGCTTGCTTATTTTCAACTGAGCAATTGATATAATTGTTTTATTTTATATTTAAAATTGTTCTTCTATGCATTGGCAATCTTTAGTTTCTTCATACAGTTGTAGACTGATTTTTGTATTTGTTGCATTTTATTCAGGTTCCAGGATTGGAGTTCAGAGAAAAGTAGTGAAGGGAAAATTCCCATAAACAATGAATCAAGATCTGGGAAAATCAGATTAGCCATAAACTCATTTTCTGGGAAGTTCCAGAGAGGTTTGGAAGGTGGTTCTGAACGGATTAGCAGCATTAGAAAGTCATTGAAATCCTTTTCTTTCAGTAGGAATCTGGAAAAGGGTTGTGGAAAGAAAATTCTTGATCCACAGGGACCATTCCTCCAAAAGTGGAATAAGATATTCGTTCTGTCTTGCATTCTTGCAGTTTCCTTGGATCCATTGTTCCTTTACATCCCAGTAATCGATAAATTTAATACATGCCTTCGGTTAGATGAACCATTGCAGATTACAGCCAGTGTCTTGCGTTCCTTCACTGATATCTTTTATCTAATCCACATTATTTTTCAATTTCGGACTGGTTTTATTGCTCCTTCTTCTCGAGTATTTGGAAGAGGTGTTCTAGTTGAAGATTCTTGGGCACAGCGCAAGGAGATATTTGTCCTCATACTTCAACTGACATCCTTGCTGTTCTTCCCCTTCCACAGGTAATGAAAACTTTTCCCCAGCCAAATGTTATTCCCACATTATTTAAGGTTTATTTGCTAGACTGCCAAGACATATAGTACCCACTCTAAGGCCAAGAAGCCCTATCTTGCTTATTGGAAGATCTGTTTGGGATAGTTGGAAGAGAAGAAATCAAACCTTGTGTGTGCTTGGGATTGATATTCATGATATTAGATTTCTTGTCGTAATCTTATTGAATTTTTGAAAAATTCTTATTTGTGTTCACAAGGAGGCATATTTGGGTGTATGGGCTACACAGTAAGGGATATTTCTTACCTTCTTTGTACCCTCTGATTACCTCAGTACTGATAAAAGCAGGACTGGATCTGTTTCCTATGCAACAACTTAAAGAGACTTTAATAGGCTAGCCGGCCAGCAAATCCACTTCACTGTACTTTTCACTTTACTCTTTTGGTCATTTTAAAATTCCTTTGTTGGTCACCTGTGTGGTTTGTTGAATATATGGGTTTTTTCAAAGCTGGAGGAACCAATTATTGTTCGTGCCTTGTGATCCTCACTGTTATTTGTTTGACTGAGGTTGGGTGGATGATCAACTGCCCTGATGTCTGCCTCATTACAGTAATTGTCTGAAAAGATCAAACTTTAATCTAGTTAATATATTCTTTTTTACTAGCATCAGTTTTGTTAATTTGATACTAGCTCTGAACTTTACTTTCTATTTTGCAATATGTTCATAGGTGGTAATTTGGGCTATCATCTCAAAATAGCAGGCTCAAGATATGTGAATACAAAGAATCTGTTGAAATTTGTTGTCTTGTTCCAATACATACCGCGGTTTCTTAGAATTCGTCCATTATACAGAGAAGTCACGAGAACCTCTGGCATTCTCACTGAAACTGCATGGGCTGGAGCTGCATTCAATCTCTTTCTTTACATGCTTGCTAGTCATGTGAGTTTGATTGGTCTGGTCATTACATTTTTTTGCTTATTTGGCAAATGCCATGTTATCATGGCTTATGTATTTTTTTTTTTAAATAGACATGCATGTAAACATGGTGCATATATATACTGCCATTATATTTTATACATGTTAAAATTCTCTTTGACCTTGACACTTCGGAAGAGTTCATTTTTCTAAAAACATACAGGATGTTTGTATCTTTGACTTGATGGATCTGACATTGACTTCTTCAAATTATAAGAGCTTTTTGTTTCTCTTTTGGACATTAAATAAAGGATGCAATTTGAGTCATGAGATCTAACAACTTACAAAAAAAGAAATGAGAAAGACATTTGTTTTGTGTGGATTTGGGTGCGGGCTTCAGGCATGTGCATGTCTAGGAGTGAGATTCATCCCCATCTGGTAAATATTTAGGTTTTCAGTTATTAAATGATTGCCTACCTAGGTATTTAACAGGGACTCTTATATATCAAACTATAGATGTGTCCTGTGCACTGGCACACTGTTGGCACTTCTTTTTTTAACATCCTAACGGGTATCATTGTTTGCAAATTGAATAATATCCAAGGGTATATACATAGAAAAATCGGAACCTCTGTCTTTCTCTCATCTCTTGAGGGATGGTGTGACAGAATAGGAGTAGAATGTGAATTATTTTTAAAATAGAAGTGAAATTATTCTTTTTTCCAAATCTTTATGATCATTACTTTATGCTGTTGTAGGCACTTGGAGCCTTTTGGTACTTGTTTGCTATAGAACGAGAAACTACATGCTGGCAAAAAGCTTGTGGAACTGATGCTCAGTGTATTAATAGTTCTCTATATTGTGAAGGAATAGTGAATACAACACTTTTTAATGTTTCATGTCCTGTAATAGAACCAAATACAACAGCTTTTGATTTTGGAATATTACTCGACGCCCTTCAGTCTGGTGTTGTGGAGTCAACAGATTTTCCACAGAAGTTCTTCTATTGTTTTTGGTGGGGCCTGCAAAATCTGAGGTATGCTCATGTCAGATCTCCTCTTTTTTTTTTCTTTTTCATGAATAATTTATTTTTGAACACTTAATGTCAGTGTGTTCCATAAATAAGCAGTTTTTGTACTATACATGTGTTTTTTTAGGGTTCTCCTTTCACATTCATAAGGCATGCGAACAAGAAAGCAGTCTTCTTAAGACTTCAGAAATAATGGTTGTTCCATATCCACTGCTATGCTCCTCATTCACTCTCCTTATATACTCAATTTATGTGGATGCACAAACTTGCTATGATGTTGCATTATGCATAGCATTCTACATAATCATCTGTGATGCCCGTGGTCATGTTATATTGTCTTCCCTTTTTCATCTTTAGTTACCCACCTTATGTTGATAATTTAAATGTAGTGAGGGTTTTCTAGGGAAGGGCTGAATGGGTAGTCAAATACGAACTTTAGTAATCCAATTTTCTGTCCATATTCTAACATTTTGTGGTTTGTTTAGTGAGTTCTTTTTTGCCTATTAGCTCTATTTAGGAATGAGTCCAATGTTTAATTAAATAAATAAGCTTTTTACTGTTGGTCAGCTTTTTTGGTCTTTCTGTCCCTTGAGCAGCTTTCTAGTGAAAATTAAATAGTGTTTCAAAATACATTTACTATGGTTGCTGCTGCTCAAGCTAGCTGCATCCCATCACATAATGTGTGAGAAAGACATAGGCTGATGCAAAACATCATGGAAATTAAAATTCTTAGTTTGGTAAATTTCACTGCCTACCGCATAGTGCAATAGAAAATTTTTAAAATTCTAAACAAATGGTGATTATTATTGGTTTAAATTATTTAAGCTCATATAGTGCTCCTGTTCATTGTCGTTAGTGGTTGAAAATTTTTTACACAGCATGTCGGCTATAATCTCCTGTCATATAAATTTATGCTTGTCAAAAGTTGGTTCGGTTCCCCTTATTTGCATTTCCAATTATATAGGCCTTACCTTAAAAATATTGTACATCTCTACATTGTTTAATCCTTCTCTCTATGTAGTGACAAATGCACACTCTTTTCTGTTTCTTCCTTTGAGCATCATTTGTGTTTTGGTATTTTATGCCTGGTATAATTTTTGCAGTTCGCTTGGTCAAAACCTCAAAACAAGCACCTATGTCTGGGAAATTTGCTTTGCAGTGTTCATTTCCATCTCTGGCTTGGTTTTATTTTCATTTCTGATTGGAAATATGCAGGTTGGTGCTGAATATTCTATTTAGTAGTTCTGAGTTATTTAATAATATGTGTAAGCCTGAGAGGTAATGCGTAAATCATTTGTAGGATACATCACATATCTGCTTTCTTTTGAGCTACTCAATTATGGACATGGTTTGAAAATTTTTCCATTAACTTTTGCTTCAATATAATAATAAATGCCTATTCATTTTGTCCTTTGATGCTCTGGAAACAAAACATCCATAGAAGTTTCATTTCAACACCATGGGAGATTTTCTCGAAATGGTTCTTGAAATCTTCTATTGATACTGTGTTTGCAGTTACTAAAAAACTAATGATTTACAGATAAAATTTCTGTAATTTTCAGAATCAAGTAAAATGGCTTTTGATAACTTTTGCTGGGAATTGGGCAAAAGGTTGGTTGAAATGTCTTGGTAGCACCAGTGACATGCATCTTTTTTGAAAGTGGAACTATGTCGATATCTGGATGACAAAAAAAAATGAAAAAGAAAAGGAAAAAGAAAAAAATCTATACATTTTACGACTGAAGTGTTTAGATTATTGAGGCGAGGTGAGTTTAAGAATGAAAGAGTGATGTGAGGGCCTATGAGATTGTCTGGATGCCTGGACAATTTTTTGTTACTCAATCTTTGAATTTATAATGAATTTGTAGGTGTAACAGACATATCTGCAGTCCACAACCATAAGGTTGGAGGAGAGATGAGAGTGAAAAGGCGAGATGCAGAACAGTGGATGTCTCATCGTTTGCTTCCTGAGAGTCTGAGGGAGCGAATCAGGCGGTATGAACAGTACCGGTGGCAAGAAACCAGAGGTGTTGGATGAAACATGGAACTGCTCAGTAATCTACTCAGGACCTTAGCTGACATTAAACGCCACTCCTGCTTGCCTGCCGAGAGAGTAAGTCTAGCTACCCTTTCTATATAATTACTATTGGTATTGTTTGCCTTTCAAGTGAATGAGAATATACATTACATATATATATATATATATATATATATGCCCCCTCAATTTATTTATTTATTTTTAGTTTTTTACAAAAGATTCCTCTTTGTAAACTTGTGGAAACGAACTAGTATCTAGGTCATGCCCTAAAGAAAAAAATACTAAAGAAAATAATTTTGGTCATGTTTGGTTTTACAATGGAAAATATAAAAGAAAATAAAATATAATCAAAATTTCTTAAAATGTTATATATTTTTAATTTCATATTTTTAAATATAACCAATTTCACTCTATTGGGATTCAACCAGGAACCCCTTATCCCTATGCCTGCATACTTAAGGTAAATCTTCTTCTTTTCTATTTTTCTCTGTATTTTATTTTACTTTTCGGTTTCTGGTTCCAAACAAGGACATACTTTATACAATTTGAGTGCATAGCTTTTCTCTATTCTCTATTAATTCCATTGGTTTTCGACTCTGTGATGTTCAACTTGGATCGGTAAGAACTATCATTGATAAAGGACTGAACCTTTTCACATCCTTTAAAATTGTGCGCCGATGTTCGAAAAAGATGGACGATCAACCTGATGGATGCAATGCGATCGCTCTTGTTAGCGCCACATAAGGACAGCTACATCATCCGGGAGGGAGACCCCGTCGACGAGATGCTCTTTGTCATGCGAGGCAAGCTTTCCACCATGACCACCAATGGCGGAAGGACCGGATTCTTGAACTCCGATTACCTGAAAGCCGGCGACTTCTGTGGAGAAGAGCTCCTCACATGGGCACTGGACCCTCACTCATCGTCGAACCTCCCCATTTCGACCAGAACCGTTCGTGCCCTCTCAGAAGTCGAAGCCTTTGCCCTAATGGCCGACGACTTGAAGTTTGTCGCCTCCCAATTCCGGAGACTCCATAGCAAGCAGCTTCGCCACACCTTCAGGTTATACTCCCACCAGTGGAGGACTTGGGCTGCCTGTTTCATACAAGCCGCCTGGCGGCGCCACTGGAGGAAGAAGCTGGAAGAGTCTCTCCGGGAGGAGGAGGATAGGTTGCAGGATGCGTTAGCGAAGGCAGGAGGGAGCTCACCTAGTTTAGGAGCCACCATTTACGCCATCCTGTCTTCAAGAGCCAATGCTCTCGTAAGGTTATAAGCGCATTAACACCAGAAAACAAGGCTGCCGGAGAGAATATCGCCGATTCTGCTTCAGAAACCGGCAGAGCCGGATTTTACTGCTGAAGATCGGTAGGTGGTAGGTTATGTGTTTTCTGTTTATGTGGTTTTTGGTGATGGTGTTGTGTAGAATATGGAAATTGGAGGTTAAATGTGGCACATTTACATACAAAGCTTGTAATGTTGTGTATCATGTTGTATATGGATTCGATATTGTATTTTTTTCTAATCAATGATTGGGATTAGTAGATTCGGGATCGAAAGATGGACTTAACACAGGGTAGCTCAATTGGTGGTTTTAGGGTGGGGTAATTCAATGGTCTTGATTTGAGACCTATTAAGGTTATTGCAGTTTTATTCGATTATGACTTTTAAAGCCTTAAATTACTGATAAAAATATTGGCTAAGAATGAAAATGGATTAAAAATAAACAACTTATAGGTTATTATTATTATTTTTTTAACACATTTTAGTTTTTGGTTGTAAACTTCCTTCTAAAAAATGTAGAAAAGAAAAGAAAAAAGTCTATATGGTGTAGGATTGTTCCAAATCCCATGTAGTTTTAAATGTACAGCTTATTTATTTATTTAAAAAAAAAGTGATTTGATTATAAATGCCTTTATAACATGAATTTTAGAAATCTAATATTTCATCGATTTTTATAAAAATATCTTTAATATTGTTTTATAAAAATAGTCATTTTTTATAAGACGTATGTAAATATCTTAAAAAATAAAATGTATTTTTGAATTATTTTTTATAAGACACGTATAAATAACTAAAATGATAGGGTATTTTTGTTTATAATAAATTACTTTTCAAGAAAAATAGTTAGATTTGTAAATTTGATTATGTTTCAAATATTTTTGAAAAAGCCTATCCTGAACGTGATAGAGAAAAGGTTTGAAGAGGCCTATCAAAAACGGTATCGTTTCATGAGAGGACGAAACATTGAAGGAAGGAACTACCGGGAGAAAACTGCAGTTTCCGCACAGTAAAAAGGAATCGGAAAGCTGAAAATCATTTAAATCAACATGCTGTTGATCAAAGCTTCCATCTCCAAAGCTTGGAAACTCCGAAGACTAAAGGAGTTCAAGTTATACACGACCCATCAACCCAATCTCACTGATATTGTCTCCACAAACATCGCTATAAGCAATTATGCAAAACAATCCAAACTGGGCGTTGCCCGCCAACTGTTTGACCAGATGCCTCAACGAACTGCCGTCTCGTGGAACACTATGATATCTAGCTACTCAAAGCATGGAAATGCATAGTTACCATTTCTAGTTCACCTACGCACCGTATTATACGTTCACTGAATCCATCGCTCTCGTCCGTTTTGAGTGTTTGTGCCTGTTTGAGGCGTTTGTGGTGATGGAAGTTGATACATTGTCTGGTTTTGAAATCTGGGTCGGAGAGTTTTGAGCTTGTGGGGAGTGCTTTGCTGTACTTTTATGCAAGTTGCTTTGAAATTGGGGAAGCGAGGCGGGTTTTGATTTATGGCTGGGAATGAGATGTTGTGGTTTACGCTGTGGTTATGTGAATCTGTACCATCGGATGATGCTATGAGTCTGTTTGCAAAGATGCCAAGGAGAGATGTTATCGCCTGGACGACTTTGATTTCTGGGTTGTCTAAGAATGGGGGCAGTTGTGGGAAGGCCATGGAGTTGTTTAGGTTGATGATGAGGAGTGGTGAAGCGACTCCAAATGAATTTACTTTTGATTGTGTGGTGAGGGATTGTGGTAGATCATGGATTTTGAGCCAAGGGAGGATCAATCATGGGCTTGATGAGATGTGCTGGAATATAATCCTTCGATTGAGGCTCTTGTTGAGTTTCATTGTGAATGTGAAGCATGGATGATGCCTTGATATTGTAAAGGCATTGTTAACCCTAGTTTAAATGCTTTGAATTCGTTAATTGATGGGCTTATGTTGATGGGCAGAATTGAGGATGCTGAGCTGGTTTTTAAGGGAATGACAGAGATGAATCCAGTTTCATATAACTTGATGATCAAAGGGTATGCAGCGAATTGTCGAATTGATGATTCCAAGAGATTGTTTGAGAAAATGCCTTGTAAGACCATATTTTCTTCAAATACTATGATTTCGGTCTATTCTAGGAATGGAGAAATTGATAAAGCCTTTGAACTTTTTGAAGAAACTAAGAATGAAAAAAACCCTGTGACATGGAATTCAATGATGTCGGGTTATATTCACGGTGGTCAACCTGAAGAGGCCTTGAAACTATACATAACTATGCAGATATTTAATACATAAACTCGATCTACATTCTCTGCTCTGAGTCAAAACATTCATGTCTTGATCCTTCAGCAAGGACAATTTACTACATATTCAATTACTTAAAACAATGGCTTGAATCAAATGTTTATGTTGGAACATCCTCATAGATATGTACTCCAAATGTATGATCATGAGCCCAACATCTTGAGCACTTCACCAATGTCCCGGCTTCTGACGGCCCTGATCAATGGCCACATGCACATCACGGCTTGGGTCTGAGGCAATTCTACTCTTCGATCGTATGATAGAGCAAGGATTAGCACCAAATGGAGCTACTTTTGTTGGAGTTCTGTATGCTTGTAGTCGTACAGGTCTGGTGGATGAAGGAATGAAAATTTTCCACTCAATGGAGAGATGTTACGGTGTAACCCCAATACTGGAACACTATACATGTGTGGTTGATCTTCTTGGCCGATCAGGCCGCATACGAGAAGCAGAAGAGTTTATCAAGAAGATGCCACTTGAAGCTGATGGGGTTATATGGATAGCATTGCTTAGTGCTTGTTGGTTCTGGATGGACATGGAAGTGGGTGAAAGAGTGGCTGAGAAGATGTTTAGTTTTGATCCCCAACCAATCTCTTCTTTTGTTATATTGTCCAACATATATGCAGGTCTAGGGAGGTGGAGGGAGAAGATGATGGTTAGGAAAATATTGAGAGGTTTCAAAGTGAAGAAGGATCCTGGATTTAGTTGGATTGAGCTTAACAACAAAGTAAATGTTTTCTCTATAGAAGATAGAACCCATCCATATTGTGATATGATTTATACAACTTTAGAGCATCTAACTGCAAATGTAAACTCAATTGTTCATTTTGATCATGTTTCAATACCAATAACACAGGCTGTTTAGTTAAGCACACTATCTTTTAACTAACACGATTTCGGATTTCTAGTCTGTTGCTGGTGGCTGATCTATCTGATTTAATAATCTCTCTTGAGGTTCATCTTCTTCCTCCATACTTCTTCTGTGATTTTGTTGCCTTATTGTGCGATTATTGCATGTTTTATATTTTTAATGTCCCTCAACTGCACTTCATGGATGGTATCTTTTGGTTTTATAATTTTGTTCACTCAAAAGTTTTGTTCCTTTTTGTTTTTATTTTCCATTATTGATCGAGCTTATTTCTTTTCCTTAATCCTCCCCTTCTCTTGGATTACCTGAGTTTATTAGCAAAGTTCACATCATGCATCATTGAATTTGTAGTTTTTAGACAGTGTCCTATCAGATGTAATTTGTAGACATTTCTAGTTTTTCATATGAAATCGTTAAAAGACATGATATTCATTTGTCCAAATCCATGTTCGAGCGCTTAGTAGAGAGAAGGTTGTTAACACAGAGCAGAAATTAGTTTAAGTAGAGTCTCAGTTCGAGCCATTCTTTTGCAATTTATTCCATTTATCGATTCAAAGTCTAAAGGTAAGACTTGCTCTGGGTTTGTCTGACTCTACGTTCGGCAATGGTACGCACGAGGGAGGATGTTAAAGTACGATATCTACATTAAATGAATCCTACAAGCCAGATTTTGGTGAGAGTTTTCATTGCTTAAATGTAAATAACTAAACTACCCTTGGTTTTTCCTCAAAACCCTAGCCTTCGTTTCTCTAAACTTTTTCTCTCCTAGTTTCTTTCCTTAGCTACAAAGTGTGATTTTTGATCTGCTTCTTGACTTGAAATCACCCCTCTACACATCTTTTCATAATTTTCTTCCTACATTAAGTGGTTATTCCACATGATCTAGGTTTTCATTTGTTTTTTCGTGTTTTAGTCACCGTTTTGGTGCAAAAAGTGGTTGACATGGTCTTAGTGCGGTGTTTGTTTGTTGTTGTTATGGTGCGGCGTTTATTTGTGTGAGGGCGATTCAGACGAGCAAAACATATCCTATCAACGACAACAAATCAAATTAATGATAGTCCTTATGCTGCAGAACTAGAATCATAGGTATTCTAATCACAGTAGTAATATCAAATGCGTAGGCTTAACTATTAAATGCATAGGCTTTGAGCCAATTCATTATGCTATTAACTTGGATGTTGTTTCATCCTTTATGGTTTTTAGTGATTTTGATTATATGTTTTTATCGATGTATTGCTGGTTTGAATTAATAAAATTATTTTTCTCGTAAAAAAAAAAAAGGCTAAACTACCCTTGGAAAGACACTGAGAATTTGTTTACTTCCACATGGCCTGTCAGGTTCATGGTACTCTTCCTGAAGGCATTATTCTAATAGGCATTCTTCCTGAAGGTATCTTTTCAGCTGTTTCTATGATTTGTAAATGGATTGGTTTCATTGCAGGTCCTCAAGCCTGATGGCTTACAACGGCAAGAGAAGAATTTCAGAGCCTTGACTTGTGGTTTTGTCAAATTGAAACGTTGTTGTGGACATGTCAAATCAAGTAATTATGGCTGACAAGGATTATTTGCTATTGCTGAATGGGATCTCAGCACTTATTCTTTAAGCACAGGTAGAGTGGATTCACAAATCATTCTGTCTGCTTGCAACAATGTTGATTAGTGAGATGCCCGCTTTTGCCTTTTGGGCACCAGAAGCCTGATCATTCTTTAACATTAAGGGGTAATAATGGTCCCACTCTTACCTTTTTTTCAACTTGTGGCTACTGATTTTTCCTTTATGTAAGAATTTTGTTAAGTGAAACTGGCTTTGTATAGAGAGCATGATATCAGATTAAACCCGAAATTCTAATGAGCCTTGAGCCAGGTGAGAAATAACAAGCTTAACATAAGATAGAAATGGGTTTGGTAGGAGGTCTTGGGTTCGAGTCAACTCTCTGTAATTTGAATCCCCATTTGTTTATTTGAAAGTTCATGAAGAACTCTATTTGATTTGTTTGACTCTCCAAGTACGGATATGAGGTCGCACGCGGGAGAGGGTGTTAAAGAGCATGATATTCATATTAAACCCAAACTTATGTTTCGGTTTTTGTAGCGTTTTTTTTTTTTTACTGCTTAACACAGACGAGCTCCGGCTGGTGATTGCAGATATCGCCCCTCGCTTCTCTGATGGTGCGTGAACGGAATAGAAGAGTTTTCGAGAACAAGGAGGCTCTTGTTCATAGAATTAAAATGATTTTTTTGTACAATCTTTGGGCTTGGTCCTTAGTTTTTTGGTTTCAGGATCCCTCCTCTATTGTAGATTTTGTGGATTGCTTAGGTCCAGAGTGAGGGTCTCCTGTTTTTTGGTCTTATGGGGCTATTTGTTTTGCTGTCCCTTTGCTGGGCTAGTCAGATACATCAGGCATACCTTGCCGCCATTTTGTGCCTTCATTCCATTTTTTGTCTAACCGGAGCAAAAAAAAAAAGAGTTTGTTTCGTAGGAGGTCATAGGTTCAGAGCGCTTTTTGCAATTTGGAAACCCTATTTTTATTGAAAGCCCACAAGGACTCGACTATAAGCCTGTTTCGTTGGACTCTCCACGCAAGTATGGGACTGCATTACCTATGGAGGTGTTAAAGAGCATGATATTCATATTAAACCAAAATCCTACAAGCTTGAGCTTTTAGGAGAGTCGGTTGTTTAACAAACCGCGCCTTACTTACACATATAGCCTGATCTCTGACTGTTACTAATTGAAGTTGGTAGAAATCAAACAGCCATTACCGGTTATAAATTCTGAGCCAGTATAAGCATATCAACTGTTAGGCTAGCTCATTTTTTCAAGGTCATTGAGGTGGAATGCATAAGAGTCTTCTTTATTCTGAATCTTAACTTCAAAAATATTGCGGTATTAGGGGGGTTTGAACATCAAATGATTCAGAGGTGAAGTTCTCAATCACATTGATGAACATAGCTTGGAGGCATTGGCAAAAATGGTTCAAAACCTTGTTAGCATGTATTGTAACGATTCGGCCTAACCATGTAGATATTGTCCGCTTCGAGTCTAAGGGGTTACTAGGCGTTGAGAGTAGCCCATAGTTATATAATGCCAGGAAATTTATTCTCTATCTAATGTGGGATTTGACAACATTAATTTCATGCAAGATACAACATCCTCGCCAGGTCTCATGAGATTGTAGCGAGCAAACGAACAAACATCCCACACGGGCCTCCTGGGCTGACACTTTCACCTGGCCTTATGATCAAGCCACAATTACTTGTACGACCCGCCCACCATGATATTTGGGTCTGCTTCAGCCTAAGTGTGCTCTTCATGGCTTTAAAACGCGTCTACCAGGGGTTGAGAAGAGCCCATATTTATAGTGTTAGAAAGTTTCTCCCTTATCCAATGTGGGATGTGACATGTATACTCACTCGACCCGACACCTGAGGGTCTCATATCATGGCAGGAGATGTATACAAACACCATGTTCAGAGCTTGTTGATGGATTGGGAAAATAGAGCTAAAACTAATAGCTATATAGAAAATTCGGAAAACCTTCAGAGTTTAATTAGTATATCAAAAGCCTCGCACATTCGTAGAATGTCTGATATTACAGAAGAGGTACCATAGCTGATCATTCATTCCTCTTTAAGGATTATTCAGAGGGTCAACTGATGAGTCTAAAACTCATCCATTTTTAAGCCAATTTTTCAAGTATATTTGAGGGCGAAAAGTCTGGGCTTTTAATGTAAAATTAAGCGAGCCAACGATTTATGTTTTGCGTAAGAAAATTAAGGAAAAGTGGAAGGCATCCGTGAAAAAGAGCAGAATTCAAAGATTAGCAGAAAGTACAATGTCGCTGACATTGTGGAAAAAGTCTTGACACTTCTACAATGTCGCGACAACGATATGAGGGAAAGGTATGCCAACCCGCGACATCAGCGACATTGTCGCAACATCACGACATTATCGGCACATACCAAACCAATGTCACGCATCATAATCGATGAGGCGTCAAACATCGGCGTATATTATACTCAAAGGCTTGGCCTTTCATATTTGGTATTTATTTATAGTAATTTCGCGTTTTGTGGCCGTGCCCTGATTCGTGTTTCGCTTGGTTGCAGTACAATCGAAAGCAAAAACATGTTTCGGCGCATTTTTTGGCAATGGGGACCAAGGCAAGAAAACGCTGGTCGACGTCCCATCGCCAGCGCGATGCCCAACTTCACAACGTCGCGTCAATAGCGCGTAAGTCAATGGCCGAAAACGTCGCGGACAGTTAACGCCGCGGCGCGTAAACGCTGACACAAGACGATCTCGCCCATCATCATTAAAACAGCCTAAACATTCATGGGGTTTGGGAGACGACTGAATGAGCAACACCTGCATAGAAAGTGACACGTAATTTCGAGGAAGTGCCCCGGGATTTGTACTGCTTCTTATTTTTGGATATTAGAATGTTTTAAATTACTAAACATTTTTCTTTCATTCAAAAGATAGTTCTAGATTTATTTCTGTGCTTGAGGCTGGAACCCCGTTGGTATGTTGATGGATTAAAGTTTGATCTTTTATATTATCTCAATTGTTTATCAATTTGTTACATCTACTATATTTCTCAGAAGTTCCAATTACATGATAATGTCTCAACATTAGCATATAATTCATACCGAGATCCTAGATTCGAGATAGAGGGTATTCGTGTGATCCGGGGTAGAGTATTTCATGATTCTGCAAATAAAGATATTCCGAACCCGACTGGGTGCATTCGGGGGTTAGATACAAGGTTTCTAATTGGTCGATAGAGATTTACCCGATTATATTCTCTAGATAAAGTAGATATACCTCGAGAGAGGATATCTCGTAGGCAAGATCACCGCCATTGACATATTGTAAATAAATCAATAATAATATCTTTGTGAAAACATCCATTGAATGTGATAGGGGATATTATAACCCTAGTTCTCAATTCCAAGAATTCACCATTCAATAGTTAGAAGTTAAGTTTACATACTCTACTTTCTTCTTAAAATCATATATCTCGTATATTATCTAAAAGTGTAATCCCTGTAGTCAATACACCTTTCCTCAGACGATATTCGAGACTATAAGTACACTATATTACTAAAGCTATGACAAGGCACTTGCGCATATTGATAAAGGACATTTTACACATCGCGCTACCATTAAGTTTCGCGCGTCACGGAAAGGTTTTGATTGAGCAGAGAATTATTTAAATAGATATTGCCATCAAATTTTCTTTACTTTGTTTTGTTCTATCTGCTGCGCCGTAATTTGGTTTAAGAATGTGGTGTTATTGCAAAGATAGGTTTCGTAAGTACATGCGCACGGAGATCAAACCAACTAACACTGCTCGATCTCTGTTCAAAAGACTTCAACATTGCACCGGTGAACGAACGAATGTGACAGAAATCCAAAAGCCGGAAAACATCAAGAACAAGATCTTCGCAGATTGAAATTGCATCAACCACGTAGAGGCCGAAATGGGAATCATGGAAGGAATCAAGCACCCAGATCGTTTTTATACAGCCGATGAGATCTTTCATGCCACAGATGAGTTCGCTTATCACCACCCACTGTTCTGACAATGCTCACATCGACGATTCAAGCAAATAATTTCAATTCGAAGTCACCACAAAGACAGATGTTTTCAGACATCTATTCCATGGACTACCCCATGAGAACCCGAATATGCATTTGACAGAATCGTTTGAGCAGATATCATCGCGCACCCGAAAGTTAATTTCAAGCTTTCTAAGGTTACTATTGTTCCCACTTTCACTTGGGATAGAGCCAAACATTGGCTAGCCAATACCAATCGTATTCCATTACCTCCTGAATGACTTATTGGCAAAATTCTTCAACGTTCTTCCAATTAAAAATTACACAGCTTGTGCAAGAGATCAATACGCTTCGATAATTGCAGGGGGAGAACCTAGCGGAAGCATGGGACAGATTTCACGAATTATTGCGAAGTGCCCACACCACCGACTGACCAGATGGATGCAAGTCCACACCTTCTACAATGGTCTGAGAAATGCAACTAGAACAATTATTGATGCCTACAAATTCGGAGGAGCAATCGATGAAGAAAACCACGCACTGCCAAGAAATCTTTAGAAGATGCCGCGACTAACACTAATCAGAGGCTACACTGTAAGCCACGGTGGGTGGCACAGGATAATGAGGTCCTCGACAATCTGGTAGATCATGTGGCCTGGTGACTAGAAGCAGATTAAATAGACGACAAGGGAGCCGTGAAGCCTTGATCAAACCTGACGATGGGAGTTATGTGAATTACGTGGTGGACCACACATGACGCAGGAATGTCGGTCGAGGAAACCCTACGGTGGAGCAAGCCCGATGCGTGTCCGGGTTTAATCAGTCAATCCGCAAGCGGCAAGGACCATATGGAAGCTTGAGTTATCGAATCGAATCGGGGCGAGGTGGCGTAATAATCAGAACCAGAATAGTCAGAACAATCAAGGATATGGGTGGCGGAATAATCAGAACAATACGTTATCGAACCGAACTAGTGAACCACCCTCTGAGAAAAAGTTGGATTTAGAACAAGCTCTTGCACAGATGTTAACTTCCCACTCTGCCTTTATGAATGAGACTAAAGCTAACATGCAGCAGCAAGCAACCCAGTTGAACAATCAGCGCCACCGGTGAAGTTTGGAGGCACAAATGGGCCCGAATGGCAAGTTCTTGACGAAAACAGCCGGGTTCCTTACGAGCAATTGAGAGGTGTCAACCCGAAGAGATGGGAATGAGCATGTTAAGCCGTCAAATGCGAGAAGTGGGGAAAGAATTGGAAATACGATTTACAACCCCGATCGTAGAAACGGTTAGAGATTGAGAAGGTCATTCAGCGAGCAAAAAGGTAATGTAGATAAAACGACCTCGGAGAAAGCAGTCATCGAGAGACTCTCTTGGCGAAGCCGGCATACCGGAGTTCCCTACCCACGGCGTCTCGAAGCATAAAAGCCCGGATAAGCAATTCACGAAATTCATGGATGTGTTAGTACGCATATCAATATCCCATTCAGCGATGCCACACAGAGCGAGATGCCCGATTATGTAAATTCATGAAGACATCTTCCCATAAGAAGATTGGCTGATTTCGAAGCAGTGAACTTAAGCGAGGAATGCGATTGCCGTCCTTAGGAAGGCGCGTAGCTCGAGACGGGCGGTTCACTATCCCTTGCCATTGATACTATGCTGAAATACATGTGATTTAGTGCGACATTAATCTTATGCCCTTATCCATTTTCAAGCGTTTGGGATTAGGAAGCCCGCCATTCTGATCACTCTTGACAGGGCAGGATCTTTGAAGAATCCAGAGAGGATAATAGAAGATGTCTTAGTTAAGGTCGACAAGTTTATCTTTCCGATGATTTCATTGTTTTGGACATGGAGGAAGATAAAGAAATACCAATATCTTAGGAAGACCATTTCTTGCAGGCGCGGGGCAATGATTGATGTACGGAGAGTGACGACGAAGTACAAGAAAGAGGAAGTAAAGTTGATGTGTTTGAAGCGTGAGACACCAGTGAAGTGATACTTGCTTCATGGCGAAATGGTTGAGGTATAGTGTCTGTAAAGTGGTCTCCGTGATCCTTTGGAGACTAGCCTGAGTGGAGAATGAGTCGAGAACCTGAGCGAAGAGCGAGAAGAGGCTATGTCAAATGGATGGACTCTTTCGGACACAATAGACGGAAATACTTCGAATCTCTGGGTGAAGGAGTTAAAACGCCGGTCCCATCGATTGAGCAACCACCCAAGATGGAACAAAAACCTCTACCTAGCCATTTGAAGTATGCATACCTTGGGGTAGAATCTACACTACCCGTGATCATTTCAGCATCTTTGGCCCATCTTCAGGAAGAGAAGTTATTGAGGGTCCTTCGAGATCACAAACATGCACTCGGTTGAATGCTGCAGCGGATCTCAAAAGAGGTCGTCCTTCTATGTGCATGCATCGTATTTTACTAGAAGAGGGACATAGACCTTCGATTGGAGCGTAGAGAGGAGGGGGTTAAACCCGATGATGAAGGAGGTTGTCAGTAAAGTGCTAAAATGGCTGAACCTTTGGGGTGATTTATCCATTTCGGGCGATTACATGGGTAAGCCCGATTCGGGTAGTCAGAAAGAAGGAGGAACAAAGCGTCATCGGAATTTGAAAACAACATCTTCTTCTTGTCTGAAACGATTCTGGGTGGAGGATTTGTATTGATTATCGGAAGGCCCGAGCAAGGCCACTCGAAAAGATCACTTTCCTTTGCCGTTTCTAGATCAGATGCTTTCGATCGACTAGCAGGTTATGAATATTATTGCTTTTTGGATGGATATTAGGTTACAGCAAATTGCCATAGCTCACGAAGATCAAAGAGAAACTGACATTCCACGTGTCCTTATGGTACATTCGCATTCCGAATGGATGCCTTTGAGCTGTGCAATGCACCGGGTACTTTTCAGCGATGTATGATGGCCATATTCTCCGACATGGTGGAGAAGACAATTGAGATCTTTATGAACGATTTTTCAGTAATGGGAAATTCATTTGATAACTGTTTAGAGAACTTGAGGTATGCGGCAAGAGATGTGAAGAGACGACTTAGTACTCAATTGGGAAAAGTGCCATTTCATGAGTGAGGGTGTCCTTGGACATCGGATCTCGACAAGAGGGATAGAGTAGATGGGGCGAAGATTGGAAGCGATCGAGAAGTTACCTCCACCCTCGTCAGTAAAAGGATTCGAAGTTTTCTAGGCCACGCTGGATTCTATAGGCGGTTCATCAAGGATTTTTCACATATTGCAAAACCGCTGTCTAACCTACTAGTCCAAGGGATCCCATTTGAATTTGATTCGCAATGTTTGCATGCATTCCTCGGTGTTCAGGAATAAATTGGTTTCGACTCTATTGTTGTGGCACAGTTGGTCTTTTAAGTTTGAACTCATGTGTGGCCTTCGACGGCCGCGATTGGGCGGTTCTGGGGGCGAAAGCAGGGAGAAAATCTTTCGAGTAATCTATTATGCTAGTAGAGACCTTGAATGATGCTTTCGGCTAGATTATGCCACTACGAAAATGTTAGCCATTATTGCTTTTGACAAGTTCGAACATTATTTGATTGTATGAGGTAAATTGGTGCACAGTCATTCTGCCATTAAGTACTTGATGACGAAAGATGCAAAACCTGGAATTAATTCGTTGGGTCCTCTTGTTACGAGAGTCGATGTAAAAATTAAAGACAAGAAAGACAGAAAACCTAGTGGCGAGACCATCTTTCATGGCCGGAAGGGGCGGAGATGATGTCCGGTGAATGGCCAGATTTCAGACGAGAAACTTTTAGCTATTGAAAGAGGAGGGTTCCATGGTTCGCGAGTTATGTGAATTATTTGGTAGCTAAAGTAGTCCCTCAGAAATTTAACTATCGACGAGAAAAAGGGTTTTTCGCACACCTTAGAAACACTACTATTGGGAGGAGCCAATTCTTCCTGAACTTCTTGTGAATTAGGTCGTAAGGAGATGTGTGCTCGAAAGATGAAATACAGGCATTCTAAACCATTGTCACACTCTACCGTGTGGTGGACACTTTGGTGGCCGGGGAGGCAGTATTAGGTGCTGTCGGGTTTTCTTGGCCTTCCTTGTTTAAAGATGCTCATCAATTCGTTTCCACTTGTGACAAATGTCAAGGAATGGGGAACATCTCTAGAAAGGACGAGCCACCCATGCATCCCATTTTGGAGGTAGAATTGTTTGATTTATGGGGGATAGATTTCATGGGACCATTTCCTGCATCATACAGCAACTTGTACATCTTGTTGGCAGTAGACTATGTCTCGAAGTGGGTAGAAGCGATTCCTACCTTTTGATGATGCAAGGTTGTGGCTCTTGATTCTGTGACAATATATTCCTCACGTTTTGGAACTCCTCGGAAGCGATCACGGATAATGGTACCCGTTTGCGATAAGGTAATTGATAAGGTTTTGCGAGTATGGGGTCGTCATGGTACATCTCTTGCATACCACCCATGATCCAAGCGGACAAGCGAGAGGTATCAAATCGAAATCAAATACATTCTTGAGAAGACGATTAACGACTCGGGGAAGGATTGGTGCAAAAGATGGACGATGCACTGCAGGCGTATAGGTATATGCATTTAAAACTCCCTTGGGTATGTCATCGTTCAGAATCGTTTATGGTAAAGCGTGTCATCTTCCAGTGGAATTGGAGCATCGAGCCTATCGGGCCACTCGACAGTTAAACATGGATAGTACATTGTTTGTAACGGTACTCAAACTCGATGAAGCTGGATGAATTGAAAGCGAAGCTTATGGCTTTCGCATTTATAAGGAAAGGCCAAGCGCAGCGCGTATAGTACATCACGAGAGAAAGGAGTTCCGGCCGGACAGCAAGTTCTTCTATTCAATTCCCGCCTAAAGCGTTTTCGATGAAGTCACGATGGTCGGGCCTTTCACGGTGACGAGTCTTTTCGCGAGGTAGGTGAAGTTACATCTGAGAAGGCACATTTCGGTCACCACCCAGCGGTGGAAACCGTATTATGGAGGCGAGTTTCCTGTAGACAAGCAAAACATTCCTTTGTGGTGCGATGTAGCGAGGATATCATATGAGTTCGGGCTCCCGAGCACATTGCGACTCAAGGTCGTCGAGCTAACGACATTAAACATAGCACTTCTTGGGAGGCAACCCAAGTGTTTCTTAAACTTTTCCTTTTTCTTAGTTCCAATTTCTATTGTTTATTTTCAGCAATATAGGGTTTCTAGCTTTCTCGTAATCGGTGTTTCTACTTGTTTGTTTAATTTCGTAACCCGCTAATGCATTTAGTGGGGAAGATCTGCTCAAGAGGTGCATTGGCAAATCCATAAAGTCACAAGTACGAAAGCGAGGGTTTTCCCGATCAAGAGATCATCAATGTGCACAGCTACATCGATCCATAGCTTTCGTCACTTCGAGATCGCGGACCTCCCACGCCGCTGGTGGGACGCCAAATTGTATCCTTCCGCCACGCCGCGACGGATTTCACGCCGCGACGCGGATTTTCATGACTCACGCGACGCTAAGTCTGGGGACACGCGACAAGAAAGACTTCCACTTCGCCAAGTCGCTGACGTCGCTTCCGCGACGTCGCGACGTCGCCTCACGTTTAAGGCCAAGAACGGTTCATTTTCGCCTTCACCCGCACACCCATTGCCCGAAACCCCAAATGATCTTGCTTGCCTACCACTAGCCCTACCCCAGCCTCCCCCGTCACGCCCCTGGCCGGAGCCTCAGAGGATCGCCTCCCGACCATTGTACATCCCGCAGCTCTTCTCACACATTGGCTCCGGTCCTCAGGGCGCTTCCCACCACATTGTGCTCTCGTCTAGCCTTAGGCATTATCAGTTGGTCTGTGGGTCTCTAGATTCTATTTTTAGGTTTTGTTGTGCCCATTCTGTGGTCTGGGAGTCATAGTTAGTTTTTTTAGCACACTTCAGAAGCTTTGGTTCGTTTAGCTGCACACCAGGTGTTTCATTCTTTCGTCTAAGCCAAGAGGGTGCCCACTCGCGGCCACTACCAAGTGTCAAGCAGTCAATATGTCCGCAAGAGGCGTAAATTGCTCGCCAAGTGGAGCTCGCCCCAAATGAGGACCCGACCCACTTACGATGTCACGCGATTGCGGAATCTGAAAGTCGCCGACCCGCTTAGCATCATTTGCAAACCGATCCTTCATCAAGGAGAAGTGGGTTTCCCCACCACCCCGACGACTTCCTTCTCGTTAAAGAATTGGCGCTAAGGGACGGCGTGCCTTGTGCCAACCACCTCATCCAGCAGCGATGAGTGTGGTGCGCGAGTTCTACGCCAATCTCGCATCCCATGTCTCAAGAAAGTCGGGCGCGGCGATCGGGCCGACTTCGCGCGAGCCGATCAACAGCATTACGCCTGTAGCACGCCCCTTCGAGCTGCTCGGGACGGCCGGCGAGCACCCTTACTACCCCGAGATTATACGCCGATCGACCAATGGCTCCGTGAGTGGAAAATCAACAGGCGCCATGGTGTCAATTTCAAGGCTGGGCATTCGCCTTTCATTCCTGTTGTCTGCACCACTTTCATCACATCATTCATTCCTCGGCGACGAACGTGTGTGAAGGATCGCCCAATCCGCCGTGCTCAACTATGCCATCCACAGGTATACCCTTCGATGTCAAGGTGTTATCGAGGATGCCATCCTCCATAAACTCGGATGCAAGATGAACCCGACACCCTTCCCGATCTTTTGGCTCAGGTAAAATGTCGGGGTGCCCTCGATCGACACTACACTCTGGCTTCACCCAATCAAGCCATATCCGCTCAAGCTGACACACCTAGTGTCCCGCAGAACCTCGAGGGGGGGCCTACGATTCGGTCATGAGCTCCCTGACGAGGATCTAGCTTTATGAGATCGGGCTCAGCAGGATCCTCGGGCGATCCCTGTGGAGACATCGGGCGCGTCCCCGGCCCCAACCCACTCCACCACCACTCCTAGCAACCAGCACAGCAGCCAGCCTCCCTCCGGGCCCCCTGCACCCGAGGGACCCTGCTCCTCCCTCACCGAGCGCGGACACTCGGGATGAGACCCGGAGCACCGTCTCACACGACTCGAGGCCCTCCGTGCGCATATGCTGCACGGCACTCGGGCCAACCACGCCACCATTCATGCCAGCCAGCCAGGACCTACAGAATTCCAGATCGCAGCCCCGGCCTTCCACCATCCACCTCCACCACCACCGTGAATCACTAGGGAGCAATTCCTTCAATTCCTTTGTTTATTTCTCGTGGGGACACCTTATTATTTTGTTCTTGGTGATCGTGTTTCTGTTTTTAGTTTAGTTCCTGCTTTGTTTTAGTTGTTTTTATGTTTCTTTTGTTTTTATAGTATTTTTATTTTGTTCAGTATATAGTCATGTTTCTATTTAGTTCATGTTTAGTTCAAATTACCTCGAAATATGTGTAATTGCCATGTCAGAAAGAAAATCTATATGTAATAATTATGTTGTTTGTGTGCTATGTTAAAATTGAGGACACTTTGACACTACTTATTAATATGAATGTTAAATGCATACAATGTTTTGATGCTCCCAGAATTAGGTCAATAGATGGAAAGGGTTAGTGAACCAATCCTGAGTAGTCAAGACACTAGTTCTCAAGAACCCTATCACACTCACACACTAATGACCTTCAGAGTATGCATAGGCGCCGAGACCAACAACTGTAGTTCGACTAATCTGGGAGACCTAACCATTTGGGCTTAATGGACACCCAATAAAAGAGATCGCCATCGAGCCTCAAACAAAAGAGAAAATACAAAAACAATAGAAAAGTGAAAAAGAAAAGACAAATGACAAAAATAGGTATCTCGTATAAGAATAGTTAGATCATCCAATCGGAATCCCGCACAACAAGGGCCTCGTTAAGTTTAATGCCCCGAGCTAACTGTCGGAGTCATTGACTCACGGTCATTACATGGGACGTAAGATGGATCATTCACGCAACCTAGGCCTCTCTCAGCCTGGGCCGAGGTTCGTGAAGTTCAAGGAATTTAATGCCCGGTGCCCTTAACTAACCGGGTGGGGAGTCACCAATGGATCCTCACGCGACAGAACACTCCTGCTAAAACTTCGCACTAGGTTTTCTTACATTTATTTTAAGTAATGTGAGGGAAGTTTCAGTATTTGGTCGTGAATAAATCGCTTTCTATTAGCTCCAAATAAAAGGAACTGAGCTCAAGCCAGCGCTAAACTCAGACATATACTCGGAGGTCATTCATTATAAGCACACAGGGCTTCTGGAAAGGCTATCGAAAGTACCATGGATTTGATGCACTAAATTAATTTCTACCTATTTCAACCGGGAGTTTTCCGAAGTCAACACTATATGTGTGAATCCCAGAACCTGAAAGCAAAACAAAGAAGAAGCAGTGAGCCTGGCCCAATCGATCCTCTACTTTTCGCATGTGCAACATACCTTAAAGGTTAGTTTTTAAAAGAGGGTCTGATATGTGTCTAGTCTAGTTCATTCGCTTGGGACAAGCAAGAAACTAAGCTCGGGGGTGCGATGAGGGCCAAAACATCGCGATATTATACTCAAGGCTTGCCTTTCATTTTACATTTATTTTATAGTAATTTCATAGTTTTTCGTGGGTCAGCTCCATTTGGTGTTTGTTTGGTTACGTGTACAATCGAGCAAAAGAGCAGCCTGGAAGCATTGAGCAACGGGGACCAAGGCAAGAAAGTGGTCACACGCCGCACGCCCCAACTTCACAACGCCGGGCCACCAACGCAAGTCAACAAGGGAAAACGTCACATGTCTCAACGCTGCCACGCCTCAACGTCGCGACGGCCGCACGAGATCCGCCATCATCATTAAAAGCACAGGCTCTTAAATCATGGGGCCGAGACGACGAATCCGATACACTTTAATTCCAGAGCGTATTTAATAATGTACTGAGGAAGTGCCCTAGATTTGTACTGCTTTCTTATTTTGATATTAGAATCTGCTTTTACTAAACATTTTTCTTCATTCAAAGATGTTCTAGATTTATTTCTGTATTATATCGAACCTCATATGTCGATGGATTAAAGTTCTGATCTTTATATTATTCAATCGTTTATCAATTTGTTGCATCTACTCTATTTCTGTAGTTCAATTATATGATAATGTCTGGCCAACATTAGCATAATTACAACTGAGATCCAGATTCAGAGATGAGGGCAGCCCAGGATCTCAAGAGAGTGAAATTTCTATTGATCTTAAATGTGGAGATATTCAACCCGACAAGGGTATCTGGGGGTTGTGAGACATTTAAGCATTTCTAATATTGAGCTCCGATAGATACACCTCGATTCTATTATTTCAGATAAAGTGATATACCTCGAGAGAGGATATCTCTGAAAGTAAGATCACCTCTATCGACATATTGTAAATAACCTGTAATAATAATATCTTTAAAATTAATCCATCACGTGATAGAGATATAACCCTAGTTCTCACCCAAGAATCCACCGTATCAATAGTTTAGTTGAGTTTACATACTTACTTTCTTTCTTAAATCATATATCTATATTATCTAAAAGCGTAACCTTTCAGAACAATACACCTTCCCTGATCGATATCTGCACTATAAGTACACTATATTACTCAAATGACGTACCTGCGCCATGATAGGCGCATTTCACATCGTGGTTTTCTACCCGCTCAATAACTTAATGTCGCAACATCAGAAGCAACCTCAATAGTTAATCTAACCTCTAACTTCAAGGTTCCCTCCCGAGTGACAGCAGGAGTGTGTTCTCGAGGCATATGATCCAGATTTATCGATTCTACAGCTCAATTATGAAAGGTTATACCACTATTTTCGAGAGACTCAGACAATTCATGATGGGGCAAGCAATTTCAAATTCTAAGAGATGGTTGTAGCAATCGAAAATGAAAAAATGTGATCTTTAAAAAGAGGATCAATTCATACAAGTACTCTTCGCACTCCAATACTGGGTTTGTGAGATAAATGCGGTGTTTCGAGAGTGAAATGTGTGGTGTTGATAAACTATCATACACTAATTTGCTTTTGGACAATTCCAAGATTCATATCCCATACTTTATATTTTATTTGGAACTTGCAAAGTGGTGGTCACAACACTGGTTTCATTTCCAGTGTTATTTCAATCCAGTGAACTCTCTAATCAAGTGTTTTAGAATTTCATTATTTCTTTCATTCACTTTACTTTTTAGAATTTAATTATATCCTCGAAATTGGAAGTTCAAATAGTGAGGATTCAGTAGTAAGGGTAGTTAATCTTTGAATTTTCTAATCAATCATCAGGGAATGATATTCGACTTAAAAATCAACTTTATTACTTGTATGACTTGTGCACTTATAGTAATTTAGACCAAAACCAATTTAAATTGCAAATTATTACCTAAACAACAGAAAACATATTTTATATATATCCAGTAAAACAAGTTTTTGGCATAACTGCTGGGGATTGAATAATTTTTGGTTGTTATGCTATAACTCGCCGCTGTCTATGTTGATAAAATCAAAGTTGCTAGACATAAATCAAGTTTACGGCGTCAGTTACTGTATTGAAATGAAAGAAAGTTTAAAGATCAATATTCTACTAAAAGAAAATTGCCAGTTTGCATTTTTCTTTTAACTTTATCAAAAATTTTAAAAATATTTTAACTACAGAGCCGACTTTAAGTACGATCTTTGGCAAAGCATATCATAATATATTCATATCTATCGACCTCACTCTCGATCTCGTGTATTATTTTAGAATTTATCACACGGATAGAAAATTTCATGAAGGTAACCGTTTGGCCACTAGACACCGAATCGAGAGGACACCGAGAAATCAAGAAAGTAAGAAGTGCCGACCAGCTAGCCATGGAAAAGCAACAAGAAACACATCGTAACATCCTAGCTTCGTAATCGGGGGAGACCTTAGAGGTGTAGAACGATGGAAGATTTCGAGACGCCTGGTCAGAGACGAATATTCTTCGCGAGGCAAACACATGTAGGCTAACAACTGAGTCAGTTAGCTCTTATCACAATGGTGCAACAACATCGCATATACTACCATATTCTAAGGAAGGACCCCAATGAGCATATGGGTAGATTTCTCGAGAATGGACAACACATCAAGCCGAATGCAGCGAGACCTCGAAGTACAAAGCCGCAGCCTTCTTTCCATTTTCACTGAGGTACGGGTAACAACTCGTTTGAGTCACTCACTGCATGGATCCTGAACAACTCGGGAGGAGCTTGCGGAGGCATACAGAGTAGATTTTTCCCCTCATACTACCGTGAGAGGAGATGAGAGATTATTGTGTTCAAGCAAGGAGAAGATAAAAGCCTTTACAATGTTTGGGAAAGAAACAAGAGGTTGTTGAAGAGATGTCCAATGCATGGCATTGATTTGACAACATAGATGGACTTCTTTTACCATGCCATGGACCTCCAATGGGATCATAGATGCAGTCTGCTATGGAGCATTCAAGATGAAGAGTGCTAAAGTACAACCATCTTATCAAGATTCGGGCTAAAAGTAAACTATGTGAGTCTTAACCGAGACTTAGGAGCAACAACAACCGAGGTAATAGAAATTTGAATAGGATGATTGCTATAGAGCGCAAAAAGCGTGCGATGATGAGCAAGTTGGAGAAACCGGAGGAAAAGAATGCATTCAACGCATGAAGTGGGAACAGTGGAAGGAAATGGCGAGAAGAGTATCATCGATGGGGACTTGCTCATGAGGTCCTGATAGGTGGGAGGGAGGCTAGTTTGTAAGGTGGAAGCGAAGCTACAATTTCAGAGCTGTGTGACCTTCGACCCATACGCTCAACACTGAGGAACGAAGTATTTCTCATATGGAGGTGGAGCACAACAAGACCAAAGACATGTGCAAAACTATCAACAACAGTATGCTCCATGGGTTAAGGGACGAGCGGCGAAGACGACGAGTGAGAATCGGGGCGAAAGAGGTCTAGTCTTTTGAGGTGGTCATTGAGCTTTCATGGAAAACGAAAATTTCAGTGAACATTCATGGAACAAAAGTTTGTTGAGAATTTGCAGCGGCGTTCAGGGCAAACGATTGTGTTTTTTGAGGCCTAATCTAAATGCATCTCACAAAAATCAGGAGACTCAGAGTGAGGGCGGTGGCCTGCGATCAGAACCAGGTCAAGGTTTGCTGAGTGATACGAAGAATCACAGGGCGTATGACGGTGACTCTAAGGTGGCGAGAGTTTGAGAACGAGAAAGAAGATGAAAAAGAGGAAGGCGAAAGAAAAGCAAGCGGGGTGAAGAAGAAATCAAATTTGGGTAGTTCGGAAAAGATTGAAGAGGAAGCGAGAAAGAAAGGTGCGTGGGGGAATAGCTAGTAAATAAACTTAAAGAAAGAGGAGGTCTGACATATATATGTACTTACATGTTCCATTTCCTCAAAAAGTACGAGAAGCAGATGGAAGGAAACCGGTTCTCTAAATTCTTGGACATGTTCAAGAAGATAGAGTAAACATACCTTTCTTGGGGCATTGAAAACCGGGGATGCCTAATTATGCAAAGTTTCTGAAGGATATTCTAAGTAAGAAGGAGATTTTAAATGAGAGTGGTGAGCTTGATAGTTGCACAATAGTGCGATAATTAAGAAGAATTTACCTTTGAGAATGCGGGATCTGAAGTAAGCTTCACCATCCCCTGCACCATGGGGCTACTGAATTTGGGAAGGCTTTATGTGATTCGGTCGAAACATCGACTTGATGCCGCTATGCGTAGTGAAGGGGCGGGTTTTGGGGCTTACTCCTACAGCTGACCACTACGAGATGGCGGGGTCAGGACTATGGCTCAGCTAGAGGGAGTCCTTGAAGATGTACTCATCAAGGTGGGAAAATTTATTTTCCCTGTGGACTTTCTAGTAATGGACATGGAAGAAGACACACAAGTCCCACTACTGCTTAGAAGGCCTTTCTTGGCCACAGGAGCTATCTTGATAGATGTTAAGATGGGAGAACTCACTCATAGAGTGGAGAATGGAAGATAAATTTCAATCGCATCAGCTTTGAAACAATCGATTGTAGCAATCTTAAAAATAATATTATAGAACAATTTGTTCATTAGTCTTGAGCCCGATCAATGATTGTAAAGCGAGAATTCAATGAATGAGAATGAGATGAATTTCCGGTGCCGCCATGAGGAGCTGTGATGTTGGTCTCCCGAAATTCAAATTTTGAAATTAGAGAAACGATACTTTCGATCCCAAGCGATGTCAGTGAAAAGTCAGCGTGATGAAGAGAAGGAATGAGAAGTGGAAAAAAAAAAAAAGTTATGAAGGGGCTAATTCTTAAGAATTACCCCGAACATTTGAAATATGCCTTCTTAGGAGCTGAAAGAGCACAACTATAGTCATATGGTGACTTGACAATAGAAAATGAAATGGCCCGATCGAGAATCTCGGGAAATATAAAGCCATTGCTTGAGTCGATAGAAGACTTGGAAAGGGATTAGTCCTTCAATTTGCGCCATAAATTCCTCCACGGAGGAGAGAATCGAAAAACATAAATTGAACATCGAGAAGGCGAACCAGTGATGATGAAAGAAGTTGTCGAATGAGGTATTAAAATGGGTGAATCTGAAGTTATCTATCTGATCTCGGGCGACCCTTGGGTGAGCCTAGTTCATAATATGGTTTAAAAGGGTGGATTCACGGTCATCATAAATGAGAAAAATGAGGCGGTCGCAGAGCGTATGATGGAGGGTGTGCATTGATTACAGGCCCGAACAATGACCAGGAAAGGATCGTATCCTTTGCCCTTTATTGATCAAATCTTTGGGAAAGGTTGGCTGACATGTACTTATGTTTTGATGGATATTTTGGTTATAATCAAATTGCCATAGCCCTGAGGACCGGAGAAGCTATTTTACATCATATGAGCACCTTTGCTTTTAGAAGGATATCTTTTTGGATTGTATGTGTTCACCGCCACCTTCCAGATTACATGATGTCCATTGATTCTCAGTTGGTGGAAAAGGCTATGGAAATTTTTATGGATGACTTCGAGTTTATGGATCAGGTTTTGAGCATTGCTGAAAAATTTAGAGGCGCTGCTTTAGAGTGCCAAGGCCAAGGGAATTTAACTCACGAGATTGGGAGAAATGCCATTTCATGGTAACATAAGGAAATTGTCTTGGAACCTGAAAATTTCAGCGACTAAACGTAGGCTAGAGATTGACGCGACTAAGGTTTACGTCATAAAAACTCTGCGCTACTTTACCAACGGTAAAGGGATAAAGTTTTAAGGATATGCTAAGGATTTTTATAGAAGATTTATAAAGGACTTCTCAAAATTTTCCAAGATCATCATCTGTTTGTTGGAAAAGGATGCAAAGTTTGAGCTAATGAATATGTAGGTTTGCATTTGGAAGAATTAAATTTCAAGGTGGTTATAAAGCTCCCATCATGCGCAACTTTTAAAATTTGGAACAAAGTTTATTTGGAATCTCATGTGTGATCTTGTTGTGACTATCATGGAAATTAGGACGGAGTTTGGGACAAAACGAGAGAAAAATTTTTCGGGGAGTAATATCTTATGCCAAACAAAACCTTCAATGAGACATGAAGAGGACTACTCAAGCTTCACGCTGAGAAGAAGGAGATGCTTTAGCAATGGTGTTTTCTTGTGAAAAGTCTAGACCCGTATATTTTTGGGGTCCATATGTCATCATACACATGCATTGATCATGCAACGATTAAGTATCTAATGACAAGAAGGTATTGCGAGCTAAGGCCTTGATTAGGTGGTACTCTAAATTTGGGAGTGGATTTAGAAATGTGAGGACAAGAGAAGAGAAGTGGCTTGATGTGATGGCGATGCTTGTCAAGAATGAAAACCTGTTGCGAAGAGGAAAGATGGACAAAGTAAGGAAGAAAATTTTACGATGAAGCGACTTTTCGGGTTTCGATCCAAACCTGCACTGGAAGTATCTTTGATATTGTTAATTATTTAGCTTGACGAAAGGATGATGCCCACTGATTCATTCTGATGAGAAAGAATGGCCAGAAGCCCGATGTTAGAGTATATATATATGAGATATTATTGTTTTTAAGAAGAGGGTAGATCGGATCATCTGCAGGAAGGAAAGATGTGTGCTAGAAGATGGCCAATTGGAATAATTGATAAAATGTCATGCATCACCATATGGAGAACACTTTCTGGGAGAAAGAACAACCCGGAAATTCTCCTATTGGGTTTATGCTTGCGGCCTACTCTATTTAGAGCGCCAATGAATGGGTTAAGCATTTGTGATAGATGTCGAGAATGAGCAGATATAAACGGAAAGAAATGAGAAGCCTATTGGGAATTCTGAGTGATGCAGAGATTTTTGATGTATGAGGAGGGATAGATTTTATGGGACCTTTCGCCCCTCATTTGGGGAAATAAATACATTCTCTTAGGTACATGCGGACTTCATGTATTCAAATGGGTGAAGCCTGCCAGCTTGTCGAAGGAATGATGCCAGCACATCGTAGTGAGTTTATTAATATCTTGAAAGCGAGATTTTGGAGCCCCGAGAGACGATCATACGGTGATGAGGGAAGCCATTTGTAAACAAGTTGTTTGACTCATGGCGGTCATGGAATCGGCGGATATGTTATAGGATTGGCCCATCACCTCGTCAAATGGAGCCAGCGTAAATATCCCGATAGGAGATAAAGGCATGTGGAAAGACGATGCACCGGTGGAAGCGGTAATTCTGAAGCTAGATGATGCACTTTGGAGCTTATAGGACCTCTTTATAAATCTCCTATTGGAATGTCACACACAGGCGCCTGACCTTCGGCGCAAATTGTCAGTATGAGGTCACTCTTTTAAACCTAACCTTCGCACCCCACATATTCATATAATGTTAAACAATTAGCATATTACGATGCAACCAGCGTGATTAAAATATAAATACAGCTCAACTATATGAAATGTTCAACATTCTGATATTTACATTGGTTTACAAATTTCATATACAAAAATAGACACAAGGTCTTCCGTTGGACTTTTTGATGATGTATTGGCCTTTATTTGCGATGTGTGGTTGCCAGTTCTCTAATTTCCTCTTGTACCTACCGGGATTGAACACGGGTGCTTCGGCTTTTTCACAACCCCAGTGGGAATATGACTATTAAGAATCTCCACCTTTTTATACGGCTTCCTTATAACACATATAACATTTATAGGAATTACATATTTCTCATATATATATACTTTTCGTATAATCTTGTGCATTGCTTCTTTGTTCTTATCAGCGTATACTATCATGCATCATGATTAACTGTACTTTTCTCTCTCATATAGTGTAATTCTCTACATGTAGCATATACTGTCATTTTCTTTTATGTTTCATGCATAAACAGAAGTGGATACGGAATACTGTAATCCATGAGGGGCAGAAGAGCTATATTGTATGAAACGATCAGTTGAGGGGCTTTGAAGGCGCTATAATCAACTGCCTTGACAGGTCGGCGAGGGCCGGCGGCGCGATGTCTGTGCTGCCGAAGGTATCATCCTTTGTATGGGGTGACCTATTCCATGAGGGCCGGAGGAGGGGCTGGCGGTGACTCGGGCCCGCGTGATCAAACGGGATCTGTGTCATCGACAACGGGGCCTCGATACTCCCGGGGCATGTCTTTGGAGACTTATTTTTCACTATTAGGCATCGCGTCGTATCCTCTCACCAGGGTTAGCGGACAATCAATGTAACATTTTATCAGCATTATATATTTCATATTCGAATAATTATTGTCATTCGGTAATCATATGTGATATATATATACTTTAATCATTTATTCATGTCTTTCATTTTGCATTATCTCATTGCATGCGTAATTAAATATGCTTACCATGTAATAACTACGAGCTATTTATGAATTCATAATGGTACCCATAGTACTACTGTTTTCGTGTTTCTGGAGCTAATATGAGTTCCCATCTTATCAAGCTGTCTATTAATGGATTCTTGACTCAATGGGCTTTCCATAGAGTCCAAGAACACGATGATTCGGACGAAGAGATATGACCTTCAGGAGTTGGAGGTCATCGTGAGCAAATCGACGGCGGCCTTGATTGACGAGAGTTGACCTGAAGTGACGAGCTCATCTATCACCTCGGTCAGGCATCAAATATTCTTCTCAGACATATGAATTTATTCTTGACTCAATGGGCATTCCATAGGAGTCAGAACGCCATCGAGGAGTTCGAAGCGAAGAGGAGATATGACCTTACGAAGTTGGAGGTCTGTCGCGGTCGATCTTGACGAGCTGACTGGGCTGGCGGTGCACCTTTGAAGTGGCCAGGCTCGGTCTAACACCTCGACTGACATCTAATATCTTCCTGGAGGGCATATGGATGGATTCTTGACTCAATGGGCTTTCCATGGGGTCGAGAACGCCAAATCGGAGTTCAAGCGAAGGAGATGACCTTGAAAGTTGGGGGTCATACGTAGGCAAATCTTGACGGCGGCACGAGGCGTACGGCGGCGAAACGCTGTTTGGCGACCCTTTGTTGGGCGACCAGCATTTGGGCGACCACTATTTGGCGATCCAGCTGTTTGGCGACCCTTGTTTGGGCGACCCGCAGTTGGGCGACCCTTTGTTAGGCGACCCTTTGTTTGGCGACCCACTTGTTGGAGCGACCAGCGTGGCGACCCTTTGTTGGGCGACCCGCTGGTGGCAGCGATCTAGCGTTGGGCGCCGCGTTGGGCGATCGCATTTACGAAGATCGCTTTTGGGCGGCGGCTGTTGGGCTGACGGCTGTTTGCGGCGACCAGCGTTTGGCGACGGCGTTTGGGCGACGCTGATGGCGACCCTTTGTTGGCGACTCGCATTGGGCGACCCCTTTGTTTGGCGATCGCGTTGGGCGACCAGCATTTGGCGATCAGCGTTGGGCGGCGCGGCGTTGGGCGACCCGCGTTGGCGTCAGCATTGGGCGACCCTTTGTTGGGCGACCAACGTTTGACGACCTCTCTCCCATTTAGTATTGGTACTAAAAACACCATAACGGTCTATAAGAGTCAGGAATTGAGAAATTCAAAGCCCCAACATCAAGTTCGTGATGTGGCTACATTCACAAGAGACTTCACTATAAATTCTCTTTGTTTCTGACTCGAAAACCCGTTCTAAGGTATGGGTTGGATTGACGAAGCCCAGGATGGTATTAACCAGATCGTGGACTGACCTCGGTAAGGGCCATAACTTGGTCTTCCAAATCAGAAATTCAGACACCTAACATCAAGTTCATTGATGTGGCTACAATTACTAGAAGGACTCACTTCAGATTCCTTTATTTCCCCGACCTAAAAACTCGTTCTAAGGTCGAAATTTCACGCATATGATCGACAATAAAGGAGCCCTTTACGGGTTATTGCAGCTAAACCCTTCTCAAACACATATTTAGGAGCCTTAAAGCTCTTCTTAACAACCCTACAAGAAATGGGTTTAGGAGTTCCTAAACCCAAACCATACACACAAGATAGAGGTTCTTAACCATGTATCTAAACTTTATAGTCCAAAATTAGACTTCCATACTCCCATAGTTTCCATACAACCCAAAAAGTATCCATACCCATACTCAAATTCCATACCAATACTCAAATTTAGTAATTCCATACCACCCAAGACATGTATCCGTACCCATACTCAAATTCCATACCAATACTCAAATTTAGTAATTCCATACCACCCAAGACATGTATCACATCTTTATGATCTTCTTAACTTACTAGCTATACTATAACTACTCTCTTTGTCGGTATTTGCTCTCCCTTTCTCCAAGACCAAAATAAGATATTTCTTTTAGTCTTATCCTTATTTGATCTTATCCCCTTTTTATTTTACTTTGGTTCTCCAACTCTTATAATATTTGCAAATCAATTTATAATATTTTACAATAGCCTGGAAATCTTCTTTATTATTTGTAACCTGCTTATGCATATTCCCTACTTTTGTTTTTATCTTTATTTTATTCGAATAAATATACATTGCGTTTATTATACCCAAAACATGTTATAAAACTGTTAGGGTATAATTTGGGAATATTCATCTCCCCCCTTAAAAAGGAATTTAGATCCTCGAAATTCTTTACTGTTCGAAGAGTTCTTGAATCTTGTGTACTCATAGTTGCTTAAGCTCCCAATGCTTCTTCTCTGCCGTGTGTTTCTAGAGAACTTTCACTAATGGTACTTGTTTGTTCGACATTGTTTCACCTCTCGTAGAATGGTCTTTGGCTCCTCGTCATATGACAAATCCTCTTCTACTTGTATCTCTTGCAGTATGTCGCGACTCATCGACGGTATCTCGAAGCATCGACATGAAACACATCGTGTAGTTTGGCCAACTGGTAGAGTGCCAATCGATAAACCACGGGGCAATCGTTCCAAAATCTCATATGGCCACATGAACCTTGGACTGACTGCCTTTTGACCAAACCTTAAAACTTTCCTCCATGGTGATACCTTTAAAGACTTTGTCTCCCGTTTATATTCAATATCTCTCCTCTTTTTAGGTTGGCATATGACTTTTGTCTATCACTAGCCGCCTTTAACCTCTGTAGAATAACTTGTACTTTCTCTTACGCTATCTTTTACTATGTTTGGACCTGTCCAGTTTATGCTTATTTAGTGCGATCCCGACACGGGGAGTTCTACATTCTAGACGGTACAAAGCTTCATATGGTGCCCATTACCAATGCTTGTGTATTGTTATAGGCAAATTCATCAATGGAATATACTGACATCTGACTTCAGAAATTCCATGACCATGACCTCGACATATCTTGGTACACGAATCAATCTCTCATTGTCACTTCACAATTTGCGGATGGATCTGTACTAAATTGACAGACGTGCACAAAGTGACGTAATTCCTTCGGAACCTTGATGTGAATCGCGGATCTCTGTAGACACTATGAACAACGACACACACCATGCGATACATACGATTAAGTCGCGTATAGGTACCGGTTAGTCGATGCATAGAATAGTCGATCTGTGGTATAAAATGGGCGACTTTGTGAGCCTATCTACAATCACCCAGACGAGTCATGTTTTGTTGTGTGGGGAAAACTAGACCACAAAATCCGTAGTAATGTTATCCCACTTCCATTGAGAATTGGGAGGATTTAACAAGCTTTGTTGGCACTTGGTGTTGACTTTGACTGGCGGCGCGTGGCTCTTAGACACATATTCGATCACATCTCTTTTCATTCCATTCCACCAATAAAGCGTTTCAAGTCTGGTACATCACTTATTCCCCTCAGGGATGCGCAGGTAAATCTGTAAGTATTATGAGCCTCGAATAAGCGACTTTTCTTTAGCTCTTTATCATCGGCACCGCGTAATCTATTACGGAAATACAAATTTCGACTTCTTTCTAAACTACGTCTTGTCACCATACTCTAACCATGCGTAGATTTTTCGTAACTCATCATCATTTTAACGCATCTATGATCATTTGCTTTAAAACGGGTTAAGCTACAGTGAGCTAACATAGCTCCATCATCTGCTAGTCTCCAATCATTGTACTATAGTGACATTGCTACCACTGTCTTTCGGCTTAAAGCATCGTCTTATGTTAGCCTTCAGGATGGTAATCTATGATCACTGGAGTCATAATCCTTTAATAACTCACAACCACCTCCATTTGTCTCAAATTTAACTCTTTTAAGATTTAACAAGTACTTGAGACTCTTATGATGGAGTGTAAATTCTACACTTTCCCAGTATAAGTAATTGTGTAATATTTTTAAGCAAACACTACCCTGCATTAACTCTAGGTCATGAGTGGGATAATTTGTTCATATGGCCTAAGCTGTCTGGACGCATAAGCCACTACTTTCCCATCTTGCATCAACACGCATCTAAACCAATGCATGAAGCATCACTATACAAGGTATACTCTTTTCCGGAGTAAGTGTAGTAATCTTGGTGCTTGACCCCGACCCATTCCTTTCAGCCCCAATTCAAAACTATTCGACATTTGTCTGTCCACTCGAGCTTTATTCCTTTCTTGAGTAACTTGGTGGCGGGCTATGTGAAAAGCCTCTCACAAATCTTCTATAATAGCAGGCTGGAGCCCACGAGAAACTTCTCACCTTGGTTACATTTTGAGGTGATTTCCGATTCCACCAATAAACTGATCTTAGCGGGATCAGCTCTTATACCCTCAGTGAGACCATGATATGGCTGAATGAAACTTCCTTTTAGCCAAAAATCACACTTCTTGAGCTTAGCATATAACTTCTTTTCTCTTAAGGTCTCATAAGGCCTTATTCTCAGTGTTGTTCATGCTCACGTGCATCCTTAGGAAAATACACGGGATGTCATCAATAAAAACCCTGACAATTAGTCCACATAGGGTCGGAAAACCTATTCATCAAATCCATGAATCTTTCTTAGGTGCATTGGAGTCGGCCCAAATGGCATGACCAAAAACCATAATGACCATATCGGGTTCTAATGCAGTCTTGACATCCCTTCCTTACCCTCAGGCGATAATACGATCGCGAGTCTATCTTCAAAAGACACCCGCTCCTCGTTGAACAAAGATCTTCAATTCTCGGCAATGGGTACTTGTTTTCAACATCACCTTATTAATCTGCCGATAATCGATGCACATCATGAGTGCCATCTTTCTTTTCACAAATAAGGTGGTGCAAGGGGACCTGCCCAGATGCGATAAATCCTTTATCTAAAAGTTCTTGCAATTGACTCTTTAACTCTTCGACTCAGATTTGGAGCCATTACATCTCTGGTGCCCTTGACATAGGTGTTCTGGTACAATTTCTATGGCTAAGTCCACCTCTCATGTGGAATGGTAACTCTTAGGGGAGTCACATGAGGCCCTTACTCTTTGGGATCTTTTTCTACATCAACTTGACCTCTCTTGGAGTCAAGTATCCAAAGCGAATATCTCACATCCTTTCCTCATAATTCTCCTAGCTTGCATAGTGGAGATGACATTAGGCATTACACTTGATCCAATGCCTTGTACTATTACCTCGGTGCGGGAGTGAGGGCATCTCGGCCTCTAGTCTTTTGTCCACAATCCACGATAGCCGTGCTTAGACAGCCAATCCATTCCTAGAGTCAAGTCAAACTCTCGGAATGGTAAGGTTATCAAATCGGCGAGAAGCTCTTTTGTTTGTATAACAATGCAGGACAATTTCTATATATATTTATTCACACTAGTTGTGCCCCAGCGGACTAGTTACATGCATGTCATATGCTAATTTCTCCATTCGCGGTACTTTGTCAAATACATGCTCCATGCACACATATGAATGGTAGATCCAGGTCCGATCAATGCATGTATCTGCATATCATATAAAAGAAAATATACCGCTATAGCAGGAGCGTCGATCCTCACGAAACCTTCATAGCATATGCTCGTGCTTTCAGTGCTATAGGCATAGGGCGATCTCTTGTTTCGAACTGTATGCCTCCTCGTCCTCTATCTTGAGATGGGCCATCACGGCCCACTGCCACGATCACTGAGTCGGAAGTGGTGCCTGAATCTTCCTCTTGCCCTTCTTGTTGACCCACAGTATCCACAACTCTGGGGACTATATTGTGCTTTCAAATGCTTCGAGAGCTTCCACACCGAAAACACCCTCCTGTCATATTCGCAAACTCCCAAATGCCTTTTATGGCAATGAGGGCATTAAATTTCTTTGTCAAAGCTGAAGCACCTCTGCATTCTACGTGTTACATTGGGCCTTTGCCTTCACCTCGAAGCGGAACTATATATTACGATTAATTTGGAGATTCTCTAGCTCTTTTTCCCAGAGACTAGCTCCTCTAGAAAACTTCTTCTTTTGAAATCTTTCTTTGTTGCTTTCGTTTCTAGTCTCACCATCATTGCGGCTTGAACCAGGCGGTAAAAATCTTGCATTTGGAGAGGGTGCGGGTGCGAAATGCCTGCCAGTGGAATCATGCGAGTCCGTACTCAAATTGCCTACAGAAATGCCTCGGTGAGGACGGTCATGCCATATTTACTAAGATGGCTAAATTCTTTTCATATTCAGCCCTTAGATAAACTCCTTTGCTTCAAATTTAGGAGCTTTGTTTCCACTTGGAATCCACAGCCATCTCGGTAACATACTGTCACGAACTCTTGGACAAGAACTCTAGAATCATGGGATTTGGAATCCTTGGACTTTTGAGCACTAGTTTCCACCCGAGTCATATGCCTCACTTTGTAATGAGTGGGAGGCGCACATGATGCTCTCGATCGGAGGGCATCTAGCGTCTTCTAGCCACCCTTTCTAGCACTACAGCTTGAGAGGTCGGCTTTCTCGAGCTCTTCCATGCTCGACCATTGAATTCCTCTTACTCCATGTCTTCTTACTATGTCTATTGGAATTTTAGGAAGGTAATCTATCCAAACCCAGAGCCATGTCTTGCGATATTCTCGGCAAGGCTGGTGGGCTCATTAGGTACGTGCACTAGAAGGTTCGAGAAGGCGATAGCCCTTGTTCTCTTGGTTCTCGGCTTCTTTAGGACCGATCCATCTATACAAAACACAAGGACATCACATCGAGGCCAACACATTTGATAAACCACGGGCTTTTCTATCTTATACTCTGTTCGAGCCTTTAAGCCTAGACTTTTCGGAAACGCTAAACCTAGGCTACGTCTGTTTAAGCTGTGGCCTTTGACTTCGGCATAGGGTGTCAAGTGAGGTCACTCTTTTTTTTTTTTTTTTTGAACTTATAACCTTTACACTTACATATTCATATAATGTTAAACAATTAACTTGTATTACATTCTATAGCAGCGGATTACAAAATATAAATACAAGCTCCATATATGGAAATTTTCAACATTTACAATATTTACATTGGTTTACAAAATTTCATATACAAAAATAGACCTAAAGGTCTTCCTTTGGACACCTATTGATGTGTGGCCTTTATTGCTGATATTGGATTGCCGTTCTCTGATTTCCTCTTACGTACCTACGGATTGAACACAGTGCTAAACTTTACGCTTAGTGGGAATATGACTTCTATTAGAGTCTCACTTTTATACAACTACATATAACACGCTATAACATTTAAATTCTTATCATTTCTCATATATATATCTTCGTGTAATGCGTACTTTTACTTCTTGTTCTTGTAGCGTATACTATCATCGCATAAGCGTGCTATGCTTTATATCATGTCGTGTATTCTCTACACTTCCTTTACATATCTGTCATTTTCTTTTATGTTTCGTATGCGCATAAACCTTAGAAGTGGATACGGGAATACTATATCCATGAGGGCCCGAAGGCGCTATATTCCTTGTATGAAGCGGTGGTCCATGAGGGCCGAAGGCGTTGCAATCCTTGTGTAAGCAGTCGGTCAGTGAGTGAGGAAAATGGCGTGATATATTATACTTGCATTATCATCAACTGTGTCAGACGGTGACCTATTCCATGAGGGCGGAGGCTATTTGTGGTGACCCTTTCGAGTGCAAGTGACCAAAACGGGATCCTATGTCGCCGACCGAGCAGGGCCTGTGTCGAGAACTTGTATCGCTGCCAGAGACTTATTTTTTCCTCTAATAGGCATGCCCATATCCCTACCGGAGTTCTAAGCAGACAATCAATGTGTATTTTATGCTCAATATATATCTCATATTCCCGAATAATTATTGTCATTCGATAATCATATGTGATATATATATACAATCATTTATTCATATCCTTTCATTTTTCATATCTCATTACATGCATAATTAAATATGCTTGCCATGTATGCTTACGAGCTATTTATGAATTCATAATGGTACTTATAGTGCCTACTGTTTTTCGTGTTTTCTGGAGCTAATGTAAGGTTCCCATCTTATCCAAGCTGTCTATTAATGATTCTTGACTCAATGGGATTTCCATAGGTCAAGAACACCCGAATCGGAGTTCGGATGAAAGAATCATGACGCTTAGAAGTTGGAGGTCATGTAGGCTCTCTGACCCATTGACCTTGATTGACGAGTTGACCTGAAGTGACGAGCTCATATATCACCTCGGTCAGGCATCAAATATTCTTCTCAGACATATGAATGTATTCTTGACTCAATGGGCATTCCATAGAGTCCAAGAACACCCAAATCGGAGTTCGAACGAAGGAGATATGACCTTCTGAAGTTGGAGGTCATCACGATCAGATCTGACGAGCTGACTGGTGACAGTGCACTGAAGTGACGAGCTCAGTCTAACACCTCCTGACATCTATGCTTCCCGCCAGGCATATGGATGGATTCTTGACTCAATGGAACTTTCCATAGAGTCAAGAACACTCAAATCGGAGTTCAAGCGAAGGAGATATGACCTTTGAAGTTGGAGGTCATCGTAGGCCAAATCTTGACGGCGGCACAGCTATGCGAGGCGGCAGGCCTTGTTTGGCGAACTTGCTTGTTGAACGAGAAACGCTTTGTTGGGCTGACCTTGTTTGGCGACCCACTTGTTTGGCGACCCTTTGTTGGGCGGCGTATTGGGCGACCCTTTGTTGGGCGACCACTGTTTAGCGACCAAGCATTGGGCGACCCTTTGTTGGCGACCAGCGTTGGGCGACCAGCTGTTGGAGCAGCTAACATGCTTGTTGGGCGACCCTTTGTTGGATGACTCACGTTTGGCGATCCTTTGTTGGCGACCAGCGTTGGGCGACCAGCGTTGGGCTGACTCTTGTTTGGCGTCATTGTTGGATGACCAGCTGTTGGGCGACCAGCATTTGGCGATCACTTTTGGGCGACCTTTGTTTGGCGACCCAGCGTTTGGCGACCCGCTGTTGTGGCGAATTGTTGAACGACGGCGTGGACGACCATTGTTTGGCGATCAGCGTTGGGCGACCAACATTGGGCCGACCAGCGTTTGGCGACATCTCTCCCGTTTATTTGTTGAGTAAAACACCGCGCTTGGTCTATGGGTCAATTGAAAAGAATTCAAAAGCCTAACATCAAGTTCATTGATGTGGCTGATTTAACAGAAGGACTTACTGCCCAAATTCCTTTGTTTTTGACTCAAAACCCCGTTCTAAGGCAATTTAGTTGACCCAAACTGGATGAACTGACCCAACCAGATCTAAATGGGCTGACCTCGGTAAAAGGGCCATAACTTAGTCTACGAGAGGTCCAAATCGAGAACCAGATGCCTAACATCATGTTCATTGATGTGGCTACAATTTACTAGGACTCACTTCCAGATTCCTTTATTTCGACCCTAAAACTCGTTTCTAAGGACATGCTACTGCATATGATGGACAATAGAAATTTTAAGGTTCAACTTGCAGCTAAACCCCTTCTCAAACACATATTTAAGACCTTAAAGCTCTTCTTAACTCAACCCTACAAGAAATGAGTTTAGGAGTAAATAAACCCAAACCATATACACACAAGACCAGGGTTCTTAACCATGTATCTAAACTATAGTCCAAACTAGACTTCCGTACTCCCTTAGTTTCCATCTGACCCAAAGCATTATCCATACCCATACTCAAATTCCATACCCGATACTCAAATTTGGTAATTCCATACCACCCAGGAACATGTCAGGTACCCATACTCAAATTCCATGCCAATACTCAAATTTAGTAATTCCATACCACAGGAACGTAATATACGTACATGATCTTCTTCTTCTTCTTGTAACTTCTCTCTTACTCTCTTGTCGGAGTATTTGCTCTCCTTTCTCGAAGACCAAAATAAAGATGTATTTCTTTTGGTGCTTATCATATTGATCTTATCCACCTTTTATTTTACTTTGGTCCTCCAACTCTTATAATATTTTCAAATCCAATTTATAATATTTTTACAATAGCCTCCCGAATCTTCTTTATTATTTGTAATATAACTTATACTAATATTTTCTTTGTTTTTATCTTTATTTTATTCCGAATAAATATACCTTTACGTTTATTATACCCAAAACATGTTATAAAACTGTTAGGGTATAATTTGGGGTGTTACAGTCCCCATACATGATAGTATTTGGAAAACCTTGCCATTTCCCTCTTGAGCTTGAATATAAAGCTATGTGGGTCATCAAGAAACTGAATTGTGATTTCAAAGTTGCTAAAGAGAGGAGACTACTTCAAATGAATGAATTGGAAGAGCCGAAAGTAAACATGATAATGCAAGGCTTTAAGATAAGACAAAGAAATGACATGATCAGAAGATTATGAGGAAAGATTTCAGATTGGGAGAGCTAGTCCTACTGTACAATTCTAGGCTAAAACTTTTTCTAGGAAAACTTAAATCAAAATTAAGGTGGTCATTACATTAGTTACGTATACTTTTTGGAGACTGTGACACTTGAAAACCAATTATGAGATGAATTCAAAGTGAATGAGTTAGAGAGGTGAAACATTACACAGGAGGAAGACCAAATGAAAAACAGTCCTAGATTTGAAGAGATCGATAGAATTGCTGAAATGAGAACCTGCTTGTAGCAATGTCTAGCTAAAGGCATAAGGCGGGTAGCTACTTGAGAGACAGTGAAGCAATTCCATTTTCTTTTAGTGTGTTTTTGTTCAATTTAGTGTGTTTTGAATAGTTTAGAAGTAGAATAGTTTTGTTAGAATTTATTTGTAATTTATTTAATCACAATCTATTGATTGTCAGGATAATGAAGCTGTAAGGATGTATGAAGGTAATTTTTGAAGCATCTCCAACTAGATTGAGTTATGTAGAGTTAATTAGAAAGGGGAGTCTACTTCCATTACTTGTTATATAAAATGATGCATATACTAAGTTTGGTGGATTATGGTTATTTGAGTTGGAAATTACATAATAGCTTCATTGCTCCGCTATTGAATAGTTTATTAGTGAAAATTTCTACAATACAATGAATATATGCCGAATTGATTGAATTGAAAATCTGAGTGTTACTGTTCATATTGATAGACTTATATTCACGAGCATAATTGAAATTACAGGAATAAAATTGGGAAAACAAGTAAACCTTTTCTACTTGAAAGAAGAAAACCCTTCTGATATCCATTGACATCAACGGCAATGTCACGACAGGTTCAAACAATTTGTATCCACATT
>JAEQBH010001325.1:0-172850 GCA_016808115.1 Tetrastigma voinierianum | reverse complement strand
GATCCTCAGATTTGACTGGGTTCTTGCTTTGGATTATGGCACTGACTTGCTCAGTTAAAAATGCCTTTTTCTCAATGCCCAACCCTTCTTGATTATACAAAGGTCCTTCAAAAACTTTGCATAGGCAGGGACTTGTTTGATGATGTCCAAAAGGGGTATGTCTACCTTCAATTCGCCTTGGGACTTTGTGATGCCCGCCCGATGCCTTCTTCTTACTTCTAGTGCCTGTGGAAATGGAGGTGGCATGCAGTGCTTCATTGAGTCCTCCTTCAGGAAAATGTGTTCTGGCTCTAATTCTTCTCCTTTTCTGGTTTCCTCAACAGGCTTGGGCATGGGCTGATCAACCTCTTTTCCACTCCTCAAAGTGATTATTGCCTTCACCTCATCCATTCCTGAATTGCTGGATGAACCTACCTCATGGACTCCTTTCGGATTTGGCAATGTTTTGGGAAGGAAACCTTCCCTCTCCCAGACTCCAGCAATTTGTTGATCTTTGTGATTGAATACTGCAAGTTGTCAATTTTCTGGTTAAGATTGCTCTCAAGCCCATCTATTCTCTTGTTCAATGTGCTCTCTACAGTATCAATCCTTTGTGCTAGTTGTACATTGATCCCCTTTTGCTCTTCCACAAAGTTGCCTACCACCTTGCCTTCCAAAATCGCACGCTTGTTCAATCGGGAGAAGCGATGATGGTGGTCAGGGAGCCGAGATGAGGAACCAAACTGTGGTTTGGCACCTGATGGCACATAGGCAGGGGGGTTGGGTTTCCAGGAGAGGTTAGGGTGATTCCTCCAATTGGAATTGTAGGTATTACCATATGGAGCATTAGGTTGTGGTGGCTTGTATTGACCTACGGCATTTGCATATTCTGACATCAAATCCTTCACTGAAGGGGCCAAAGGATACTGTTCTTCTAGGTGGGCAGTTGATTGGAAATTGGTGCATGGATTGGCTCGCAGATTTTCAATACGTCAAGACTTCATGGAGTCGTTTGCCTTCTAGCTCCTCCACTTTCCTAGCTAGGGTTGATATTTTCGCTCATTTCCATGTCCTCCAAAGTGTATAAATTCTCCTCAGTGGCCGATCGATGGCCTCATTTTCTCCATTTCTCTCTGTTTGGCTCATCCCAACCCTTTGAAGCTTCACCACATAGTTCAAGAAATCCATTGCTTCATCCGAGGCTTGCTCGCAAAGTCTCTCCCACACATGGTTTCTAGCAATTGCTTCATGGCTGGAGACATACCATTGTAGAAATGATTCACTAGCATCCATGTATCAAAACCATGGTGTGGACATGCATTGATGGTCTCTATGAATCGCCCTAACACCGTAGAACTTCTCATTGTCATAGGCCTAATAAGTGTAGATCCGCCTTTCAAACTCGTTGGTCTTAGTGGTAATCAAGAATTTCTTCAAAACTCGTTTGAAGTTCGGCCCAATTCCCGATCGTCTCTTTACCGAGCGAAGCCGAGCCATATTTTGGCCTTATCTTTCAGTGTCAGGGGGAATGCTTTCAGCTTGAGTAAATCCATGTCGGTTATACCTTCCTTGAACGTAGTGCATACCTCTTCAAAATCCCTTATGTGTGAATATGGATTTTCATTCTCCATACCATGAAAAGTGGGAAGCAGGGGCACTAGATAGGGTCTCACTGCCACATCTTCAGGAGGAGGTATGATGCAGGAAGGAGCACTAACCCTAGGAGGGTGTATATGGTCCTCATCGACCAGTATGCCGTTGATTCATGGGAGGTTTTTGCTGACTTTATTGCTCCTCGTAGAGGATCCATTTGGTCACCAGGCACTGATTTCACAGCCTTGTTCAATCGTGCACTCACTCTTTGCAATCTACCCGATATCCATCCCAAGCAGCCGCATAAACACCTGTTACACAAAATAAGACACAACAAAGAACACCAACAACTTGCCAAAAGGTTAGTGTTAGCTAAATCAAAACTGATCAGACAAACAAAACAGCGGTAAAGAATCGCCTATGGTGAAAACAGTGGGCTATTGCAACCGAATTTCAAAAGGATCCGGAAGGTCACCACACTTGTAACAGGATTACAAGTACAATTTCAACTAATCATACATATTTGGCACCATCCCCGGCAACGGATCCATTTGATTCGTGCGCTACCGTAGGGTGAGCCGGAATCAACAAAATTTGTTTTTATGTTCCTCCCATCGCCGTAGTCAAGCTACCGCAGTGGATAGCGCCTAGTATTCGAACACGGTGACGGGTTTTCATTCTAGGAATGATTCAGATCGTGAAAATGGTGGGAGGCTTTTTGTTTGGATTTTTGGAATTTGCTCAAAAAATGCTGGGAGTTGTATGTTCACCGACTAACCGTAATGGTTTAAATTGAATTGTGGGAATGGTAACCTTGAAGGTTTAGGTCACTAGCTTGATAACACAAGCTATGCAGCGGTCCTCGTTATATCCGTGCTATGGCAAGTGACATATAGTCAAACCTATAACCGGATCTTTGTTTAACTATAAAACCTAACCCTAGAAGCACTCCTATTTGAGTCAACACAGAACATGCATTCACACAAATTTCTTTCGCTTTAAAACCTAACACTCAACCTCATTTAGTGACTGTGATAGGCCATCTAGAAAGAATATCAAGCAGCATCTAACAATAAGTATGCACTGTACCCTAAAGCATGGCAAGTATTGGCCAAAGTAATGACATTAAATGGCATTAAACCCTAGTTTGAAAAGCTGGGAGCCATAAATACAGTACCTGTAGCATTTAAAACATGAGGACCACCTGCAACTGCCCCAAAACCAAGCTAGCCACCTTCCTTCATATTATAAGGTTTAGCTACATCCCTTGAGTTGTCATCCTCAAGGGGGTGTTTGGCAAATCTAGAAAATGAAAGAAAGAGAGAGAAGAGAGAAAGCAAACCCTAAAATGAAATAAGGAATTTCTCCTGAAATCAAAAGTCGCTTAGGGTTACAAAATCATTGGGCTTATATAGCCACCCAAAGTGTGAAAATACAAGAATGCCTAAAACATTGGTCGATACAAGGGACAAGGTGGTAATACACCAAACGAGTCGCTTAGGAAAAAAATACACAAAATTAACAAAGGTGACCCTCTATGCAGAGAATTTCGCTTAGATGGCAAAATTTCGCTACCATTTAAATTATTACGTAGATAGGCTAAATTGAGAAATTTCGCTATCTACAGTGAATTTCGCTAGCTAGCGAAATTTCGCTAGCCTAGCAAAAAATATGAGAGATAGCGAAATTCGCCAATTTCGCTTAGGCACAAAGGAATTTCGCCAGATAGCGAATTTTTTCCATTCTCACAGATTGCAATTCTTTCGCTATGGTTGCGAAATCTTCGCTATGGTTACGAAATTTTCAAGAATCCCAAATAAATTTTCGCAATCATAATAAATTTCCCGGGTTGCCCGTTTTGCTTCACCGCACCATACTTCTTCTATCAGACCTCTTTTCATCACTTTGCCTTCATTTCTTCCTTGAATCTGACATTTTCGATGGTCAAAATAGTTTCAATCTTCATGGTTCAGCACATATCTCGATATCGAACTCGAACTTAGTGGCCAAGGCATGCAAAAACCTACAAAATAACCAAAATAATCTCGCAATGGCATAAGGGATACTAAGTGACCTAACACCTCTTAATTACGAAATTGATATGATTAGTGCGCAAAAAGTACTCAAAACCTATCTCGAATAGGGCTCAAAATAACACTTTTTGGGCACTAATCAACATTGAAGGAGTTGCCCAGTCATTTGAAATATGAGTTTTTAGAGCCAGAAAAGAGAAAACCAGTTATCATATCACCGCATTGGATCAAGCCAAGAATGTAGTTACCGGGTAATTTCGAGAGAAAATACAAGTAAAGCAATTGTTTGGTCAATTGAAGATCTGAAAGGTATCAGCCCTCTATTTTGTAATATGCACAAATATTGCCAGAAGATAATGCAAAACTCGCTGAGCATCAAAGGAGGTTGGAACCCACTATGAAAGAAGTTGTCGGAAAGAAGTTCTCAAATGGGTTAAATGCGTGCTTTATATATATGATCACGCCTGGGTAAGCCCAAATACATGTGGTTCTCAAGAAGGTGGATTCATCAGACCAAAATGAAAAGAATGAACTTATTCCTTACAAGAACCGTGGGATGGTGATGGGAGGGTTTGTATCGACTACGTAGTGAACATTGCAACCAAAAAGGATCATTTTCCCTACCTTTCATCAACAAATGCCGGATAGGTCAAGTGTGATACCCTCATTTTTGTTTTCTTGATGGATACTCGATATAACTAAATAGCTATTGCACTCGAAGATCGTGAGAAAAACCACTTTACATGCCCATTTGGTACTCATGAAGAATGCCATTTGGATCGTGTAATGCTCCTCGTACCTTCCAAAGATGCATGATGTCTATATTTTCCGATATAGCGTAAGAAGTTGGTGGAGATCTTCATGGATGATTTTACAAAGGGATCCAGCTTTCTTTTGAACAATGCCCATAACTCCGGGACAGATTTCAGCTGCAGCAAAGACAAAATCTTAGGGGCTCTCAATTGGGAAAATGTCATTTCACAGCCATTACGTAAGGATCGCTCGGGGCACATGGTTTCAAGTAAAGAAAACAAGTAGACCAAGCAAAGGTTTCAATTATAAGAGACCTAATGCCACCTACTACAAATAAGGGAATCTGCAGTTTCTTAGGACATACGGATTTTATAGAAGATTTATCGAGATTTCTCAAAATTGCCGCACTACTATGCGCACGCCGAGAAAGAGTAGTAAGTTTTATTTCGATGAATCCCGCCGTAAAGTATTCAAGAAATCAAATTCAGACTAGTGAAGCTCCCATCATGGCAAAACCGCATTGGAACAGAATTTGAGATCATGTGATGCGAGTGATTTTACAATGGAAGTCGACGACGTAAAGATGAAAGTGTTCAAGGCCATCTACTATGCTAGCAAACCTTTAATGAAGCACAAGAAAATTATTTCTATTATCGGGGGGCGAGATACGGCAATAGTAATGCATGTGAAAAATTCAGCCATATTATGGGGTCCCATGTTGTGATACACACCGATCATGCAAAGAATTAAATATTTGATGGCAAAGAAGGCAGCCAAGATTGATCAGGTATTATTTGCTATAGGAATTTGATTTAGAAATTAAAGACAAGAAGGGCAGTGACAATGTGATAGCTGATCACTTGTCAAGAGTAGAGGAACAACTGTATAAGAAAAAGGAAGATAAATAGCAGAAAATTTTCAGATGAGTGCGTATTTCAAGAAATACCTAATCAATTCCGGTATGCTGATATTGTGAATTTCTTAGCCTGTGGAATTATGCCACCAGAATTCAGCTACCAACAGAGGAAAAAAGTTAAGGTACTACATCTGGGATGATCCATATTTGTTTAAAAGAGGAGCTGATCTGATTATAAGGAGATGTGTACCAGAAAGTGAGCAAAGCAAGATTTTACAAGAATGTCATGCATCATCTTATGGAGGACACTTTGCAGGAGATAAAAAATGTACCACAAAATTCCTCTACCATGATTTTATCGACCTACAATCTTAAGGACTCAATGGAATGGGTAAAGTTGTGTGATCAATGCCAAAGAATGGGAAATATCTAAAGGCATGAGATGCCCGCAAGGTATCCCGTGGTGCAATTCGTTTGATGTAGTGAATGGATTTATGGGTCCTTTCAATTACTGGAAATGTATACATACTCCTAGCTGTGGATTATGTATCAAAATGGGTAGAAGCAGCAGCTTGTCCTAAGAATGATGCCAATACAGCTTGTGGATTTTACAAAGAAATATTCTAGCGTGATTTGGGACACCTTAACTATAATTAGTGACGGGGGAAGCCATTTTGCAAATAAGGTGTGTTTGACAAATCAAGGAGCATATGGTATCAAACACACATGAGCTCGCTTATCATCCTCAAACAAATGGGCAAGCTGGAAATTTCCAATGTGAGAAATAAAGAAAATTCGTAGAAAGACCAGAGTTCTAGCAGAAAGATTGGTCTTGAAGCTTGATGATGCATTATGGGTATACAGATCGTTTAAAACTCCCATTGGAATGTCCCCATACGTACTTGTCTTTGAAACCATGTCACTTCCCTCTTGAACTGAATACAGCCATGTGGGCCATCAAACAGCTGAACTTCGATTTCAAGATTGCAAAGGAAGAGAGACTTCTCCAACTGAATGAACTGGAAGAACTGAGAAACGAAACCTATGACAATGCTAGAATATACAAGGACAAGACAAAGAAATGACATGATCAAAGGATTCTGAGGAAAGAGTTCCGTGAGTCGGGATAAGGTCTTGCCGTTTAACTCCGTGTATTACATTTGATTTGTGAAGTCGAATCAAAATGGAGTGGACCATACAAGTGGGTGTGTCAAGTACTATCTTTGGAGCAAAGAACACTCGTGGATCGATGTCAGAAGAATTCAGTTAATGGGCAAAGATCAAACACTATCTCAAGCAAGGAGAAAGAAAAGGAAGAATCGCAAATGTGAATTGAGAGAGAAAGCTTAAAATAGCTAGTCCAAATGTAAAGACTCAAAACGGAGCAAATTTCATGGAGGCAAACTCATAGATTTTTAGTTTCTTTATATAGACTTCAAATTTCTTATTAAGCGTTTTTGAATTTTTTTTTAGTTATAGTCATGACTTGTTAGAAATTGCTAGGTTAGTATTTGATTAGTTTAAGTTTTTTTTTTTTTTTAAATTATTGCAGTATGCCGATGCAGAATCAAATTAATCAGGTGAAGAAGGAACAAACTCCAAGAAGATGCCAAGACTTCACGTAGACAAAGCACTAAAAAAGGAGTACTTTTCTCCCCACATTAATTCTCTGCGGAAATTGAATAGGAATATATGTTTGAATTGTCAGAAATGATTAAATGGATGCCAAGAGTGTGCAAATTAATAAGAAGTGAAAAGTCAGTTCGATCATCAGTCAGGCAAGTGCGTACTAAGTCGCGACAAGAGACCGATGTCGCGGCGTAAGTTGAGGTCAAATTAGCCGCAAGACTGAAAGAAGAACAAGAGGACAGGTCACGACCAAAAGATATGTCGCGACATCAATTGAGGTCGCTGGCGATAAATTGAGTGTTGCGATGTAATCGCGAGGTCGGCAAGAACAATTCCTTCAAAAGGATGGTGAGGGTCGCGACAACTCACTTATAGGCTTCTCAAGTACCGATGTCGCAGTACCGATGATAACTGTCTCTCCCACGCTTACTTGCATATGTCGCTGACAAACAATGATAAGTCGCTATATCGTAGAAAAAATGTACAAATTGGTAGTTTTTAATCTGCCCTAAATTAAATGATGTGCACAATCGCAATTTCGAATTAAAGTCGCAAAAACACAAATAAATGGAGTAATAAAGAGCCTAACATAATAATTGAATTGCAACTGTTGAGAAACTCCCTCCACTACCATCTCTTTCCTTGAAGCAAATACAACCTTTCGCCTGTGATGTTCTCGTTCCATTCTTGCAAACCCTAAACCCAAACTCTTTCTAAAACCTTTCGATTTCTCTAAATGGCCGAACCTTCAACCCTCATCCCAAATCTGAGCTAAATCATGAGTGAGTATATTCGCATCGGGCGGAAGTTCATCTGGAACCTGAAAGGGAGAACAGGCCGTCGGAACAACCAGAAGTTCAAACAGTGACAAAGCAACAGAGGAGAAAGGGAAAAGAAACGCAGCAAGAAGAAGAGGAAGACGAGTTTGTCTCAAGAAGCTTCCTGCCTAGAAAAAGCACTATGCCGGGTGCGGATTTGTGAGAAGAGGTTTTAGCCAACTCATCTCACCGTTCAAAGAATTAATAGAGGTAGAGGGTGGGGAGAATTCGTAGAACATCAAAAACTGCAGCGCAATGTCCGAGAATTTTACTCCAATTTGGTTGGGAGAAAGGAGAGCTCTGTTTATGTTAGAGGAGTCTGGGTGCCTTATGGAGCTAAGACTATTAATGAGATGTATGGGATGGAAGGACAGAAAAATGGATCAAAATTCAAGAAGCTGATGAACAACCCTAACCGTGAGAAAATTGCGAGAAAATTACCGTACTCAGAAAGGGCAAAGTGGAAGAAAGGAAAAGGAGAAGTAAAAGACACCGGAAAGGTGGGAGATCTGACAGAAGAGGTAAAGGTGTGGTTCTACTTCTTAGCCTCTATTCTGGTCCCTACCAAGCACGTCTGCACATTAAGAGAACAAGAAGCAATCCTTCTCTATGCCATACTGAAGGGATACAAAATTGATGCTGGGACAGTTATTGAAAATTCTATAATGAGGTATCATGATGGTAATAACGGGTTTGATCCTCACCAAAGAATCCATCAAGGCGTTATGTATTGTACGGTGAAGGGAACCTGGGAAGAAGAAGAAGAGTGTCCCAAGTCTTCACCCACTCCCCGACGAGTGCCAAGGCCAAAGAATCAAAAGAAAATAGTAGAAACAAATCTGTGGATGAAAATGAAAATGCAACACAAAGAAGACACCTCCCGATGGTTGATCCAAGAAGAAAATCTAGAAGCACATCAAGAAGTGTGGAATACTTTATGTTCCTGTGAGGGTAGAGAACAAGAAGATAGAAGCCTAATAGATTTCTCACCACCGCGCCGATAAGGAACACTCAAGGAACCCGAGAAAGCTCAAGGGGAGCCCAGGAGAACAATCGAATAATGGAAATGCTCAATTCTATTCAGAAGAACATGGAAGCAAGAGAAGAGCAATGGAACCTCCAGCAAAAGTTCAGAGAAGAGGTTTATGAAAAAGAATTGAAGAGAAGGGATCAACAATGGGAAGAGGAGATGAACAGAAGAGAAGAAGTATAATGGCCGAGATAAAAGAAGAGATTAACAATGGGAAGAAAAGATGAGCAGAAAGGAGTGAAATAATAAAAAGATCCCGAGCAAAGAAGAGGAGAAATTTAAAAAGGAAATGGAAGAAAGGGATCATGATCTACCGGCAGTTAAACTAAGTCATGAATCATTCTACAACAAATCCAAGATGATCGATTCTCAACTCCTCAAACTCATAAAGGATGTGGATGCGCATCAAGAAGCAAAGACTAGCGAGCGTATCAAGGGATTCAAGTTCCATACACTTCAATGTTTAAGGATTTTGAAAAGAAGATGAAGGACAGAGATCAAGAGCTTGATGATAAGGATGCCTACAGAAGAAAAGTCTGGCTTGAAAATTTGGATTTGATTAACAACAATCTTTCCAAATTTTTAGAAGTCATGACTGAGATGGAACGCACAACGAACACACACTGGCACGAGAGGACAAGATGATCCAATAAAAGATTGATCTCACAAAATTGATCTCGAAGAGCAACAAAGGAGAATGTCAAGAAGAAGAAGAGAACAGAAATGAAATTTCCTAAATTCAATCCTAATCTGGCAACCCTTGATATGGATCCCCCAAACATTTTTGCTCCTCCCTCAAAAAGAAAAAAATAGACCTTCCCATTGATTGATCCTTCTTCTCCCCTCTTCCTGATTGTTGTTCTCAATCAAGCAGATCACATTATGAATAAAGAAGAAAATTTTGTGAAAAAGGAAATGTTTGTTTGTTGCGTTAGTTTTTTATTGTTAATTTTCTGCTTGACTTGTTGGGAAAATAACAGTAGGATTAGGTTCAAGAATGAAAATGCTGAAATGTCATAATCTGAACTAGTTGAAGTAATTTGACTAGGAGATAAACTTGAACACAAATAATTACAAAATCATGGCATGAATAAAGAAACTGGAATTAGGAGCATTTATCACCATGAAATTCAGCTTTTAGTTGCAAAAATTGAAAACTGTTATTGCCGATGGAACAAAATACTTGGTTAAAATAATGTAAGTAGACAAAGTGAATAAGTACAAGTCTTGAAGAAATAATACACATTGGTCAACAAACTTATGAAATTTTGGATGAATGGGAACATCTTCTGGGGAATTAAAGGATTTAATCCACAATTCTAGAACTTGTTTGATTATTGATTGAGGCGAACCTAGGGTGAAAAACAAATCAATGAAATGATAGAGGCCATCTTTGTACTGAGCCTTTTTAAGTTTCACTCCTTAAAATATGCTTAAGCATATCTTCTAGTTCCTGATTTTAGCTAAATAAGCCTTATTTCTTCTAACAAACAAGAATTGAAACCAAATTCCCTTCCTTGTAATAGACCAAAGAAAGAACCCAATTATCCGCTTCTAGTTCTAAAAGTTTAAGATAGCGTTAAACAAGTTCGAGGGAATAATATTTCCAAATTTTGACAAGAAGGGGTTGAAGAAGGAAGAAGCGTAAGGTGAAATAAGGAATAAGTTTTGTCTTGTGGCCTACTTCCTTAAACAATTAAGCTCAGAGGGGTGTTTGTGAACACCTAGCACCCTAATGCCAACTCGGTATGGGAGTTGCTAAATTTAAAGTTCTCTAAGAGTAATAGAAAGCCTATGAAGACAAAACATTGCACGGTCTCCAAATCTTAGAGAAATAAAAGCAAAGGAGTTAAAGAACAAAGGAATCGGGTCGAATCATACATATGGAAGTTGAGATTCCATAAAAAGAATTCAAAAAAAAAAAAAAAAAAAAAGGAATCAGTCTAAGATTAAGGAGAATCAGAAGGGAACAAAGAAGAAAAAGGAAGAAAGTTGGAGGCAACAATGTAGAGAAAACATGGAAACTGGGTAATTTACAACCTAAATTTTTCCATTATCTACCTAATTACCTTAAGCTCAACATTATAAGCCTGGAAGACCTCATTGATTTTGGAAGGTTGAATTTACCTACATTAGTGGAGATCAATATGAAAACAAGCATATGGGACTTTGATAACAGTGTAAGAAAACCCTAGAAGATTAACTTAAATTCAACATGATGTTGAAAAGGATTGATGACTCCGCACGTCAATAATACGTAACAAGACTTATTGAATAAACTGTCAAATACATTAGTTTATCAAGAAATTTTGTGATGTATGCCACCATGCCTTGTTTTGCATCAAATCAAATTTGAAATAATAGTGATATCTCTTAATTCCGCATCAGAAGGGTGGAATGAATAAGAATGTGTGGAATAAATCAGAAAATGTCCTTAAAATCTTCTAAGCTTATTTGCTTGAGGACAAACAATTTTCTTTCTTTTTTCTTTGCTCGGGAAGAAGCAAAATTTTAAGTTTTGGGAATTTGATGAGTCTAAAACTCATTAGATTTTTTAATCAATTTTTCCGAGTTTATAATGAGAATAACGTTGAATTGTCTCGTTAAAACCGATAATTGAATCAAATTCCAATTTATGTGAAAATACAGCTATAAAAATCAAATTAAGCAAAATCATAAGAAATCACCAAAGAAGAAAGATTGAAGCCAAACTCGGAACTTAAGCCGCGACAGAAGTGCGCTTCAAAGAATTTAAGTCACGACCTCAACAAATTTGGCTTTGAAGAAGAAACTCGAAGAGTGAATAAGTGAAGTCGCGATCTGGCTAGTGGAGTTGAGACAAAATATGACTTCGTAGAGAATAAAGGAGCAAATAAATGAAGAAGTTCATGTCGTAAGGACATCATTAAGTGACGTCGCTGACACCAAACGGAGATAAATGAGTCGTGATGCCACCATGAGGCGCGACAAGGAGCCGACTACAAAGCCACAAGAAAAGCCTTCTCAAGTAAGGAAGTTTCCAACTAATTTTGAAAGAAAGGACTCGAGGTCACGTAATTGATAGTAATCATAAAAGGAGGTCGCAACATAAACTCCAAATCAGATGACCAAGAATTAATGAAGAAGCAGATGATGTCGCGACACCACTTCGAGGTCGCATTTAAATGAAAACTTAGCAAGACATGGAGGAAGTACACCAATAGAAGTTGGCGACAAAAGATTTTTAAAGAGACTGAACATGGAGGTCGCAATACCGTAATCGTATAGAGACATCAAACATCGATTGTAAGATGTCGCGACATCAATCAGTGGTCGCGACATCAGCTGCAAAGTATCATGTCGCGACATCAGTCAGTGGTTGCAACATCAACCGCAAGGTATTCAATAGTCGCGGATATCCGTCTTCAAGGGAATCATGGTTGGCGACGCCCCGCATTTCGCGATATCGGGCCAGACAGTAGAGGTCGCGACGCCCTAAGCTCGAAGCGACATCAGTCAGACACAGAGGTCGCGACGCCCGGTGAGTCGCGCGACATCGCAAAGAAGCGAAGTGTGAAGGTAACGACATCAGTCAGTGGTCGCGACATCAGATCCAAGAGATGCTGAAGACAAGTCACGACAAAAGAAAAGCTTCCACGACATCAAAAGAGCTTATAAGCATGACATTGAAGTCGCGACGTATGATTGAAGTCGCGACATCAAAAAAGCTCACAATGCAGAAAGGTGAAGTCGCGACGTTTGATTGAAATCGCGACATCAAAAGAGTTCATAATGCAGACAGGTGAAGTCACAACGTCTGATTGAAGTCGCTGAGCATCAAACAGCCTATGCTGCACAAATAAGTCGCGACGCCCTCGAGGTCGCGATATCAAGCCAAGGTCGCGAACACACAAATGAAGTCATACGAACAAACAAATGGGCTACGCGAATTTGAATCCATAACAGGTGCATCGCTAGGGCCCAACTTCCAAACCCCATAAATACGCAAAATTACATCGGGCGAAAGCAAACTTCGCGCCGTAAAGAAGTCCGCAGCCAAAGGCTCGTTTATTTTTCTGCTTTTTCTTTGTTTGCCGTTATTTGATTAGATTAGAGCATTGTTAGTCATTTGAATTTCGGATCCTGGAGTTAGTTGTCAAGCTGCTGAATGCACGTTATTTTCTTTAAATTACTGCCTGGTTTCATTTGTAGTCCAAACAAATTTTGGAATTCGAACTTCCAGTTTCGGATTTGCAGTAGTTCTTTTGATCAGAGAGCTACCGTTAGTGTAATGAAGTAATTTAGACACCCGCTCAATAAAGTACTATATGTTGTTAGAATCTATCTTTCTGCGTAAATTCATCAAAGTCTACCGAATCCGCCTTGAATCGCTTGTCGGTTTGTTTATTGTTGTATATGATCCAAATATTAGTGTCCTATACCTGTAATAGGATTGTTTCATGCTCTGATTTCAAGAGGCCCTCTGAGTGACACAGAAGGCACCCGTATATTGAAACAATATCTCAAGGGCATGCGAACCTAATATTGGGATCTAATGGGCTTTGTGAATTTAATCGAGTCTCTTCTCACTCAGAAACCGAAGAATGAGTTGAATGACTTATCAATTAAAATGAGCAGAGAGTTCACCTCGATTCGAACAGTAAGTTCAATCCCGTGTTAGCAAGGCTCTAATCAAGGAAAGAATGAACTGTTCTAATTTTGAGGATGAGAAACCAGTATAGTGTAAACCCATGCTTTGCCTATGTCTTAGGAGCTAAGGTTTACAGTCCATGTTCTGGGTATGAAGTATTGAGAAAGAAAAATACCCAGAACAAGGCAACTCGGGATTAAAAGAGTTATCTAATCCTCAGATTCAAAGAAACAGGAAGATTAGATGATGAAATATCACAAGGTGAGATCCACATGGCATTACCTTCTTCCTTGACGGATTCTAAATCAAGTTCATGAAGGCCAGTTACGTGAGTAGTCTCGCAAGAATCATGTTTCACAATAGTCGTATTTTCAATGTTCCCTTTGAAAAGCTAACTATCAGACCAATTCTTCTTTAATTTTTATTTCTTTAGTAAGCATTATTTCATTTTGTTCTTAGTCAACATATCTTTATTCTTTCATTATTTTCAAGGTTGCTAGATATATATCAATTGCAAATTATAGTCCAAATAGTATAGAGCGTTCGAGTAGCTGTGGTATTGATCGAGAATTCTCGAGACTGTGGGATCGATATCCGATTCTGCAATTCACTTTTATTACTTTGCTCGACCAGACACTCTGCGTAATCATGGATCAAAACAAGAAAGAAATCTATCTACTCTTAAGGAACCCTCTTTTAAATCAGTATAATTGTAAAGAAATATATCAAACAAGTTTCATGGCATTATTGATGGGGATTAGACAATAGTCCTATGGTAATAACGCTATAAATTTGTGTTGATGTTTTGATCCATCACTCACACTCATACAATGAAAAAGAGAAAGAAAGTGTGAGCCAGTCAACAGAAGACGAACCTGAACTAGCATTCAACAAGATCGTTCATTAGTTGTTCGTGTGTGGATACTTGTAGAGGGTGGTCGCCAAAAAAGGCAGCACCTTGAAGATCCTAATAAAACTAAGACGCAGCACTTTGAAGGCTTGACAAATCGGGACGACAAGAGGTAAGTTTCGCGACCCTTCCTTCCGGGGTTTTTATGAAACGATGTGATCCTTGGTGGGTTAAGGGATAAAAAATTTAAATTCCGCTGCATTTATGTTCCAATCAAATTGGATATTCTACTCGTAACCCAATAGTGATATGAGACACACAGGTTTTCCGCAGGTTGACGGTGGTCAACGGGACCCCCAGGAATGGGGCGTTACACTTTGGCTGGGCTTAAAGGCATGGCTCAAGAGCATAACATGAATATATATCCTTTGTATTACTCCGAGGGTATCATCTCGTATGAAGAATGATTGGTTGTGATTACACAAGGTCTAAGTCTTGAATACATTAGGACTCTTTCTCTTGTGGTTATCATAGATCTATTAGACAATAATTTAAGTGGAGAATTCCCCTAAGAAATAACAAAATCGTCTAGTTTGGCGGTTTTGAACTTGTTGAGGAATTAAATTACTGACCAAATTCTTGAAAGCATTTCAAGGTTGAAGCAATTGTTATCTCTTGATCTATCAAGCAACAAGCTCTTTGGCGCAATCCCTTCTAGCATGGCTTCAATGTCATTTTTGGGTTATTTAAATCTGTCAAATAATAAATTTTCTGGTAAGATCCCTTTTACAAGGCAAATGACAACATTCACTAAGTCAGCCTTTATGAGAAATCCTGACCTATGTGGAGATCCACTCGCCACAAAATTCCAGATTGAAGATCCATATGAAGGGCAAAGTGTTGTCACTTTGTTAATGATAAAGATGGTGGTGGCTACATTGATCAATGGTTTTACTTGAGTGTCGGCTTGGGATTCGCTGTGGGCATCTTAGTTCCATATTTTGTTTTGGTAATGAGGAAATCTTGGTGTGAGGCCTATTTTTATTTTTTGGATGACATTGTCAAATGGTTGTTGAGAGGAAGGCCAGCGAATGCCAAAAGTTATCCTAGAAGGCGATAGATTTTGTTTGTAACTCTTTCTATGCTTTATATGTCATTATGAGCTTTGGAAAGTGAATTTTTCATCATAGTTGCAATACAGGAAAAGATTTGGTTTTCAATTCTGTCGCAAGTTAATTTATGTATGCATTTTACACTTTCAATTTCTAATTCTAATTCTAATCCTTGTTAAATCAAGTTGTGATTATAAAAGGCTATAACCTATTTAACTGCTACTGAAATCAGGACCTATCCTTTGTCATCAGTAACATTCTCCATTGTTTTGGCATTTCAAAAAAGTGAAAAAACAGTTGTCAACCAAAAATTTAGGTGACAGTAAATAAATCTAATTATACTAAGTTCAAGTTGTAAAGCATGCAAAACCTCATCATGGTCATCTTCAGGATTTTGAGAAGGAAAATTGGCCTTCTTTTACTTGAGACTCGTTAGTGTTCTTTGGGTACATAATCGATCATCTCCATATACACAACACAAATATATGAATAGAAACAAGTCAATTAACCAAGAACAACTAAAATTCACACAGAAACCAACCTTTATTTAGTCACTAAAACATGAAATATATAAACAAATCAACTCAATCCACCCATATATTGAATACCCAGATCAGAAAACAATTGGAGTATAGAAAAATGCAGTCACAACTTCATTCAACTAATGGGATAAACACAAACAATGCATAACCAGAATTTTATCCACTCTTATAAGAACCTAATAGGAACCAATCAAATGGGCAACGAAAATTTACCCAAATCAACAAGTATATGAACACCAATAATTTTAGTGTGGAAAACCTTCTCAATGTGAGAAGTAAAAACCACAGGACCCTTAGGCCACTTAACATCTCCATTAATATAATTAATGGGTTACACGATTTTTAATATGGTTTTCATATTAAAAATAGTTTTAGAAACACTAGTGTTTTTATTTATAATATTTGCCATATTTTCAACATAATTTATTCTTTAAGTTAAATATAAAAATGTGACTTTTCTTTGATTTTTAAGCGACATTTCAATATCAATTTTTATTAAGGGTTGTGGTATAAGTAAAAAATGAATAAATAACAAGTACCACCTAAAGTGTTATATTATTTTTTATCATATTCTTTAAGTATTATTTTTTTCAAGAAATTACATTAAATGTGGAATTTAATGACAAAAAAAAAGGAAAAAAAGAGAAAGGACAGTGGTTGGAAACTCTTCTATTCGCTTCATTTATTCTCCCAAAGTCTCTGGTAAAGGATTAAGTTACGTAATTAAACTCAAAACAATACTATAAAATTCATGTGTGACAATTTATTTTATTTAATGTTTGATTTTGAATAGAATATGTTTGTATCATCACTTACTAAATTTAATTTTTTAACTATGTGATAACAACTCATCCAATCTCATTTTAAATAATTTTAAGTTTAGATATTGTTAGGGATCAGACGAATGGGCAGGTTTCTTTGGAGTTGTTGTTCTTGAAATCTTGGAACTACTATGGCTGTTTGTTTCCCGAGAAAGTGTGAAATGTATTGATGAAAGTTGAAAGAAAACATTTGGCAGGGTGCATCTATATATAGGTATAAAATATAAATTCACTTCTGGTGTGTGTGGTGTCTTATCATTTCTTTATCCTTAAAATACCCTTTTTAGATACTCTGTTATATATTATTTTATCTAAATTCATCTCATTCTAAGTTTAAATGCTGAAAACACAACTGCATTTAAACTTAAAATAAGATGAATTTAGATAAAATAATATATAATGGGTATGCTAAAAACAGAGTTGGAAGACTAAATAGTAAAATATTTTTTGAAGTACAAAAATATTTGAAAAGTAAGGAAAAACCTTATCCACCCCTTCTCTCTTTTTCTCTCATCTTTTTCTCTTATAGCCTATTTTCCTCAAGTAATGAAGGGGTGATTTTTTAGCCATTCTTGGCTTGAAATCACCCATTCGAATCTTTTTATTTCACTTTCTTACTTAATAAAGTGATTATTTTACGAAGATTTAGGTTTTATTTTGTTTTTTGTGTTATCGTCGTTTTATAGACGTTTGATTTGTCATCGGCTTCTTACAACGTGATATTGTTCATTGTCTTGTTGTGGCATTTTATCTATATAGGGACGATTCAGATAGGCAAAGTAGATTTGATTAGTTGAAGATATTATAGTCACTATATTATCAAATTTATAGATTGTATGCCGATTTATTATGCCATTAACCTAGATATTGTTTTATCTTGTATGGTTTTTAGGTATTTGTATCTTGGATCTATCAATCTATTGTAAGTTTGAATCGATAATATTATTTTTTTCTTTCAAAAAATAAAGATTAAATAGTAAAAACATCGACAAATCTTTCATGACATTCAAAATTTAGAATGGGCTATCCTGATAGAGTTTCCTATTCATTTCAAGAAAACTATCCCCATGGGCAAATTCTCTTTGTCCTGCTTCTATTCTAGTAAAGATTCTCATAACTACAGTAAATCAAGGAAGTTGAGCACCAAATTCTGGGGAAAGCACCAATTGAAGAGCTCAACCCACTCTACACTCTTGAGTGGAATCACAGAAATACACGGGAAAAAGAAAGCTAAGGAAAGGCTAAAAAAAATAAAATGCAAATCTGAGTACAACATTTTTCTTTTGTCCATCTCTCCGCTCAATTTTCCTCACTTATTTGAACAGAAGTTAAAGGGTGATTTTAAATTGTATATTTAATGTAAAACTTGGAAAAATTTGTAATTTTCAAGAACAAAATGGCAAAAGAATAATAATAATAATAATACCGTTTAATGGTTCAGTGAAGCATAGAAATTTAGATCTTGGATGACAAACGATCCTGGTCGCAATCTATCTCATGAAATCTAGTGACCCAGAAAAGTTTCGTCGAATTTTGAGACAATCGGAATTTTTTTACAAGTTTCTAGGTGATAAGTCGTAGTGATTTTAGGGACGAGATTTTTACGAAAATCTCGAAAGTCAGGAAATGACTTGAGTTAAGTTCATTTAAAATGAATTGAACTGAAAATAAATAAATTGTTTCGGAGGAGAAACGAACCCGAATGAGAGATGAACACATGGCAAAAAAAAAAAAGGGAAAGTTAAAAGGAAATGGAGGAGGTGACAGACAAAAAGGGGGAGAAAGTGCGAGAGGAGAGAGAGGGAAAAATTTTTCTCTTTTCTTCGCTTCTCTCTAAGATCTACAGAAATCAGATTGTAGGTTTTCTTTGGAGTAAAAGGCAAAGTTGGTCCACACATCGCGAGCTGCGCGTGGGTACCAAAATCTTGGAGTTTCATCAAACTTCACGAGGTAGGGAATTTTCTTACTTAGGTTATTTTGAGCCTAAAGGTCATTTAATGACTTGGGATTTGCTTAGAGGCCATGAGAGGCCATAAATTTCAGTCCCAAATTATTGGGGCTGAGTGAAGAAATTTTTAGAAATTTTCGGGACTATTTTCGAACAGTCCGGGCTGAATTTCGGGACTGTTTTTCGACAGTTCGGGTTGAATTTTCAAGACTGTTTTTAGACAGTCCGGACATGATTTTTGGGACTATTTTCGGGCAGTCTAGGACTATGTTCGGGTTTGGTTTTAATCTCAGGACTGATGTCTACGGGTTTTATAGTGTGTTTTGGTACCACAGCAATTTGGTGACAAACCATGAAGGGACTAAGAGGTGCCCTGTTTTATATAGGTCCGAAATTTTGTCCATTGATGAGCTTAAAAGTCATCTATTTTTAGTCCATTTTCTGTTTGATTTTAATGTAAAAAGGAATAATTAAGATGCATAATTATGGAATAACTAACCAAACTGTTAAATGACAGGGAATTCAAGAAAAAGAAGAATTTTTGAAAAAAGCAAAGAAGAAGGTGGATGAAAGGCACGAGATAATTGGCTGAAGGCCATGTTGGTAAAAGGCGCACAAAGATGAAGGAACCTGTCGCGGAAGCTTTGGCAAGCAATCAAAATGCATATCCAGTCATAAAGCAAGAAAACTCCAATCGAAAAACGGGGCTTACTTGAAGAACAAGGCAAATGAGAGTTAAAGAAACTCCAAAGAAGCAACCAGGAAATGAAGAAGTTAAGAAGACTTCATGTCGCTGACACTGACGCCGCCAGACATCGATAATGAATTAGCAAAGAAGCCGCGACATCAGCGCAAGAAAGGAAGTCACGATAAGACTGCCTAAAGAGAGAAGGCTCATGACATCGTGAAAAGTGAAGGAAATAAGCAAATCGGGTCACATAAGAGAATCGCTTTGAAGCGCGACAGTTTGGTGAGATGAAGCCGAGGTAACTCGCTGTTGTCTGATTGTGAGGACTAAAGTCGCTACATCGCAGGCGACCAGCTTGAAACCCGTAAAGGCATGAATTGATGTCGCGACAAGGGAATGATGTCGCGACAACAGGAACCACTGGGCGAAGACCGCATTATGTCGATGTCGCGACAAGAGATTGTTGTTGCGACACCAAGAGCAATCAGTGGAAGCTTGTAAGTTCCTTAAGCTGATGTCACGACAAGAGATTGATGTCGCGACAAACAGAAGCAACCATTAAAACCTTCAATGACATATGTACTTACAGATAAGAGATTGATGTCGCGATGATCGTGAAGCAACCTTTGAAGCCTCAAGTAGAAGACGAGCCGATGTCGCGACAAGGTATTTGATGTCGCGACATCATGAACGACCAGCCTAAGGCCGTATAGACTTAGTTGATGTCGTCGTGAGATCGATGTCGCGATATGTGGGATGATGTCGCATAAGGATTTGAGGTCGCGATTTGAACAAAGAATCGGGGCGCCCACTTGAAATCCACAACCGAATGCGCGGATTAGGCCCAACCGAGAAAACTCCTATAAATAATGCCAGCCTACCCGTAATATAACGCAGCTGGGCGGTGACATGACGAGAGGTCCGGTAATGGCTAGCTCATTTTCTTTATTTTTCTTTTAGTTTTCTTTTCTTTTCTTTTTCTTTTCTTCAATGTTGATAGTTAGAGATTAGATTAGATTTATCGTTTTATTTTTCGTTTTATTTTCTGGATCTGGGTGTTGTCGATTTTGAGCGTGTTTAATGCACTTATTCTTTCAAATTACTACCTCGAATGTTTGTGTTCGTACAAATTTCTCGGAATTCAACTCTTCGCCTGAATTGCAGTTATTCTTATGATCGTAGGAATGTCAGAAGGTGTAATTCAGTAATTGAGGAATCCAAATTTCCATTAAGTGAATGTTATAGTCATAAATTATCTTTCCCGTAGTCGCTTCCAAAGAGCTTTTGAATTTCGCTTATGAATTTACTGTGTCAATAATTGTTTTTTGATCCGACACGCTCTTATAAATTCAAGCAGTAAGATTTGTCTCATTGCTCGATTTCAAGGAGGCCCTTCCGAGTGACATAGAGAAGGCATTCCTAGAGTTATGAACAATTGCTTGAAGGTATATTAACCTCGCTATTTGAGATCTAATGAGATTTGCAAGTTTACTTCGGAGAATCTCTTCTCACTTGAAATCAAAAAAGAGTTGGAATGAGTTATCAATTTAAACAAGGTAGAGTTCACCTCAATTCAATAGTGAGGCCAATCCCGTGTTAGCCGAGATCTAATCAAGGAGAGGGTGATCTATTCTAATTTTGAGGAAGAGCATCCCTGAAGTCAGATATCCTTGCTTGACCGATAACTTGGGAGCTAAGGTTTCATGTACCCATAAAATGGGTATGAAGTATTGCAAAAGAAAAATACCTGATTAAGGAAATCCCCTTTAAAGTAGTTATTTAATTTCCGTCTTCGAGAGAATCGTGAAAATTAGATAATGAAATGGAGTTCGAGAGATCCAAATTGCATCGCTAAAACACCTGATAGATTTTAAAACCGTAAATATTCAAGAAGTTTTACAAGATAACTACAGGAATTGGTACTTCACTATAGTAGTACATTTTGATGTGTCCTCCAAAGATAATTATTCAAGCATTCATTTATTTTCTTAACTATTCTTTATTCTTTATTCTTTATATTCCAGCTTTATTTTATTGTTCATTTATTTTACTCGCATAGTATAATTTCCAAATTTTTCTTAAGCTGGACCCTAATATCACTTTATGGTCCAAATAGTAATGGAGCTTGAGTAGTCAGTGTAGTTGATTTAAATTTCTTGAGATCTCAAATTATATCTGACTTATATCCATTTTATTACTTGTTTAATCTGCACTGGCAGATATCAGCCAAAACCAAAATTGAAAAATGATTAACTCTAGGAGACTTTGTCTCAACAAGTTTTATGGTGCGCTCCGGGATTAGATAATAGTCCTTTGGTAATTGTGCAACTAAATTTGTACATGTGTTTTGGTCTAAGGTCACCAAGTTTTATGGCGCCGTTACCGGGGATCGAAAGAATTTAGTAAATCAATATTCGTATCGAAAGAAGGAAATGCTAATTTGACATTTAGGAAGAAAATAACAAAATAGCTTTTCACAAAGGGTTATTTTTAACCACTAACCTTTAACAAACCATATTGAATATATTTGTTGCTTTGACTAATCCTATTAATGGGAGGTTTTGCTTTCGTAAAACCCTGGCGTACAGGGTGCGTAAAATTGATCTGATTCCAACTGATTCTGAATTAGAGAAAACACTTCGTAGCTTGAGAAAGACAAGGAAAGCAGAAAACACCACCATGGCGTATTTAAAGACAAGATCAACCGAGGGACACAGATGTAAAGAGCTTTAAGACCTCCAATCATCGACATACCATGGAGGAATTTGGAAGCGATCATTCAGATGAATACTGCCAACGATACCGCTATCGATGCCAACAATTTTGAACTTAAACCAAGACACTACCATGGTCCGAAGAAGATCGGGCCATCGGTCATCCTAATCAAGACCTAAACGAAAGCACCCGGGAAGATTTTCGTATGGCTAATATAGTAAAGTTGAATGGGGTGTGAGATCAAGTCATTAAACCGCATCTATTCCCTTCTCTCTAAGAGATACAAGAAATTACATGGTATGAATCTTTACCATATGGCTCATTTGATACTCGGGAGGAGCCGGTAGAGGCCTATTTAAGGTGATTCTTTCCCATCACTCACCTCAGAAAGGAGGAGGGAAATCATTGTGTTTCAGCAAGGGGAAGATAAGAGCCTGTATGTAGCTTGGGAAAGATTCAAACGGTTGCTGAGAAGATGTCCAATGCACGGGATAGATCTGAAGACTCGGATGGACATTGTATATCATGCCTTGAATGATATATCAAAGGGGATCATTGATGCCTGGCGCTGTGGAGCATTCAAGCCGAAAAAGTGTCGAAGAGGCAAGAGAGCCGATTGAAGACTGCTAGTCATAATATGAAAACCTTCCAGTTTTCAAGAGGAAGCAGCAGAGGAAAGGGGATCATGGAGCTGAGCAAGATGACATCCATGGAGGCCAAGTTGGATGCCATTATGCACAGGCTGGATAAGCAAGAAAGGAAGACACACACTGCCCATGAAATAGGAGCAGTTGAAAGAGAGTTATCAAGGAGTTGATTGTGCCGAAAACGCGGTGTGTAAATGTACGCTCTATAAAAGAAGTGTACGCTACTACCTAAGTAATATAGTAATTTTACCTATATATCGATCAACAGGATGTGTATTGATCTATAAAGGTTCGCATTTTAGATAATATCTAAAGAGATGATTTTAGGAAAGAAGGTGAATATGTGAAAGTCGATCAGCTTTAGATTCTAATGAATTATTGGTATTGAAGGCTAGGTTATATTTCCCCTCACTTTTAATGGATTATTTCTTCAAGATATTATTCAATGTATTTACAATTTGTCAATGGCGCAGGGTGATCTTACTTACGAGATATCCTCTCTCGAGGTATATCCGCCTATCTCGTGGAATAGAGTTGCATATCTCTATCTCAACTCGGTATTCGAGATGCTTAAACGTTCTAACCCCAAATGCCACCTTCAGGATCGGAATATCTCTATTTACCGAATCGACTGAAAGCTGCTCTACCCAGATCCCTGATAACCTCATCTCGAATCTCGCTCTCCGCAGGATTATGCTAATGCCGCTGTGACATCACCATATAATTAAACCACAGATATAGAGTCGATGCGAATTAAATTGATAAATAATCGACAAAATAAAGATCCAAACTTTAATCCATCAACAACACATGAATGTGGTTCAACATAACTCAGATATAGATCTAGAACATACGAATGATAGAATGAAAATATTTAGTATTAAAAACATCATTCTCAAATCAAAAAAATGAGAAAGTATTAAATTCCGGCACTTCTTCAAGTCCGTGTCACCGCCTAGAATTCGTGCCTTCGCTCGTACGCTCCCTCCTCCTTCACTTCGAAATATTCAGACTTTTAAATGATAGGTTCAGATCTCGAAATGACGTCGCTGACGCAGTAACGCCGCTGACGTTGAGACGCCGCGACGCTGAGACGCGACGCTTCCACTTTGCTGACTCGCAGACAGTTAGACCCGGACGTCGCGGACGCCGGAAGGCCGCTGACGTTGGGACGCCGCGACGCACGCCTTGCTCGGACCTCATCACCCAAAATTGCTTCAAAAGTCGCCTTTCGCTCCAATGCACCTGCATCCAAACCACACCGTCGTGGGTCTAGCCACAAAAACTATAAAATTACTTAATAAATAAACGAAAAGATGAAAGACTGACGCGAGTATAATACGAGTGTTTTTGCACTCATCACACTTAAACTTAGCTTCGCTCGGCCCTCAATCAAGAACCGACTCTAAACAGACACACACCGACCTATCGCAAATTAACACTAAGACCGTGTTGCACATGCTGAGAAATAGGGGATCATTTTGGACTGCTTCACACTGCTGCTGTTTTGCTCAAAGTTCACCAAATGCATACAGATATTTGACTTCCGGAAAACTCGATTGAAATAGGTAGAAGTGACTCGTGCACCAAATCCCATGATATTCAATAGCCTTTCCCAAAGCCCCTATGTGCTTATAATGAATGACCTCCAGTATATGCCTAGGTTCGGCTAATCCCAAACTTGAGCTCAACTCACCTATTTGGAAGAAGCTAACTAGAAAAGGATAGGAACACACCCATTTTATTCATGACCAAATACCTAGAAACTTCCTATGTACCTAAAATAAATGGAAGAAAACCTAGTGCCAAGAAGTTTTAGCCAGTGTTCCCAGAGCTGGGATCCATTGGTGACTCTCACCGCTGGTTAAGGGCAACTGTGCATTAAATTCCTTCAACCAATTCAACACTCAACCAAACTCGAAGGCCCTAGGTTGCGTGAATGATCCATCTCTCGTCCCATGTAAGCCGGGCAAAGGAAGTCACGACTCCCGCCACAGTCAGTGGCATTAGGGCTTTGACAGCCCTCGGGATCGTGTCTCGAGATTCCGATTGGATGATCTCGCTTATTCTTATGCAGATACCTATTTTTGTCATTTGTCTTTTCTTTTTCACTTTTTCTATTGTTTTTGTATTTTTATTTTATTTTATTTTATTTTATTTTATTTTTTTTCTTTGTCTTTTTGCTCTGGGGGCTCCGATGGCAATCTCTTGACTGGTGTCCCATCACTTAAATGGTTCGAATCTAAGGTTAGTCGAACCATAGTAGCTGGTCCTGCGCCACGATACCAAGGTCATTAAGGCGCTGAAAGCGACAAAGGTTCCCGATCCGTTTCGACTACCCGGATCGGGTTCACTAACTTTTCACCCTATTCAACCTAATTAATGAGCATCAAACATTGTATGCATTTGATCATCCAAGGCCAATAGTAAATTCACCAAAAAATGATCCTCGACTTTCAACATGGCACACATACACGACACTACACATGCAACTACTACATATAAAATGACCGAACACAAACGCAAGCAAAACTAACATATTAAACTAAAGAATGAAAACACAACTAATATAGCCGAATAAAAACAAAAACACTAATAAATTACCAAAGACAAAACAAAACTAAACAAAAACAAAAACAACTAAACAAAACAAACACGATCACCACACACCCCCCAAAAACAAAATGTCCAAAGGTCCCCACCGGCAAGAAATAAAACAACAGGTGAAGCGACTCTCCGTGATCACCGCTGCAGGTGGTGGAGGCCAGGAAAGCCGAGTCAGGCGATTCAGGTCAGCAGAGATTGCCACAGCCAAGAATGATGGCTTGATTGGCCAGACTGCCCGCATATCAAAGACGCAACGCCCATATCCCGCACGATGACTTTGGCAGCTCTCCCGGGTCTCATCCTGCACGCGCCAAAGCGTCAGTGATGAGATACCAGGTCCTCAAGGTCGGGTGAGGACTGTGGGCCGCCTTTGAGGTCAGAGGGTGGTGGTGGAGGTGGGTGGGACGAGGATCGCCACGTCTCCTGGACGCCCAGAAGCCATAACGGCTCGATAATCATGCACCATCTCGCCCGAAATACGACCGGAATCATAAATTCCTCAAGCCGCTGGGACACTGTGTGTGTCCCGCTGACCGAAATTGCCTTATAGGGTGGAGCCAGCCTCATTATAGTCGAGGGCACCTGCTTATGTTTGCACAAGCCAAAGATATGTGAAGGTGTCTGCTCATCTTTTCATCCTGCTATGGAGGATGGCGTCCTCGATAACCTGCCCTACATCAAAAGGTATATCCTGTAAGATGGCGATCAGCATACAGCAAGGGGGCCATCACACACGCTCATCGTCTAATGAGACGCGACGTGATGAAGTGATGCCAAACCTTAGGGATGAAGGCCAAATGCTTGGCCTTGAAATTGACCGCATGGCCCGCACTATTGATTTTCCATTCACCCCGACCATTGGTCATCACGCGCATAACCCTGGGTAGTCGGGTGCTCGTGGAGCCTGGCCGAATGCCTTTGAAGGGACATGCTCGAGATCAGAATAACTATTGATCGACCGCGACCGAAGTCACCAATACGCCCCGCACCCGGACTTTCTTCAGGACGTGGGAGGCGAGATTGGCGTAGAACTCTCGCACCACACTCATCGCTGCTGGATGAGGTGGTCAGGGCACAAAGCACGCTAGAACCCTAGCCGCAATGGTCTTGCTGAAGAAATCATCGGGATGGTGGAACCCCTTCCTTGATGAATGATCGGGTTTTTGCAAATGAAAGTAAACCGACACGGAACTCGCATTCACAAACCGCAAGATATCAAGCGGGGCCTGGTCCCACTGCCCGACTGGGCTGGCAACCAATTTGCCTCTCGTACATTAGTCGCAGGGCCGCATCGTGTGGGCGATAGCACTATCGACCTAGACAAAAACACAAACACCTAGTAGGAACTACAAGAAATCGAAACTAACTAATTTCCTACTGACTCAAACACCCTAATAAACCTAGTGTGAACTGATTAGTACCCAAAAAGTGCTATTTTGAACCCCATATTAGATAGGTTTTGAGTGCTTTTTGCGCACTAATCATGTCATTTATGCCAATTGAAGTGTTCAAGTCTTCTTAGTATCACTTATGCCGTTTAGAGGTTATTTTTGGTTGTTTTGGGTGTGTTTTTGCACTTCTGGGAGTCTCACATCGAAATAAATGATGAATCACTAAGATTGATCCCAATTGTCGCCCATCAATCGCACCAAAATCAAAGAAAGAATGAAGGCAAAGTGATGGAAATCGATGCAAGAGACGTGAAGCAATGCAAAGAAGATCAAAGAAATCCTAGAATTTCGCTAAGATTCGCTTGTACTACCGATCACGGGGTACTCATGAACCTTAGCTAAAATTTCGCAACCTTAGCGAAATTTCGCAACCTTAAATTACCAATTCTCGCTTAGACACCGTGGTTTTCGCTTACTAATCGCTCCTAGCGAATTTCATGTTTCGCTTATCACATGTTCTCGTTTTAAGCTACAATTTCCCGCTAGCCAGCTTAAATCATTCACGCTCAGCTAAATTTTGCATTTTCGCTTATCTTCTTGGTGATTTCAAGAAGGCTAAATTTTCTACGTCTAGCGAAATTGTTCTGCCTTAGCGAAATTCACTGCCTTGTCATGCTTTTGTAATTAAGAACCGACTTCAACGGTGTATTACTCCTATTCCTAAATTTAAATGCTAAATTGTTTTATGGTATTTCATACATTAGGTGGCCTATATAAGCCACCTCCATTTTGTAACCCTAAGCAACAAATCGAGGAAGCAATTCTTGGTAAGTTTTGAATATTGTAAATAAAGTCTCGTGAGTTTAGTTAGGGTTTTGTTTTTCTCTTCTCTCCTCTCGCTCTTATTTTCTCGTCGCTAAACACCCTCTTGAGGATGACAACTCAAGATATGCTTGGGCTGCTCTTTCTTTGAAGAGGAAGGAAGCTAGCTTGGTGGTGGGGCATATGCATGTTGTCCTTTGTATTAAAAGCTGTATTGTGTTTATGACTTTATCTTCAAAATATGGTTGAATAGCATTAATATTATTAATTTGGCCAATACTTACTATGCTTCAGATACAAGGTAATACTTTACATAGATGCATTGTGGTTCATTAGATGGTCTTACGAGTTTCGAGATGATATTTAATGTTAGGGTTTCAAATCGAAAAGAGGCCATAGGATGCATATTACCTGTGGTTGACTCAAATAGGAGTTGATTTGGTGGTGAGGTTTGCTGCAAATATAGATCCGGTTATGCCTTGGACTATAGGTCAGTTTGGTCATAACGAGGATAAAACCCGAGACTTTTGTCGGTTCTAACTTACCAAGTTAGTGACCTAAATCTTAAAGTTAACTTTTCACACTTCATTTTCGGCTTTTTTTTACAGCTAATCGGGCTTAAACTCATCACACTGGCTTTTGAAACAAAAAAATCCAAAAGTCCAAATAGAAAGTCTACCTTCGTACTTATAAATCATTTTTAGGATGAAACCATCCCGTGTTCGACTTAGACTACTATATCAAGAAGAGTTTGATTCATGCGAGTGTGAACTTAGTATATAAATTTTGTTGGATTTTAGCTCAGCCTACTGTGGCACTAATCAAATGGCGCTGCTCGATGGTGCCAAACTACTTAATGATAAAAGCGAAGTGTACTTGTATCAATATCACAAGTTAAGGTAACCTTTACTTCTTTTTGTAATCACAGTGAATCGCTGCCAAGACTTTGGCAAGAATCGCATCAAGCCGGGCTTTTCATTCAGTTAGTTTTAATTTTTGTTGGTTACTTTAACCTTGCAAGTTGGTTTGTCCTCTTGTTGTGTCTCGCCTTGTGTAAACAATGGTGTATGCAGTTTCTACGTAGGAACTGGGATGACCCGCACAGAATCAAGATAATAACCCCACCCGCTGAAGCCGCACACCGATACCATGGATCCACTACCCGAAGAACAACAGAGTCAGCCCGGAAACCCCAATGAACTGGAATAAATTCTATAGAATCATGAGGGACACATCCACCTCCTAGAGTTAGTGCCCCATCCCGTATCATTCCTCCCGGGTCAAGATGTAGCAAAGAGGCCATTTGGTACCCCTACTCCCTACATATCATGGTATGGAAAATGAACCATACACTCATATTAGGATTTTGAGAGGTTTGCACTACTCTTAAGGAAGGTATGATGGATATGGATTTGCTAAAGCCGAAAGTATTTCCATTGACCCTAAAGGACAAGGCCAAATTTGGCTAAACTTCATCGAGGCCTAGAAAACTATTAGGAACAATAGTTGCAGTGCACTCCCGAAGAAGTTCTTCAAAGGCTCGTAAGACCAACAATTTGAAGAGACAAATTTACACCTTTGCAAACTGTGATGGTGGAGAGGTTTTATCGCTGTTGGGAGAGATTTATGGAGACTATAAGTGCATGCCCACACCAAGGGTTTGATAATATGGATGTTAGTGAACCATTTATGGTGGTATGTCTCCGCCACGAGGCGTTTTGAAAACCATGCGGAGGAGACTTTTCCGAGTAAGCATCCTCACGGCCGCGGATTTTAAATTACGTGGCTGAAACTCTAAGGGTTGGGATGACAACCCTAGGGAAGAAACAATGAGGCCTTCCCAACCCTAGAGGAGATTGGCATAACGCTATGATATAGAAATGAAAGCTAGGATTTCAACCTTTAGCTAGGAAAGTGGGAGGAGCTTGAAGGAAAAGGCTCCATGAAGTGCATGCAAGGATTGAAAATACCAGCCAACCTCGTACTCAATCTCCAACCCCCGTACACCCGAAGAACAAAGATTCAATGGTCTCCTACAAAGGAAGGATTTGATGTCGATCAAAGCACATCAGAGGGACAATTCAGGCCACAACAATCCAATGCCCCATATGGTAATACCTACAATTCCAATTGGAGGAATCACCCCTAACCTTCGTGCCCACTCCCCGCTTATGTACCACCAAAAAGCCAAAACCACGCTTTGGTTCCCACTAATCACAACCACCACCATCCTCATCTCCCCGGGAAAAGCCATATTGAATTTGAGTAAGGTGGTGGGCAACTTGTTGAGGAACAAAAGGAATCACGTGCAATCGCATTGTGTTGATTGATAATTATAAAGTACACTAAACAAGAGAATAGATGGGACTAGAGAGCAACCTCAACTTAAAATTGATAACCTGGCAAGATTCAATCACCAAGATCAAGTTGTTTGGAGGTACAAGAAAGAGGAGATTCCTTCAAACAGCTCCAAATCCTAAGGGGAATTAATGAGGTAGAGTCATCCAACACCAGGAATGGATGAAGTTAAGGCTATAATACCCGCCGAGAAGTGGAAAAGAGGTCGACGTACCCTATGCCAAAGCCTCGCAGCGAACCAAGGTGGAGAAGAATTGCGCCTGAGCATATTCTCCTAAAGGAGGATTCAACAAATACCGCATACCACCTCCATTTCCACAAGCACTTGGGGAAAAAGAAGAAGGCATCTCAAGAAGTGTATCTTAAGTCCTAAGGCAAAAGCTGAAGGTTAACATACTCGTTGGGACATAATTAAACAAGTCCCTGCTTATGTAAAAATTTTTTGAAAGATCTTTGCCCAATCAAGAAGGGACAGGCATTGAGAAAAAGGCATTTCACCGAACAAGTCAAGCATAATCCACAGCAAATACCCCGCCAAATATAAGGATCCGTGATCTCCCACAATTCTTCAGTCAATATCAGGGAATCGCATAGACAAGCCATTGCCGATTTAGGAGCCAGTGCACTCCATAATGCCGTATTCGCATACGCGCTAGGTTTAGGTGAACTAAACCTACCAACATCACACACTATCATCAGCCGATAGATCGCGAAAATCCCTAAGGGATAGGCTGGAGGATGTCTTAGTGAAAATAGACAAATTCTACTACCCAGTAGATTTGTGGTGCTTGACACTGCAGCCAATTGCAAGGAACCCAAATCTATGTACCAATCATCTTAGAAGACCATTTTCGCCACGTACCTAATGCAATCATAAATTGCCTGAATGGAGTCATGCAATCCATCTTTGGTACATGACCTTGAGTTGGAACATCTTTCATTTGAACAACAAACATGAGTTGCTAGAAAATGAAAATCATATAACTGGTGAAGTTGTTTCAAATGGTCAATGTGCAGGAAAACAAAGTGCTCAGGAATTGCAGGGAGTAATCAACCAAGGAGATGAAGAAATTTTGGTCCTGCCATCAACACCTACTGCAAGCCAATCGATCAATCTGGGCGCCATCACTGAGACCAGGTCAACAATCGGGCACCTAACACCATGGAGTCAACCTGCACTACCGCAGGGAAGCCGAGGAGATCATTCTCCTCGAATTTCTCCTTGAGTAATTTTGAGAATGAGCCAGTTCGTTGTTTTCATAAAAACCGACTGCGCTCATAATTTTCGCTTTTGTCTTAAGTTAGTTAATTTTGATAATTTCGCTATTGTTAGTAAGTTTCCTAAATTAGCGCTTTTTTTTAGTAATTTTGTTTATATACTATAGTATTGTGTATTAAATTTTAATTATAGTTTTATACAATAATTTGTCATTATAATTTTTATTTCTTATAATTTCAATATTTAATAACAATTTCGATATGCAGCGGAATAATCAAGAAGCCAAATTGCAAAATAGCGAAAAGACTGTATGGACTCTTCGGGCCTACCTTGAAGTCCCATAAGAGGAGGGAGGGTTTGGTTTTGCACACCTTGTATTTCCCCTCCCGCCTCCGCCGTGATCCGGAAGCCTCCACGCCCGCCCTCGCACTCTCCTCGCCACAAGACCACGACCGAGAGCCCGGTCGTCGGCCGCCATCCCGCTGCACCGTAGCACTCTCCGACCACACCCGTAGCCCTCGCAAAGATTTCAGTCTCTCGTCTGAGCCGAATGCAGCGTGTACCGTGATTTCCCGTACCTCTCGTCGTGCCTGCCGCGTGGGGCCACTTTAGCCACTCCGCTGCTCACAAACCGCGCACACCTCTTATCACGGCTCAGACCTCGAGCCTGTCCATCTATTTTTTCCCGCCTCGCCAGCTTGACCTCTACCGAGCTTTATTTGGCTATTACAGAAGCCCCAGACTCGCAACGTGAGCCTGTCTATCTAATTGCCGTAGTGATTCGCGCCTGCAGGAGCCTCGCCTCGTATTCGCGCATTAGTTACATTTTCGTGAGCGCAGCCTCCTTCCGCAGTAGTATTCGATTTCAAGATGGTTCGCATCGCGGGTCCCGCGATTCGCCGCGGATTAGGTTCAAGACACCCGAGAGAGGCCCCAAACTTCCTATCCCGACTCCAAAGACTCATCAACTGGCCCCCGAGGCAAGATTCCGAAGAGCCCTGGATTTCAACATATCGTACACCTGATGGACCCTGCCCCATCGCCCTCGGTGCCCTGAGGAGAGTTAGGGAGGGCCCGGCTCTCTGCGGGTCCCGCACATCGGGCCCAGGAGAGTCATCTTCTTCTCGACCTCACCAAGCCACCGGCCACACTCACCGAGGCTAATTTCATCACCCCAACACAGCCGCCGAGGATCTCGACCCGTCATTCTTTGTAGGGAACCCCATTCCGGGGAATGTACGACTCCATCGTAGACCGTTCCATCAGGAGTCGTACTACGACGTCCCCGCACTGAGGGCTGATCCCAGATACCGGGAGTCCATGAGGTTGATCGAGGAGTATTCACTATTACCTCTACGACCCGGTGCATTACTACCCACGGCGGTGTTGCGCTTTTACCCACTGATGACCTCTAGGGAGCAGCCGGTCCACTTGATTTCCCCGCCAAGATCGGCGATCGCCCGGTACTCGAGCAGCGTGATATTGCCAGCCTCAGCTCCGGCTGCATACCGCCGCACCCGTAGGGTTCCCGCAGCGTGGCTCACCCGCCTCATAAGGAGATGGTCCGAAAGCACCGGCCGAGACACCAACGCTGGTCCAAAGATTTTACCGGGAGGCGCCCGCCGATGTCGCCGATCGACCATCTATTTCGTACGAGCTTATTCCCTCTGCAGCATTATGTGCAGAGGAGGGGAGCTATTCTGGAGGCTCTTTACCGGATCTCGGGGGGATTTTGGTTCGCTCCTCTCGAAATGGGTGATGGCCTCTCTCAAGGTGCCGAGGAGAAGGTCCATCGGAAGGACCTAGCACTAGCAGAGAGCCTCCATTACTTATGGCCGGTGACCTCCATGTTCTCGCGCATCCGGGATTTCCAATGTGAGCCCGTGATCGAGATTTAGGGTCCCGATGCCCTCTGGTGCTGTCAGTAGAGCGGGTGATGACTATGCCCGTCTCTTTTCACCTCAGATGGCAGGACCAGGAGGAGGTACCGGGTCAGGTGGTTGAGGACTCCCACAGAGATGATATGCCTGCCCCTGAGCCCGAGGTACAGAGGAGTCCAGCCACGCAGATGTCACCTCCATCTCCTCCTCGACACACTACATCAGCAAACGTACCATACACCCGGCCCATCCTATTCACACCATTCGCCTGAGTACATTCATGCCGCCTAGAGAGATAGCCGGTGTGATGGATGCCATCTCGCTCACTAGCGCCTACACAAAGTAAAAAATTTCAGTGGATCGAGGCCGGCCTGTCACTCTATGCTTCAGCGCATCATGACGCACTTTGGGCCTTCCCGTGTTCCCGATCGCAGAGAGGAGCCCACCACGCACGCACTCATTTGGATGTTCTCGCAAAGAAAGAATTAGCTAGCCAAATCCCACCACCACCACCACAAGCAGTTGAGGGGCGGTTAGGTTTCTTTTATGATTTTGTATAGTTACCGCTTTTATCAACTGCCTACTAATTTTGATTAGGATTCATGTATTAGCCATAGTAGGCAGTGATATTTTTGTATGTTTAGCTTTGATATGCATGTACTAGCCACTTTGGCTATATCAAAAGCTATTCAGATATATATATACAAACTTTTGCATACCATGTTTTGTGCCTTTACCATGTATATTTGTTTTTCTTTTCAATTGAACAATTGAATTGCTACAATTGGACAATTGAATTGCCTTGTGTTGGAAAATTGAATCATTGTTTGTCACCTTTATGTTAGAGCAAATTCCATGCTTAACCGCTTGGTCGGGCTTGCGCCCAAAGATGCTCAACTTGAAAACTTCTCCCTTGTTAATTCACATACCGCACACCGCATTGTTTCAACAGTCAGAATTTGTTTGCTTCTTCGCTTGTATAGCCGGCCTTAGGTATGCTGGCAACCTAAGATAGGTTTGTGTTTATACTTGAAGACGATGTTGTCTTCGAAAGGAAAAAGAAAGAAAAGCAAATAGAAAAGAAAAAGAAAAAAGAAAAGAAGAAAATGAAAACTAAAATTAAGTGGTTTGTATAGGCTTAGAAACCTGGAGTCAGGGTGTATGGTAACCTTTGAGCTTAGATGCCACTAAGCCTTAATTGGTTGGGAGTCATCGATTGATGATTAGTTACATGGTGGATAGATTAGAGTCTAACTTGATTTGTAGGTGCTTGATTTTTGAAGTCATTCGGATCAGGGGTGAAGCAGCACAGAGTTAGTGGTCAAGTGATCCTTTTGGCTTGATGCCACACAAACCTTGAATTGGTTAAGAGTCATCGGTGGACCCAGTTACACGGACTTTGGTGAAATCGAATTTTGGGCATTGCACCCTACATTGTAGTTGAATAAAAAAAAAAAGAGTGTAACTAGCCCTATCTAGGTTGTTCAACAACTTAAGGCCATGTCAGTGCTAGGTTGGGGGGAGGAGACAAATTTTGCAGTTTATTGACTTAATCTGGTTATATAAAGAACCATTAGAGTGCTATTTTGAACCCTATATTAGATAGGTTTTGAGTGCTTTTTGCGCACTAATCATGTCATTTATGCGATTGGAAGTGTTGAGTCTTCTTAGTATCACTTATCTTAGGTTAGAGGTTATTTTTGTTTGCGGGTTTTGCGCACTTTGGGAGTTCAATATAGTCGAATGATGAGATCAGTTAGTCAATTGTCGATATCAATCGGACCAAAATCAAAGAAGAATGAAGTAGCGAAAGTGATGGGAAATCAATGCGATAGAGGACGAGGAAGCAATGCGTGAAGATCGGCAAATCTAGGAATTTCGCTAAGATTGCGAAAATTCATTGGGATTCTGAAATTCCATAATATAGCGAAAATTTGCAACCTTAGCCGAAAATTTCGCAACCTTGTGAATTACCAATTTTCGCTGGGCACGGGGTTTCGCTAAGCAGCGTTTCCTAAGCGAATTTCATGTTTTAAGCTACTCATAATTTAGCTAAACTAGCGAAATTTAAGCTGCTAGCGGGGAATTTAGTAGCCTAACAATCACCAGCACTGTGTGAGAATTTTGCATTTCGCTATCTCTTGGTGATTTCGCTAGCTAGCGAAATTTTCTCTGCCTAGCGAAATTGTTCTGCCTTAGCGAAATTCACTGCCTTGTCATACTTTTGTAATTAATACGTGGAGCTTCAATTTTTGGTGTATTACTCCTTTGTCCTAAATTTAGCGAGTGTGGAAGCACATGGTATTTTTCATGCACATTGGGTGGCTTTATCAGCCCACCTCCCCATTTGTATTCTTGACAAATTGAGGAAGCAATTTTTGGTAAGTTTGAATATTGTAAATAAAGTCTATTAGTTTAGATTAGGGTTTTGTTTTTCTCTCTTCCTCTACTCCTCTTGCCCTTATTTTCTTGGGCGCAAACACCCGCTTGAGGATAATATTCAAGAGATCTTGTTAGCCTCTTCTTTGTGAAGAGGAAGGAAGCTAGCTTAGTGGTGGGGCATGTGCATATTTGTCCTTTTGTATTAAAGCTACGAATTATTGTGTTTTATGACCCCTATCTTCTCAAAATATAGTTGAATAGCATTTAATATTATTAATTTGACGATACTTACCATGCTTGAGTCTGATGCATCTTATTGCTGAATCTGTTGTGGTTCGTTCAGATGGTCTTTCTGAGCCTCTGAGATGATATTTAATGTTCAGGGTTTCAAGGCGAAAGGGCCGTAGATCATGTTACGTGTTGACTCAAATAGAGTTGATTTTAGGGTGAGGTTTGCTAGTTAAATATAGATAGGTTATGCTTGGACTATAGTTGCTTGTCATAGCGAGGATAAAGCAGGAGACTTTGTTTTGCTTACCAGTTAGTGACCTAAATCTTCAAGTTAACCTTTTCACTTCATATTCATTTTTTTTTCTGATTAAGCAGTTTTTTAAACTCATCCCACCTTGTTTTTTGAAACAAAATCCAAAAAAGTCCAATAGAAGTCTTACGCCCCGTTGCACTTGTAAATAATTTTTAGGATGAAAACCATAAGTGTTCGACCCTAGACCACTATACTGCAGTGGCTTGACTACGGCAGTAGTAGGAACAGGTGTATATAAATTTTGTTGTTTAGCTCAGCCCTCTTGTGCGCAGTCCGCAGGCAAGAAATGGGCACCTACGAGCCACTAGACCACTCGTGAAAGCAAATGTATCTGAAGACCACACCCGAGCTAGAGCCAGAGCACGGTGTGGTGAAAATGCCTGTGACTCGGAACGGATGGAGATGATGACTCGTAGGCGCACAATGGTGAGGTCGGAGGCGGTGTAGAGGCCTCTCAGGCGGTGTGAAGAGAGGGCTCAGGCAGGTCCAGTTGAGGCGAGGTGCGCGCGGGAAGGCTAGGGTTTGGGTAGTGAGGTATGTGGATGAGACGAAAATGAGCGTTTCTTGGGCAAACGGGGCAGCGTCACGCTGCGTGCGGAGACAGCGTCGGCGTTACGAAGAGTGAGGTGGCAGCGTCGCGGCGTCCTGGGGGTGCGTCGCGGCGTGACAGAGTCATGAAAATCACGTCGCGGCGTTAGAAATCCGTCGCGACGTGACGGAAAGTCTGATTTGGCGTGCGAAGCGTTGGAGCCGCGTCGCAGCGTGTGAGAAAGGGGGTGATTTGGCGTCGCGGCGTGCCGTCTACGTCAGCGAGCGTGGGAGGTCCGCATCGCGAGTGAAAAGCTATGGATCATTAATAAATTTGTGCACATTGGTGATCTCTTGATCGGAAAACCCTCGCTCGTACTTGTGACTTTATGGACTTGTAATGCACGGCAGGCAGATCCTCCCCACTAGGCGCATTCGCGGGTGCGAAATTAAACAAACAAGTGACCAGATTACGGACAAGTTAAAACCCTATATATTGCTGAAAATAAACAATAGAAATTGGAACTAAGAAAAGGAAAAGTTTAAGAAACACTTGGGTTGCCTCTGAAGCGCTATGTTTAATGTCGTCATTCGGCGACCACACGAGTCGCAATGTGCTCAAAGACAGACTCATGATCTTATACATCTTGTCTGCTGTTGTCAAGGAATGATTTGCGTCTGCGAAACTCGCCTCCATATACGGCCCATTCGTTGGGTGATTCTTTGTAAATGTGCCTTTCGGGATGTGTAACCTGCTTTACCCAGGTGTGAAAGACCTTGAGTCCTTTGTGAAGGCGGGACCATCGAGATTTCAATTTCCACTGGAAAAAGCAGGCGGGAATTGAATAGAAGAACTTGTTGTCGGCGTGAACTCCTTTCACGGTGATGTGTTTGTAGTGCGGGCTTTAGTCTTTTCCTTATAAATGCGGGCGTTTCCTAAGCTTCGTTTTAGATTCATCCAGTTGGCGAGTTGGAAGCGGTTGTTTCGCCGGCCAATGTACTATCCATGTTTTATTTGTCTGAGTGGCGATAGGCTCGATGCTCCAATTCCGGAAGATGACACGCTTTACCATAAGCGATTACGAGCGGTGACATGCGAAGGAGTTTTAAATGTTGTACGGTATGCCCGAGTGCATCTCGATCCGTCTTTTAGACCCGATCCTTCACGGAGGCTGTGCTTGTCTTCTCGAGAGTGTATTTGATTTCTCGATTTGATACCTCTCTTGTCCCGGATTTATTTGGGTGGTATCACGAGATGTACGATGGCGTGCCTGCATGCTTTTGAAACCTTGTAATTACCTTATTGCGAAATGGGTGCCATTATACGTGATCAAGGCTCGAGGAGTTCAAAGCATTGAGAATATATTCTTGGGAATTGAGCCTGACCCTTAGCATTATTGAATTGCGTGTAGGAATGCTTCTACCCCTTTGAGACATAGTCACATGACAAAATGTCTGATTCTTTGTATGATGCGGGGAAATGGTCCCATGAAATCTATCCCCATCGTCGAACAATTCTACCTCGAAATGGGATGCATGGGTGGCTCGATCCTTTCTAGAGATGTTCCCGAATTCGTTGACATTTATTCTGAGTGGAAAGCAGATTGATGAGCATCTTTAAGCATGAGAGGCCAGTAAAAACAGGTGAAGCACCTTAGGCTGGCTTGTTCTCTGGCACAAGTGTCCACCACGGTAGAGTGTGACAATGGTTTAAGAGATACTGCGCATTTTCATCTTGAACACATCTCATGACTGATGTTACGATTAATAAGTAAGGAATTGGCTCCTCCCAATAGTAGTGTTTAAGGTGTGCGAAAAACCTCTTTTTCTGCTGATAGTTAAATTCCGGAGGGACTACTTTAGCCACCAAATAATTCACAAAATCTGCGAACCAAGGAGCTGCCCTGCGTCCACAATAGCGAGTTTCGTCTGGAAATTCATCGTTCAGGAACATCATCCTGGCCCCTTCGGTCGTGAAAGATGGTCTTGCCACTAGGTTTCAATGCCTTTCTTGTCTTTAATTTCACATTCGAATTCTTGCATGAAGGACCCATCAGATTAATCGGGGTTTTGCATCTTTCTTGGTCATCAAGTATGGCGTGAGTATTCGGTGTTTCTGCGACTTTGTTGCTTAATCAAATATGGCACGAATTTGTGAAAGCAAAGACAATGGCCAAACCTTTCTCTGTAGTGGCATAATTTAAGGCGAAGCATCATTGGGGTTCTACTAGCATAGTGGGTGCTGAAAGATTTTCTCTCGTTTACGCTTGAGCGCCCCGATCGAAGTCAGCGGCGTCGCATGAGTTGAATGGGAATGACCAATGCAGTTGCCCTGACGATAGGATGAAACCAACTTATCCTTCAACATTGAGAATGCATGCAAACATTGTGAATCAAAGTCAAATCTGGATCCCTTGGACTAGGAGGTTAGACAATGGTTTGCAATCTGTGAAAAATCATGATAAGACGCCTATAGAATCGTATTGGCCTAGAAAACGCCGAATCCAGCACTGCGACGAGGGTGGAGGCAGCTTTTCCAGGTGAAATCTTCGCCTATCTACCTCTATCCCTCTTCTTTGAGATCAGTGTCGGACAATACCCTCTTGTACCATGAAATGGCACTTTTCAATTAGTACAGTTGGTCTCTTCACATCTTGCGATACGGCTCGAGTTTTCTAAACAATTGTCAAATGAATTTCCCATTGCGAAATCGTCCATGAAGATTTCAATTGTCTTTCACCGTATTAGGAGAATATGGCCATCATACATAAGCTGAAAAGTACCGATTACATTGCACAGTCAAAGGGCATCATGAGATCACGAAATGTACCATAAGGGCCAGTGAATATTGTCTTCTCCTAATCTTATTTATATGAATTTAGTTTATGCTTAGGAATAACCATCCAATATGTCATAGCAGAATTTGTCGGTCGGGCATCGATCTAGAAGCGACGTAGGTAGTCTTTAGTGGCCTTGTTCGGCTCGATAATCATTACAAATTCTCACGATGGCGTGCAGACGGCGGTAAGATGTTGTTTCGATCGATAGCCCAGTTGTTCCTCCGCTTTTTATTACCTGAAGCGGGCTTACCGTACAGCATGCGAAATAGGATAAATCACTTGATGTCTAGCCATTTTAGAACTTCTTCTGCGGACGACCTCCTTCGTTGTCGGATTTAACCTCCTCTGCAGCTTCCAGCGAGGTTTATGTCCCTCTTCTAGTAAAATACGATGCATGCACATAGAAGGACGAATCCCTTTGAGATCAGCTAGAGACCATCCGAGTGCATGTTTGTGATCTCGAAGGACCCTCAATAACTTCTCTTCCTCTAGTACAGTCAAAGATGCTGAAATGATCACGGGTAGTGTAGATTCTACCCCAAGGTATGCATACTTCAAATGGCTAGGTAGAGGTTTTTGTTCCATCTTGGGTGGTTGCTCAATCGATGGGACCGGCGTTTGCTCCTTCGCGAGAGATTGAAGTATTTCCGTCTATTGTGTCAGAAAGAGTCCATCCATTTTGACATATTCTTCTACCTCTTCGCTCGAATTTCTCGGACTCATTCCTCCGCTGCGGCTAGTCTCAAAGGAGTCGGTGAGACCACTTCGAATTTGAACACTATAGCCTCTTGTTCAGCCCGTGAAGCGAGTATCACTTTAATGGTGTCTCCTTTACTTCAAACACATTGAACCTTACTTCATCTTCTTGTACTCTCAGTTTCAGTTCTCCCCTCTGAACATCAATCATTGCCCTGCCAGTTGCCAGAAACGGTCTACCCAAGATTATCGGTATTTCTTTATCTTCCTCCATGCTCTAAGCAATAAAATCTGCTTTGGGAAAATAAATTTGTCGGCCTTTACCAAGACATCTTCTATTATCCCTCTTGGATGCTAAAAGATGCATGCGCAAGTTGAAGTGTGGCTTGTGATCAGGCGGGCTTCGCCTAATCAACGTTTGAAAATGGATAGGGGCATAAGATTAATGTTGGCACCCCGAATCCGCATGGGGCTCTCTCGAGGATAGCATTTCGATGGTGCGAGGATAGTGAAGCTTGCACGGGTCCTTGAGCTTTGCGGCGACTTCTCTGAAGTATGGCCTTTGCATTCCTCGATTAAGTTCAGCACATTTCAAAATCAGCTAATCTTCTCTTATGGGACAAAAATGTCTTTCATAAATTTTACATGGCGGGCATACGCTCTAGGGCGATCGACCATGGGATATTTATTTGTAACTTTTGAGAACCTCCAATGAATTTAATTAGTGCTTATCCAGTTTATAGCTATTGAGACCTTTGTGGGTAAGGAGCTGATATCTTTGGCCTTTGTTTCATTAGAGTTCTCGATGTTAGTTTCTCCGAGAGCATTCTTTTACGCATCATCGCTACGCTCTGAGCTGAATGACCTTCTCGATCATTAAGCGTTCTCATTTGAGGGTTATGCTTCAACATTTCCAATTCTTTCCCAACTTCTGGCCTCTTGCTTTAACATGTTCATTCCCGTATCTTGGGTTTACCTACAGATTGTAGTAGGACCGGTTGTCTTTACGTGATCAAGTTTGCCATTTGGCCCATTTGTGCCTCGAACTTCGTATTTGTCTTTCAACGATTGTTCAATGGGTTGCTTCTTCTTTGCATGTTACTTTAGTCTCTCATTCATGAAGGCGAGTGGGAAGTTAACATCGTGCGAGCTTGTTCTAAATCCGACTTTTTCTCGGAAGATTGGTTGCTGGTCAGGTTCGATAGCGTATTGTGCGATTATTAGCCGCCCATATCGCGGTGTTAACTATTCTGGTTACGATTATTCGCCACCTTGGCCACGAGTTACGATTACGATTACGATGGTGTTCCCCATACGGTCCTTCTTCTTTGTGATTGAGATTCGATTAAACTGGACACGTCTTGGGCTTGCTCTTGTAAGTTTCTGATGACATTCGGGTGCTGTTGTGCGGTCACCGCAGAATTCATAACTCCATTGGGTTGAAGATGCGGATGGGCGTTCACGGTTCCTTCTTTGTCTATTTAAGCTGATTTAGTCAATTTGTGCCACATGATTCACCGGATTGTTGAGGACCTCATTATACGTGCCTTACCTGTTCACAGTGTAGCCTTCTCTCTAGGCCATTGATTAGTGTTGGTATGACGTCTTCTAAGATTTCATAAGCAGTGCATGGTTTTCTTCATCCCGATCTTTCATCCCGGTGGAAGCATAAATCATTATTCTGATTGCATTTCAGATGTTTATGAAGGTGTGGACTTGCATCCATCACGAATTGTTCGGTGGTGGGCGCCATGATAATTCGTGAAATCATCGTAAGCACGGGTTCTCCCCTCTGGCTGTCGAAATTATTGATCTCTTTGAGTTGTGCAATTTTCGAAGGTGAAGAACTTAGTCGAAATTTTTGCACTAAAATCATTCATGTAGTGATTGAATGCGGTGGCTAATTTGGTTAACTTGATTGCTTGGTTCTATCTCAGTGAAAGTGGGAATAGCATAACTGAGGAGCTTCTTGATGGCAATTTGTATTTGATAGTATCGCGAGCTTGAGGAAGTTAGTCAAATGCATGTTCGGGTTCTCATGGGGGTAGATCCATGGAACAAGATGATACGAAACATACGTGCTGTAGTGACCAATTAAATTGTTTGCTTGAATAGGTGGCGGAGTCGATGGCCTTCCCCGAACAACAGGTTAATTGTAATACGAACTCATCCCAATAGCATGAAGGATGTGCATTTGTATAAATGGCACAGGCGCTTGATTCGCCAGTGATTCCCATTTCGACTCTATTGGTTCAGTCTGTTCCAATGCGAGATTTGTTCTTGGTGTTTTCCGTGATTATTGGATTTACCTGTCTGTTGTCATTCTCTGTTCTCAGCAATCTGTGCGAAGTCTTTACGGCTCGGGATGTGGTGGTTGATTTGATCTCGATGTCGCATGTACTTACTGAAACCTACACTGAAATAACACACGAACCAACAAAACCAAATTACCAGCACTTGTAAAAATAAACCTGAAGTAAAAGAAAATTCGAATAATATCTAATTGCCAATTCTCTATATCGATCTAAGCTGTCCGGCGCGGCGCAAAAACAATGGCCAGAAACGCGGTGTAAAATGTCGCACATGTCCTTGAAGTAATGCGCGTCGCCCCAGTAATATAGTGTACTCAGTCTGGATATCTGATCCACGAGGGACCCAGTGTAATGATAAGTTCGGCTTTTAGATAATATCTGAAGAGATGATTTTGCAGGAAAGAAGGTGAATATGTGAAAGTCGGCGAGTTTTGGAATTCTAATGAATTATTGGTATTGAAGGCTGGGTTATATCTGTCACTTTAATGGATTATTTCTTCAAGATATTATTATTGATGTAGCTAATTTAATAATGAGGTGATCTTACTTACGAGATATCCTCTCTCGAGGTATATCGCCTATCTCGTGAATAGAGTTGAGTATATCTCGTCTATTTCGGTATTAAGATGTACTTGATCCCAACCCCAAATGCCACCTTCGGGATCGAGTCTCTCCTATTTGCAAGATAATTTGAAAACACTCTACCGAATCCTGGATAACCTCATCTCTCGAATCTCGGCTCTCCAGTGTGATTATGCCAATGTTGGCCAGACATCACCATATAATTAAACCCTGAATATAGACGAATGCGAACAAATTGATAAATATAAGCTAAAATAAAATAAAAGTCAAACTTTAATCCCATCAACACAATGAGGTTCAACATAACCCTAGATATAGATCTATTTATAATGAATGATAGAATGAAAATGTTAGTAATAAAAACATCATTCTCGAATCAAAAAATGAGAAGAAATACGAATCCGGGCATAGCGAGTCACGTATTAAGCTCTGCTCACAGAATTCGTGCGCCGTTCGTGCGCCTCCCCTCCTCCTTCATTTCTGAGTCATTCGTACTTTCGTATTAGGGTTCAGATCTGGTGACTCAGCGTCGCGGCGTTTTCCATGTTGGCTTACGCATTGTTGACCCGGAGCATCGTGGCGTTGGGAGGGGCGTCGCGACGTTGGGGCGTCGCGACGTTGGGACGTCGCGACGTGACAGTTGCTTCCTTGCTCTAATCCCCATTGCTCCAAAAATTGCTTTCAAAACATACTTTTTAAGCTCAGTACTGCATCCAAACCGATTACCAAGTCGAGTCACAGCCACAAAAACTATAAAATTACTATCAAATAAATGGAGGTAGAAGGAAATAAGCGAGTATAATATAGGTGTTTTAAATCATCGGTGAGAGAGCTGTGAAGAGCAATTCTATGATCTTTGAAGAGGTTAAGTATTTGGGTGAGCAAGAGCTTACCATTTCAAACCCAATACCTTTGCCCGGCCGCATTTATCACACCAAACCTTGAGGAACCGTGAGAACTTCTCATATGGTGGAGGGCTTCCTGAGCCCAGGCATGAATGAGCCTCAGCGGGGTTATCAACGTCTGAGTTCCAGTAGCATCAGCATCAAGGAAATGAGCACAGAAATGAATACCAGGGTCAGAGGAGGGCCCAATCTTTTGAAGATCAGATGCTGCATTTCATGGGGGATAATAAGAAGCTGTTGAACCTCCATGAACAAAGTTTGCTGAGTTGGAAGCAAGCGCTACCAATTCTGGAATTTTCGGAACACCGCAATGCATCCACTGAAGAACACAGAACACAAGTAGAGGCGGTGGCCCTAACCACGCAAAACGGAAGAAGATGCCTTCCCAGTGACACGAAGAAAAATCGAAAGAATTTGCATGGGTATGCGGTGAGGAGTGGGAAGGAAATAGAAAGATGAAAGAAAAGATGGCCAATGACAAAGAGAAGGAATGAGACCGGAAAGAGAGAATCTTGGAGAAAGAAAGAAGGAGTAGAAGGAAGAACATCCAAGAATCTAGACCTGCAGTCCCATTTCCACAGAGGCTATGAAATCAGATGAGGTTGCAGGTTTTGAAAACTTTCCGAAAATTTGGAATCATTATGCCTTTTCTTGAAGTGGTAACTCCCGGATGCCACTCTATGCAAAATTTACGAAGGACATCTTTTGAGCAAGAAAAGAAAAATAGTAGAGGAAGAATAGTGAATCTCACCAGCCACTTGATGCGTGTCGGAAAGAACTACAGTAAAGATGAAAGACGAGGAGCTTCACGATTCCTTGTAGTGTTGGAGGAATTGAATTCCAGGAAGCTCTGCGTATTTCGGGAGCTAGTATCAATTTGATGCCTCTTCTGTTGCGGAAACTAAGTTTGGGAGGTTATTCCCTGCTTGTTACTCTTCAAATGGCGAACCAGTCGATGGTGAAGCACGAAGGAGTTTTAGAAGATGTCTTGGTCAGCATTTGGGAAATTTGTTTTTCCAGTAGACTTCATCATTCTGGACATGGAAGAAGATTCACAAGTACCCCTGCTACTGGGAAGACCATTCCTAGCTATTGGAGCTGCTCTGATTGACATGCAAAAAGGAGTTCTTACCTTGAGGGTTGGAGGAAGAAGCTGTTGTTTTAACTTGATCAAAGTATGCAAAATATAGACGAGAGGCAAAGGAAAGTTGCGATGTAGCGGATTTTGTCTATACTTCAATACGATGTTACTTGATGATTATTAATACTCAGAGTTTTATCGATGAAAGAGATGAATTCGATTATCATAGAAGATGTCCTGTGCAGATTTCCATACAATAGTTTCATTCTTTAGAAACTATGATGAGCAAACAACGAAATGACAATGGGAAAATATTGAAAAGAGGAAATTCATCAAGAAACGGTCTGAAGGACTGAGTTTGAAAAAGTTTGCCACGTCATTTAAAGTATGCCTTAAATTACGAAAAGAAAAAACCGATGATCATTTCGACGGACTCGGTGATCTTTGAGGAACAAAAGATTCTTGAAAATATTAAGAAAGCAGGAATCGCTAGCTTGGTCCATTGAAGAATTTGAAGGGTATCGATCCCGATCAATTTGCATGCATAAGATTACGCTAGAAGAGACTTGAAACCATCTGTAGAACACCAAGGCTGGCCCGAATCCGGTGATGAAGGAAGTAGTCGAAGAGGCACTCAAATTCTTTGAATCTTGGTTTTATCTATGCTATTTGAGCCGGTACTTAGGTGAGCGATCCGTGGTTCCAAAGAAGGGGTTTGCGTGTGGAAATGAAAAAAAAATGAATTGATTCCAGCAAAACGGTGTGAGGATGGAGGTATGTATTGATTACGGGGAAGTTGGTCGACCAACCGAGAAAAGATCATTTCCTTTGCCTTTCATTGATCGGATGTTGGGCCCGGAGTTAGCGAGGACACCCTCGCACTTTTGTTTTGGATGGGTATTGAGGATACAATCGATTGCTATTACCCGAGGACCAGAGAAGACCACCTTCACATGCCCTATATTTGCCTTCGGAGAAGGATGCCATTTGGGGTACATGTAATCATCTGCTACATTCCAAAGGTGTATGATATTAATATTCTCGGATTTAGTTTGGAAAATTATGGAAATTTTCATGGATGACTTCAGCACGTGTATGGATCCGACTTTGACCCGATGTTTAAACAATCTAAAAACGGTACTTGAAGATGCCAAGACAAACGGCTAACTTAGATTGGGAAAATGCCATTTATGGTGACATAAGGTATTGTTCTTGGGCATAAAATTTACGCTCTTGGACTAGAAGTGGACGATCAAGGTATCCATTATCAAAACTCTTGCACCACCCGACCCTGATAAAAGGAGTAAGAAGCTTCTTGGGGCGTCTTTGGATTTCTGAGGAGATTCATCAAAGACTTTTTCAAAAATAGCGGACCATATGCAAGTGCTGGGAAAAGATACAGGTTCAATTTTGATGACTCACGCAAGGATGCTTTTGAAAATCAAAATCAGTTGGTCTGAAAACACTATAATGTTTGCGCGGAATGGGATCGAATTTGAAATAATGTGTGATGCAGTGATTTTGCCATGAGGCGTATTGGGGCAAAGAAAGAAAGCATTCAGGCCATATACTATGCTAGTAAGACCTTCAATGAAGCACAAAGAGAACTCAACAACTGAAAGGAGATGCTAGCCATAGTATTTGCTTGTGAAAAATTTAGGCAATACATTTTAGGATCCATTGTGGTAATTCACAGCGATCATCGCAGCCAATCAAATACTTGATGTCGAAAAGAGCTAAGCCAAGATTGATAAGGTGGGTGCTGGCACATTTGCGAGTTTGATTGGAAATCAGGATAAAGGGATGTGACGATGTGATGGTGATCACTTGTCAGAGTAGAAAAGAAGCGTTGATGAAGAAGAAAATGTGATGTTAACGGAGAACTTCCCGGATGAGCAATTGTTTAAGGTTTCCTTCCAACTTCCATGAGCTATCAGCGATATTGTAGATTATCGGCGTAGATAATATAGCCAGGTCGACTACCAACAGAAGAGAAACTCAGGCCCGGCAGCATGTATTATAGCCCAGGATGAGCCATTTATTATTCCAAAGAGGTGTTGACATGATAATAAGAAGATGTGTACGGAAAGTGAACAAGACAACATTTTAAATGAATTCCATGTGCATCACCATATGGGGACATTTTTTAAGAGAACGACTCCACGAGATACTCGTCAGGATTTTATTGGCCCGATATCTTGAGGAGATTGTGTTGAGTGGGTTAAATTGTGCTTGATAGATGCGGGTGGAAATATCGGCGGCGGGAATGAAATGCCCCTCAGGAGGTATTATGGTGATACAAATTTTTTGATGTATGGGAATAGATTTTATGAGACCTTTCCTTATCATTTGAAACCTATACATACGCTAGCCAGTAGGTCACGTTCCAAATGGGTGGAAACCTTGATGGCTTAATCGAGGAATGATGCTAATACGGTTGTGAGTTTCTTGCAAAGAATATTTTGAAGCGATTTGGAACACCGGAGCTATCATTAGTGATGGGAGACCCACTTGCAAACAAATATTGCAAAACTCATGGCCAGTATGGGATCGAGCATGTAATGAGTTTAGCTTATCATCCCGGACCAATGGACAAGCGAAATTTCAGCGGAGGGGATCAAAGAATACTTGAAAGACGGTGAGCGCTCAGCGGGGAAGAGTTGGTCTTCAAACTTGATGATGCACTTTGGGCTTACAAGGCGCATACAAAACCCCATTGGAATGTCCCATACGAGTTGTTTTTTGGCGAGCCATGTCATTTACCTCTTGAATTGGAATACAAGGCAATGTAGACCATCAAGAAGTTAAACTTCGATTTTAAAATTTTACTAGGAAGAAGATTGCTCAAGCCCATGCAGGCGGAAGAGGTGAGAATGAAGCCTATGATAATGCTAGAATATCTGAGCGAGACAAAGAAATGGCATGATCAGAGAATTTTTTGAGAAAAGAGTTCGGGCGAGAGCAGGTTAACTGTTTAATTCTAGGCGAAATTGTTTCGAGTAAAATCAAATGGAGTGGGCCATGTACACGGTGGTGTCAAGTACTACATTTGGAGCCGGTGACTCTTGAGGGCGATAATGGGGAAGAATTCCAAGGTCAATGGACAGGGGTTAAAGCATTATCTAAACGGGAAGAGGAAATGAAAAATTTGCAAGTGGTTCTTAAGGAAAAAGAAGAAGTACCACGATATGAGTCGATAAGGACTCAGCGAGCGGCTAATGGGAGCTGACCAGCTAAGGATTTAATTACGATTTTAAGTTTGAAATATTTTCTTTAGTTCTTTGAAAATTAGGTCGTATTTGTTTTTATAAAGATAGATTTAATTTTAGAATTATGGTAGTTTAATTAGATTTTTCTTGAATGCGGTGAGCTTAACGAGTTTAAAGACATGAATGGCAAGGCAACTACGGAACAATTCCAACAACTTGAGAGTCCTGACATGAGAAAAGGGGAGTAACCTTTTCCACTCAGCAGTGCAATAGATATACTTGAATTGATTGTTAAATCTTTGCTTGGAGATGCACGAAGAGATGTCTAAAAGGGTTAGGAACAATAAGAAATTCAGGATCCTTGAGATCATTGAGTTAAGGGCTTAGGTCGCGACAGGAAAGGTTATGTCGAGCATAGAGTGATATCGCGACAAAACATTGATGTAAGTGACTGTTTTGAAAGAGGCGATTAGTAGTATTGAAGGAAGAAGGTATGTCGACACCCCTTTGTGAAGTGTGACGGAGAAGTTTCAAAATGAAAAATGATGTCGCAACAACCCGCAGGTAGGAAATATTTGAGGGAATAAAAGCGGGGAATAAGGATGTAACATGATAATCAAGCAGACCCATAAAAATCCGCGATGTCGCGACAAACTTAGCATGTCGCGACATAAAAGAGATTTTAATGCCATTAACTCACTTAAAGCCTAAATTCCATGATCTCAAATAAAGAGCGAAATTGAAGTCACGACGTGTTTAATGAAAGCGATAATTAGCCCGCAAACATTGATTGAATTCTGTGGTAGAAAACTTTATCATTCACTCGAACCACATAGCTATTCACCTTCCTCATACGAATCTCAACCCCTGAAAACCAGCTTTCCAAACCTTTTGAAAAGTTTTCTTAAGTTTCCAATGGTGAAATTCCCACCTAGTCCCTAACCTAGACGAGATTATGAGGGAACATGAGCGGCCCGGAAGAAGAAACTCGTCCAAGAGAACACTTAGACGAGATTCGTCGGAAGCAATCCCGGGAGAGGTGCCATGAAATACACATTTCCGTGAGCTCGAAGAAGCGAAAAAGGAAAGGGAAAGGTGAGAGAAGAAGAAGAAGTAGAAGATTTCGTGTCAGACGAAGCGTACTCCCAGTGGAAAAAGTATTATGCTTACAAGGGGTTTGTCACAGAGAGGAGATTCAAAAATCCTGTTACTCCTTTCAAGGAGATGATAGAGCAGAGAGGCTGGGAGAGTCTCTGCGCACACCAAAAATCAGGGTATGTAGCATTGGTAAGAGAGTTTTATTCCAATTTGGTAGGAAGGAAGGATGGAGCAGTTTTCGTTAGAGGAATCTGGGTTTCATATGAAGCTAAGGCTATCAACGAGGCCTATGGCATGGCAGTGCACAAGCATGGTTCCAAATTCGAGAAAACTTTTGGAAAAACCCAGTTTTTGGAAAGATTGCCAAAGCTCAATGGTAGGTGCGGCTAAACCAAGGAGAAGGAAGGCCCAGGGAACATTTAACGAGGGAAGCCTGAGGAAGAGAAGGTATGGTTTTATTTCTGGCTTACGTTTTGGTTCCAACAAAACACGTGTACCTGATGAGAGAAACGAAAATTTGTGTTCTTGTATGCCATCCTAAAGGATACAAGATCAATGTGAGGAGTTGTCATTGAAGAATTCTATCATGAGGTATCATGAAGGGAATAAAGGGTTATTCCTCGCTAGGCAACAATCAACTGTTCTATGTTTGAAGAAATTTGGGGTAAGAAAATTATAGAATCGAAGAAGAAGTACGAGCTTCACCACTCCTTGTGGAGTTAGCAAAGGACGAGAAACCCGAGAAGAAAGAGGGTACTAGTAGAGAAAGAGATGAAGCCCGGTGAAAAGGAGCCCGAAGGAGACTCAGGGTTCTTGATCGAGGAGCGAGCACCCAGGAAAACTCACGACAACAATGATTTCATTTTTGCGGTGATGAAGGCGAGATGAAGCGGCCCGATAGATTTCTCCATTCCCTTAGCGGAGTTCTCCTCTGTGCGAGCGAAATTTTTTCAACATGGAGAAAACTTCAGGGAGCCTGAAGCAGGTTCGTCTTTGGAAGCTCTCGATGCCATGCAAGAGAATGGATGAAAGAAGGAAGGAGTGGAACTACGACGAGAATTCGAGAGAAGGCATTTATGAAAAGAATTGAAAAGAAGGGCCGGCGGTGGGAAGAAGAGAGCTAAACATGATGAAAAAGGCATGAGATGGAGCTACAAAGAAGAGACCAGCAGTGGGGAGAAGAGCTGAACATAAAAGAGGAACATATGAGAAAAATTTTGAAGCGACAAGGGAAGAGTTTAAGAAAGAAATGAAGGAAGAGATCACGTCATTACGAAACTCAAAAACTAAGTCCTTGGGAAACTTATAACAATTAGTTTGAGGCGTGATTCTCAAACTCTAACATTGATAAAGAAAGAGATCTGAGAAGCGAGAAGCCAAATTTGGGAGCAAATCAAGGCTTCAAGTTCCTATATAAATCTCTACCAGAAGGATTTTGAAAACAAAATTGGATGATAGAGACAAGAAGCAAAGGATGTTGAATCCTACAGTGAGAAGAATGGGTGGAAAATTTGGATCCTAATTAATAATCTCTCGAATTTTTAGAGGTCATGACTGAAATGGAGAATACAATGAATGGCAGGAAGGCGGGATGAGTTGAGCCAAAGGTTGATCTCTCGATGAGATCTTCATTGAAGATCAAGTTGAGAAGGAAACTAAGAAGAGAAGAAAGAAGAAGGAAATGAAATTTCCTCCATTCCCAGCTCATTGAATACCTTAGACTGGATCCCCTAATATCTTCTTTGCCTGCTTCCAAAAGAAAAAGATAGACTTCTTCTAATGACTTCCTTACCTCATAGCCCATTTAGATTGTATCCAAGCATTTGCAATTGAATCGAAATAAAATGAGAAATTTGAATTAGAATTGTTGTGTCTTTATTATGAATCTGTTTGTTCAATGTTGTGTTGCTTTGTAGTGCATAGTTGGGAAGGCCAAAGTAGGAATTAGTTCGAATAAAAAGCTTCTTTGAGATGTCGTAAATTGAGTTGAATGGCAGTTAGATTAGAAATAATTTGAAATGGAATAAGGGCCAAAGAATACGGTTTGATTGAAACGAAGTCTGAAGTGACTTAAGTCCTAAGCTGTTAAGTCGAGAATAGAGGAAATAATGAAATTGAAGGAACAAAATATATTTTGAGATTGTGGTATGAACAATGAGTCAAGACTGTTGGATACTAAAAGAGTTTAACTACTCATCAACAAGAAATTAATCAAGGAACTCCTAATGGTTAATAACAGTAGCTCACCCAGATTCTAGAACTTGTTAGATTATTGATTGAGGGCGAAATCTAGGTGATACGTTTGCCAGTAGTGCGAGGCCATTCTTGGAAAGTTTGAGCCATTCAAGCCATCCACTATCACATATATAAAGCATATACCTTAGTTCCAGAAATTGAGCCAATCAAGCCATATTTCTAAAAAATCAGCCAATTTAAACCCCAAACCTTCCAAAAGAATCAATCTTCCAGTAAAGAACCTGTGATTACCCAGGCGAAAGGAGGAAGAAGGAAATCAAGTTTAAGGGGAGAGTTGTTTGTGAGAAGAACTCGAGGAAAAGGCAGAAAAGGGAATGAAAGAAAAAGGGTCAAAAAGCAGAGGTCTGATAAAAGGGGATAAGTTTTACCTTGTGGCCTAATTCTCTTGAACTATTAGTTCACTTAGGGTGTTTCAGCACTATGACACCCTAATACCCGCCAGTATGGGAGTTACTAACCCGAAGTTCGCTAAGGGTGTTAGAAAGCCTAAGAAGGTAAAACATTTGCTCTATCCACTGAATGGTGACAAACAAAATTCCCAGTTGAATTACAAATGAGAAATGGGAGCATCTGATTCTTAATGGAAGAAATCAAGGAGATGTCCCAATGAAGTTTGGGAGTTTATTAAAGAAACTACAAGGAAAAGGGCGTAGTGAAGAAGAGAGAAAAGTTGGAGGTAATCTAAACCAAAAGTTCCTTTCTATCCTACCCTTACTTGAGCCCTAACATTACAAGCCCAAGGGCTGATTGATCTTGAAGGATGGAATTACCTACATTGAGTGGAGATCCCGATATGAACAACAAGCTTATGGAATTTGGAAGGCAATAAGCAGTAAAAAGCATGAAAGACTGGAGTTAAGTGAATAATTATGAAGATGAAAGAAAACAATTTATTTTTCAAAAGGGATCCAATGATTATGTGGTTTGTAAAACAATTTCAACGGTTTAGTTTTGTATACCATAAAGAGTAAAACCCGACCTTGAAATGGACTTGAAGTTAGATGTGCGAGAAAACGTCACGATCCTTGTATTTCGATTAAATTGACTTCTCTTGCAAAAGCAGAATAGAAAAATGTCCCTTTTGTTTGAGGACAAACAATTCTTTCTTTTCTTTGTGAGGACAAAGCAAACTTTAAGTTGGGGAGTTTGATGGCTTAAAAGTCATCTATTTTTTAGTCCATTTTTACGTTTGATTTTAGTAAGGGAATAATTAAGATGCGAGAATTATGGAATAACTAACCAAGTGGTAAATGACGGGAATTCAAGAAAAAGAAGAATTTTTGCAGAAAAAGAAGCAGAAGGTGGATGAGCGTTAATGAGATAATTGGATGAAGCAAGTTGCAGCAGAAAAGGCGCACAAAGATGAAGGAACCTAGTGTCGTGAAGCTTTGGCGGCAGGAAGTCCGTCATATCCGGGTTGCGGCGGTAAAACTCCGATGGAAAGCAGAAACACTTGAAGAGCAAGGCGGTGAGAGTTAAAGAAACTCCGAATTGAAGCAGCCGAGGAAATGAAGAAGAAGACTTCATGTAAGCGACATGCGGAATGTTGTCGTGACATCGACGATGAATTGGCGGTCGCGACATCGACGTCTGAAGAAAAGAGTCACGACAAGGTCGGCTAAAGAGAGAAGGTCATGACATCGGGAAAAGTGAAGGGAAATAACCTTCCAGTGGCGACAAAGAGAATCGCCTTGAAGTATGACGGGCTTGGTGAGATGAAGGCGAGGTAACTTCGAGTTGTTGTCATGACGAGAGGGTTTGAAGTCGCGACATCGGTAAGCGACGATTGAAACCATAGGCGATGTACGCGACAAAGAGATTGTTGTCAGCGACACCAAATGTCGGTGGAAGCTTGTAAGTTCCTTAAGGCGATGTCGCGACAAAGAAGATTGATATCGCTGTAAGCGGAAATAACCATTAAAACCTTCAATGACATATGTACTTGTCGCGACAAGAGATTGATGTCGCGACATCAGAAGCAACCATTTGAAGCCTGCAGAAGACGTGAGCTGATGTCGCGACAAGGTATTGATGTCGCGACATCATGAACGACCAGTTCAAGGCTGCATAGACTTAAGTCGATGTCGCGGCGATGAGATCGATATTGGCGACATGGATGATGTCGCGACAAAGGGGATGCCCACAGGTCAGCGGCAGACGGTAACTTGGGTCGATCCGCGGAAATCCACAGCCGGTCGTTGGGATTAGGGCCCAAGCGAAACCCTATAAATCTGTGACTACCGAGAGAGGAGCGGCAGGCGGTGACACAGGGCGAGAGGTGCAGGTAGGCTGAAGGCTCATTTTCTTTATTTTTCCTTTTGTTTAGTTTTCTTTTCTTTTCTTTTCTTTTCTTCAATGTTGATAGTTAGAGATTAGATTAGATTTATCGTTTTATTTTTCGTTTTATTTTCTGGATCTAGGTGTTGTCGATTTTGAGCATAAGCTGAATGCAGAATTCTATTCTTTTCAAATTACTACCTGGAATGTTTGAAGTTCAGACAAATTTTGGAATTCAACTCTTAGGTTTGATTCATGAGTTATTCTTATGATCGGAGGAATCTTTGTAGCGTGTAATTGATGGTGGGGAATCCGGTGACTTCCATTAAGTGAATGCTATGGTCGGAGATTATCTTTCTGTAGTCGTTTCCAGTGACTTTTTTGAATTTCAGTTTAATGAATTTATACGGTGTTGGGTTTCTTGTTTTGATACGAATATCAGTTTCTTATGCAGTTAAGATTTGTCTCATTGCTCTGATTTCAAGGAGGCCCCTCGAGTGACCTGAGCTCACGAGTTATGAACAATTGCTTGAAGAGTATATTAACACGCTATTTGAGATGACAAGGCTTTGCAAGTTTGCTTCGATAAATCTCTTCTCACTTGAAATCGAAGGAGTTGAATGAGTTATCAATTTAAATGGCCAGTTCACCTCAATTCGAATAGTGAGGTAATCAGAGTGTTAGGCGAGGATCTAATCAAGGAGAGGGTGATCTATTCTAATTTTGAGGAAGAGCATCCTGGAAGTTGTATATCATTGCTTGACCGATAACTTGGGAGCTAAGGTTTACAATCCATAAAATGGGTATGAAGTATTGCAAAGAAAATACGGTCTAAATCCCTTTTAAAAGTAGTTATTTAATTTCTGTCTTAGAGAAATCGAGGAAAATTAGATAATGAAATGTGGAGTTTGGAGAAGTCAATTTGTCTTGCTAAACACCTTGAATGATTTTAAAACCGAGGAAATATTGAAGTTTTATCGGTATTAACTACGAATTGGTACTTCACTATAGTAGTATACTTGATGTGTCCTCACGAAAGATAATTATTCGATTGTCCATTTATTTTCTTAACTATTCTTTATTCTTTATTCTTTATATTCCGGTTTATTTTATTGTTCGTTTATTTTACTCATTGCTAGTATAATTTCCGACTTCTTAAGTGGACCCTAATATCACTTGTAAGTCCGAATAGTACGGAGCTTGAGTAGTCGGGGTAGTTGATTTAAAATTCTTGAGATCTACGTAGGATCGATATACGGACTTATATCCATTTATTACTTGTGACACATTGCACTTCACGGTATATCAGACCCGAAACCAAAATTGAAAATGATTAACTCACAGGAGACTTTTGGTCTCGACAAGTTTTATGGTCTTGGGTTCAGGGATACAGATAATGATCCTTTGGTGGTGTGCAACTAAATTTGTACATGTGTTTTGGTCTGAGGTCACCATCCATTTTGTGTGTTATTGTTGGAAAAATAAATAACATGATGTTGTGTGTAAAAATCATGTTAAAATATACTTGCTTGACGTATTAACATGGAAATTGTGATAAATGGAAATTATATGTAGGAAATATAATTATCCGAGATTTATAAATGTTGCATGTAGCTCTTATTATGCATGTGACATGACATAGCTCGAAATGGCATGATTGCATTTCATATGCATGGTCATCGCATGAGTACAGTTATGGTTGCATGAAGTCTTGTTATTCACCATTCTTGGTGAATGAGTGGTGAGCTTGGAAATGGGATAACGTCTAAAATCGAGACTCACGATTGTATAAAATAATAATAATAATAAATTTCGCGTGTTTAGGTGAAGCGAATGAGGTGATCCCAAGGGTGAAAGACTGAATTTTATTCTTGGATTGAAACGTATGTATCCGTGATGAAAGTTTGCGAAAGTGTCGGAAACCCAAATTTTATTCTCGGTCAAACATATGTATCCAGCGATGAAAGTTTGCTAAAGTGTCGGAAACCCAAATTTTATTCTCGGTCAAACATATGTATCCAACGATGAAAGTTCGCGAAAGTGTTAGAAGGCGTTGTGAAGCCTGCGGTGAGACCATGAAAATTTGCAACCCAAATAAACACACGAGATTTGATAAATTAAAATTTGAGGGTTGTCCAATGGTTTAAATCATTGGGCGAAACACCAATGACTGGTTTTTCACACTTGGCATTTCAGGTGTGAGGGAGTCGGTTGGGACTCGGGTTGTGGGCATAAGGAGTCTCATCTCATGCATGACACGGAACATTCCATATAGGATTGCATTATTTATATGGAATATGGTTTGATGTTTTATGTATGCCATTTCATGTGCCTTTAGGAGGGGAGTAGCCATTGTAGGAGAAAATTTTCTACTGGCCATTGCTAACTTAGGTTAATGGGACCTTTCAGTACATGGGATGTGCAGAGGGAGATGGCTAAATGAAGCCTTGATTATTGTGAAGAAAGTAGACATGTGGCCTCGACAATACTTTTATAAAAAGTATTTTATGTAAAAAGAATTATAATTAAATTCTTTTGAACTATTGTATAAATAGTCGGGTATGTAAATATGGTAAGAGGGACGTGATCGGACTCTGATGGACCGTAACTAAGAGTTTTATTTTCATATTTTAGATTTAAATGTGAATGAATGGGTCCCGGTAAAGGGATGTATATTGGAGATATAGACAGATGGACCCTGTGGCGTCAATACTACTTCTGTTGAGACCCTGGATGGGTTATGATTATATTGTTATACAGGTTGTATGTTGGGTAGAGCTCCTCGAACAAAGGAGACTGCCCAATTTTTTAAAATATGGATCCCGATAAACGGGACACAACAGTGTGGTATCGGGTCACCCGAAATCCACAAGAATTCCACGGGTTGATGGGTTGTCAACAGGACCCCCGAATTTGGGGTCACACTTAACATATGGGGTCTCACTCGAGTTAAGGGAGTTCTTGAAGGGAGAAATACTTGATTGTAAGGAGTAAGAGTTTCACACAATGTTTTAAAATCTGATCGGATGAGCCGACCCGAGAATCAAATTATCAAAAGCGGATTCGGTTTAAATGTTAAAACTGGTTTCTTTGAGCCAGGTGTGGCGGTTGAACGGTCGAACCTATGGTTAAACCAATCGAACGGCGGTTGATCCGGTTAAATCTATTTTTAATTATTTTTATTTTTAATAATATATTAATTATGTGACCTTTGACACGGAGGTCATTTTGTACTTTTTTTTTTTTTTTAAATGAGTGTCCATGAGTGTTGACCCAAGCGGTGCCGCGGCCACGATTCCTGCTTGTCGCAGTGCATCGTGTGCATAGTGGGCGCTCTGTGCGCGTGTTGCCCCATCGTCGCGCGTTAGATTGCTTTCTGTTGTCGTCATTGTCGTGCGACATTATCCTTGTGACATCGCCTATCTCGCGCTATATGCGAGCTCGATCGCGACACCGCCCAGCCATCCGACCTTGTCGCGACACCAAGACTAGGTCGTGACACCAAACTAGGTCGCGACACAAGACTAGCCACTCCGATCGCAACAAAGGAAATCCTGTCGTGACAGGCTTTAGTCTCACCTTGAAGCGTCGCTATTGTAACACCCATGAATCATGTTGCGACACAGTTTCTTCCCATGACGCAGCACCACTGTCGCGACACCAAAAATCCCAAGCTGCTCAAAACCCTGTCGCGACACAGGGAGGGCTAACTCTATCGCGACAATGAGTCCTCTGTAGCAATAGAGCACCCTAAGGAAGCACCGCCATGACGAGAGCCTTCCCGAGCACTCCTGCGCCTTGTAGTATCTGTCAGTACTTAGGTCGTCTTGGGCATACTGCTATGCACGTCGTGGCCCCTACTATCGTGACACCACTGCAGTGTCGCGACCCAAAACTGGAAATGGGTAGTAGCCCACTCCATTTTATCACCTACACTTTTTCCTTTTGTTCTTCCTACTGTAAAACCAATAGAAATTAGCCTTATTGCTATAAGGCCATTTGAACCTGGAAAACTTGTCAAAATGTATTTATTATACAAAAAAAAGAGTTTAATTACAACTCCATGTTCTTTACACGGTACAAAAACTGGGTTTTCTACATAGAAATTTGCATTATACGAAATGAGGCCTAATCTGGCCTTTTCTTCGCCACTAGGTCCTCGGATGCATTCCATCCCCAGATACACCTTCGATGCACGAAGTATTCCCACGACGGGATGGTAATGCCCGATAGTTGAATTTTCTACATGGGTTGCCCACTAAAGTGCTCATCTGATAACAGCCAAACAAACATTCAAGTAAATCGTGCATATCCTTACTTGAATGTCTACATGCCCCGTCCTATGCCTCGAGTCCTCGCCTACTCCCTTACACATGCTATTTGCCATGTATGAAAAATCATTCTCAAAACAAAGATATTTTTTTGTTTGTGGACAACCCTCCGATATATATATTTGTGGACATACTTTGATAATTAATTATGTGGACTACCCTCCGATATTTTATAGTGGACATACTCTGATAAATAATTGTTGGTCAACCCTTCGAAATCATGTCATGCACTCACACCTACTGTTCTATGGCGTCCCCGTGCATATGAAATGCAATATGCCATTTCATACAAATACATGTTAATATATCATGCATGCATATACTAATATAATTTACACACTCAGCATGTTATTCATCTTTAGCAATAGCACCAAAAAACAACACCCTTATGCCGTCGACAATCGAGCGGTCGTCGAACTACCCCAGAAACAAACCACGGTCGGAATTTGTTCGAAAAAAGTCCTAGAAACCCAATCACTCCGTCTCAATCTTTGGGACCGAAAAATACGGCCATTCAGGCCCCAAACACTCCAACCATTTGGACGGCTCTTAGCGAAAGACTAAACCAAGTAGAAGGAAAACCCTTACCTCTTGGAGTAATTCAAAACTCCCCACTTCTGGTCTTGATGCGAAACTCCCAGCTGAGGATAAACTTTCCCACTCTTCTTTCTCATTTGGCTTAAGTCGGTCCGTCGTCGAAATTTAGAAGGTAGAGCTTCTCTCTTTACAACTCTCTCTTTCTTTCCTTTTCTTTTTCCTCCTCTCTCCTATCCCACCCGTTGGTCCAAGTGGGATGTCCTCTCATTCCACTTGTCATCACCTTATTGGCTCCCTTGGATTACCTTATCCCTTTATCCATCTACTTTGGATTCTTACCCAATCATGGGTTGCCACATGTCTTCTAAGGGTCCCACTTGAGCCCTTTGTTTGAGACATCCTGCACTTGACACGTGGTGCAGTGAGCCACTCCACACATGCCAAGGGTCCCATACCACTTGGTGCCTCGAAAAACATGAAATTCCAACTATTTCAGAATTCGACAAAATTCGACGTGGTAGCTAGATTTCACAAGACGATTCCAATAGTGAAGTCCGTTTCATTATCCGATATCTAGAAAAAATTTGGATTTTTGACCGAAATTACCCTTTCTCAAAAATTTTGGATTTTCCAAGGTTTACAAATTATCTATTTATGACGTTGATGAGTGTAAAATCCATCTATGTTTTGAGTTAATTTCACATGCTAGTTTGAGTATTTTATATCCATATTCATGTAAAACTCATAACATTTCCTTTTTGATGGAAGACAAGTAATTTAGTAAGAAAATATGCAAAATATTTCCAAAAAGAGAGTTAATCGGATGTCTCACAGTGCGTCATTAAGAAGATCAATTATTATGTATCATCTGGAGCATCAAATGGTTCAACTCTACACATGGTTACATTCTACATTGAAAGAGCTTTCTAACGACACCTCACACGTCCAAATCTGAGTTAAAATGAAGAAGTTATGGTCCCGACAAGCTGGACAAAGTTTTCTGTCACACAGCAGAAAACTATGTCGTGACACAATTTTCTGCTGCAACATAGAAACTATGTCACGACACAGTTTTTTGTTGCAAAAGACAAACTATGTCGCGACATAGAAAACTATGTCATGACAGTTTTCTGTTGCAACAGAAAAACTATGGCGCCACACAGTTTTCTATGTCGCGACAGAAAAACCTGTGTTGCGACAAGAAGCTGAAAAAAAATCAAAAAAGACCGAAAATTGATATTTTGACCTGTTTTCAAGCCCATTTAACCCTAGGACCATATATATACTCGTTTTTTAGGTAACAAGGGGGACGGGGAAGATTGGAGAGCCTCTCTCATGGGGTTTCTCTCTCTAAACTGCCCATTTTTTCAGTTTTTCTACATATTTTGATTTTTAAGTAGATCTTAGAGTAATTTTTGAGAAGATTTTCTTTGTATCGAAGAGGTTTCGATGATGTACATCATAGATTCAGATTTCATTACTATTCAGACAAAGATTGAAGCTAAAATCTGGATTTTTTTTCTCTCACTCCTTGTCTCTTGATTTATTTCTTCATTTTCTTACTTTTTGTTGATTGGTGATGATTGAAATCCAGTAATGGAACATTAAACACCCTCTAGGGTTGGGGATTAATTGTTGAACATTCATATTTGTAGATTCTCAGTTATTTTATGGGTTTGAAGACTGAATTTATATAATTGGTACTATTCATATAATTAAATGTTCAGAATAATAGTAGCTTATACCTAGAAAAGAGTTGTATCTTTGCTCTGATTTTCAGGAGGCCCTCTGAGTGACACAGAGATGGAGATTCCTGAGAGTAAAGCATTAACTTAGGGGTATGTTAGACTAATATTATGGAATAATATGAACTCAAATTACTTGATAGATCATAATTTACTCCTTGGTGTGAGGATTAATTAGATGATGTATCGGTTTAATATTTAGAGGTCTCACCTCAAATTGATAGATGGATATGATCCACGTGTTAACAAGATCTAATCAAGGAGATAGAAAATTTTATTAGATTTGAAGGACGAGATACCAATTAGATTGAAGGCTTGCACTTAGTCTACATCTGTGAGGCAAGAATTATTCAGTCTAAGAAATGGTTGTGAAGTATTGAAAAAACAATTCAAATCTTAAAGAGGGCGAATTTTACAAGTAGTTATTTAGACCCATTTGTCACGAGAGGCTGTGGTGTGTTAGATAGTGAAGTGTATAGTGCCGGAGAAATCGAGCTATACTACATTCCTTTTGGACAAATCACAGCATTCAACTCACAATTGTTGCGCTTTCAGGAAATCTGGCTTGTTTTGTGAATAATTATCCCATCCACTAGTGCCTACTCTTCATACATTTAAATTAAGTAGTTGTGTGTTTGGTAGATTTTAAGTTAGTTTTAAATGGAGTTTTATTTCAATTAAATTGAATTTATTCAACATCCTATTTGGTCGCCTAAATAGTGAAGAGCCACTTGTATAGGGGTGATCAAATTCAATTAGAAGAGCCTTCCGATCCTCGTAGTCACGATATCTGGACTTTTAAAGTCCACTTTATTACTTGTATGACCCGTGCACTTGTGGAAAGGGTTGAGTGTTGCTAATACTTTTCATTTCAGTTTTTGAGTATATTTACTTTTGTTTCAATTCAGTTTTTTTTAGTATTTATCACATTCACTCCCTTGACCATATTTTCATATAAATCATTCGGTCTTTACTGAGCGTCACGGTTTGTTATCGGTTCAACGGTGGAATTGATGCTTTCAGTTTACAGATCATTAGTTCGTTTTAAAACATCGGTTTCACATACCTATGGGTTAAGTTTTTCTTCAAATTTCTTCTCTATTCGCGATTTTCACTCTCTACGTGATTTTAGGGTTAAAATGTTCTTCAGATTTTTTCTTCTTCCTTGTTCCAAACAAGGAATTATATTAACGAAAACGAAGAATAATAATGCAATCTTTGTACACAATATATATTAAATTCTCTCGTTGATGCCATAGAAATAATTGCTACACAAGTATATATATTACAAAATATCAAGAGGAAGTTTCCTCAAAGGTTTTCATTCACTGTGGGATGAAAAATGATATTTTAAAAAAAAAATGAGAACTGACAGCATCTTCATTTCGATTTACATCTAAAAACAAAACATCTCCACAAAATTGCAAATGGACAAAAAACTTCATTAAAATTACTGTATTCGGAGAAAATTATAATAAAGTTGAATTTAATTTGGAATTCTAGCTTAGTGGGGCATGGAAATCTTGCTTTTGCCAAGCAGTGCTGTGTAACTTAGGCACCAAAATAGTATATAAAGTAAATGAGAAACAGGAGTAATTGGGAATTTGCACACTTAATCCAATTTCAAGACCCCAATACTCGAGCTAACTACCTTTACTCTATTCTCATCTCACAAAAGAACTATTGAAATAAATATTTTCTCGAAAAATAAAAAAGAAAAAGCCTCTTACTTTTTGGTTACAGAAGAAATGCATAGGAATGGGATGACTATCTATATGCATATAAAATGTATTATATTCGAAGAAGAAAAACCAGCAACTTGATTTGCGACTAAACAAATGGAAAATTAAACCAAAATAAAAACAAATTCAGAAATATCTTTAAAAATCACAATATTAAAAATGAGAAATGAAGTTGCAGCAGCTTAAAGGAATCATGTAATGATCAGTATTTTTCATGGAATTATTATTTTCCCCATTTTATATTGATATTTTTGTTAGTTTTTTTTAATATATGTCATATTACTTTTTGATAGGGTTTGAAAATAGGCGCGCAGGCCCACTCGCCAAGCCCAAGGAAAAGGTAAGCCAATTAAAGCGTCCAGGGCCCACAGCCTTGCCAGGTCCGAAATACAGAGCCTAGTTCGTTTGCCCCCGGTAATAACACAGACTGACCCAAAAGCCTATATCCTGCAAATCAAACCAAATCATCATTAAAGGGAAGTAGGATAATTCCCAATAGCGATTATCTGTAAATCCAGGCAAATCCACGATGAGAAGTAGGATAATTCTCAAATAATACCTTCTACAGATTATCCTTTATTAATTCGAAAGCAATAAAGGCAGAAAATACCCCATCCAATGGGAAAGAATCCTTACCACCATCCAATTGGGAAAAGCATATACTATAAATACCAGGCCACCCCATCGGTGAAAGGTCACATGGCTGTTAAGCCCTACAGCGGTTGATATTTTCTCGTCGGGGAGGAGCCGGCTTAGGCATCGGAGGCGACGGGCGAGAAACCACGTGATCCTTTTGTTTCTTGTTTTGCGAGAGAGTCCGGTGTCACAAGCGGCGTCTTAGGCCCGGCGATTCAGGTTAGGCCAGCGATCGACACGCTCCGGCCCGGGTTCAGGTTGAAAAAGGCATCATCGGTTGGTGCGCGTGCGTAGAACGGCGGAGTTCCTTTACAAATAAAGTTGATATCTCGATGAATTGATGGTATCAGCTCGGAATATGCGCGGAATACGCCAATCCCCCTAAGGATCTGAAGACCCGGCCAGAGGCCCGGGGTGGGCGGTAGGCCTCCGGAGAAGCAGCGTTAAAGATAGTATAGGCCGACACCGGGCCAGTGGAAAAGCCGACGCTCACCGACCAGCAGCTTGATAAGAGGAATTAAAGCAACTCGCCCGAGAGCGGATCTGACGCCGCGGAAGCGCGATCATCAGAGGAGGCCATAACACCACCCCTCGTGAAGAGCGGCCACACCTCGGCCCTCCACGAGAAGCGAAGCGAGAATCAAGCGAGGCAGGGACATGGACCCCTAGCCCCTAGAGAGGAGCGCAAGCAGTAATACTCGGGGGACCTCAGCGATGGAGTCGACCCCTTCTCGTAGGGAATGGAACAATTATGGGAGCCCGAGGAGGTTCAAAGGGTATCACGAGGAGCTCATCCACACATAAGGGAAGTCGTCGAAAGTAGGCGTCGGACTCATGGACACCACAGTGTGACCAGGGGCGGAGTCATAGTTCACAGCGAGGTGCTCAAAGCTTCCCCTTGAAATGAGTTCAATGCAGATAGAGATCATTCGATGGTGCGAAGGATCCGTCGATCATCTTAACACTATAAGAAGAATCAAATGGAGCTACATAGGTATCGGGACCTTGGTGCGAGGTATATATCAAGCTAAAGGCCAGACGGCAGTTTAACAGGACTCTCTGCCATCGTCAATTTCCTCATTCAGAGAACTCTCCATCACGTTCGTCTCCCACTTCATTGGAGCTAGAACATACAGGAAGCCGAGTTATCACCTGCTGACCATAAAGCAGAGCCCACAAGAAAGCCTGAGGTCTTATGTTCAGAGCTTCAATGCCGAGTCTTTGAAGGTAGATATACAAGACGAGAAGTTCGTTATCACTGCATTCATCGCTAGGTTAGGAGTGCAGTCAAAAGATTTGATGTTTTTCATATCGAGAATCCCGCAGTGAGCATCATTTGAGGATGCTCATTAAGCGAGGAAGAGTACATAAACGGCGAAGAAGCCCTCATATCTAAGAAAGAAAGTTCTTCGGCCCATAAAGAGAAAAGCGGCCCGAATGAGCAATAGGGACGAAGCCACACAGAAACGAAAAGAAACCGGGAGATATCCCGAAGAAGAAACCAGAGAAACGGTCCACGAGAAGAGGCGTGAAAGCATCGAGACCGCCCCAGGACCACCTCGGCCAAGGCTGCGTGATGGTGTCGCTCGGTGATTCACCCCTACAGGCGCGCCACAATATCGCAGAGTCTTCGCGCGAAGTGTCTGACATGAGCAGGTTTACGAGGATGGCCAGCCCGGATGAGGTCGGATCCTGCAGAATGTCACGAGGGTATTGTGAGTTCCACAGGGACCACGATCACCGAACGGACGATTACATACAACTTAGGAAGGAGATAGAATATTTAATTCGACGCGAGTATCTCCACCGCTTCATATTTTTTGAAGGTCGAGAATCGAGGGCGTAGCCCGCAGCCACCTCGTGACGACGGCTCGGCGCGGCGGCCCATACCGGTAAGTCCACGTGATCTCAGGAGGATTTGCAGGAGGTGGGGAATCCAGCTTTGCTAGAAAGGCTCACTTGCGTAGCATCATATTAGGAGAGGTAATGGAAGTGCAAGCAGAGTCCAAACTGTCCCGACTTGACATAGCCATAACATTCTCGGATTCGGTTTGGAGGGATGCCAGCACCCCAGCGCGACCCTTTGGTGATGGGGCGAGTTGTAGACCCAACAAAACGATCACCGGTCCTTGTGTCGACGATGGGAGCTCGGTAGACATCATCTTAGCGTGCCGTTGACAAGATGGGCATCGGAAGGGAGAAGTTGGAACCAGTCAGCACCCACCTGCGAGGATTATCTGGGGAGAAAGTACTACCTTTGGGGTCAATACAAATAGTGCTCACTTTGGGAGACCCCCCGTGCCAGGTAACAACGGCTGGGAAGTTTCTCATAGTAGATGCCCCATCTGCTTATAACATGTTGTTAGGTAGACCCTGCCAGCGCCGTAAAGGCCCGTCCCTCCTCTTATCACATGATGATCAGATTTCCTACCCGCAGTGGAGTAGGAATGGTTCGGAGACCGGTAGCGTGGCTAGGGAGTCTTTCGAGGCGTCCATGAGCCAAAGGTCGACGGAGTGTACATGGACAAGCTCGACATGCACGACGAGGTAAATACCCGACCTGAGCCCTCGGAAGAGCTAGAGCCTGTACAGTTGGATGATAACCTCGAACACCTCGCCTACATCAGCTCCAGGCTAACAGAAGACCTCGAATCTCATATTCACTTCTTGGCTTGAAAAGGATGTCTTCGTGGACGGGGAGGGGACATGGGAGGGTTGACCTGCTTGATAATCACTCGCGGGTAGCGTCAGTCCCGTCCTTGAGCCGATTCAGCGAGAAGAAGAAGTTTGGCTCGAGAAAGACAAAGATAAATGAGGAGGTGCGACAAGCTCCTCCGTACGAGAAGCGATTAAAGTGGAGTATCTTGAATGGTTGTGACGTCGTACTCGTCGAAGAGTGAGCGACAAGTGGCGACTGCGCGCCGACTACTTGACATCAGCAGAGCATGCCCCGAATGGTTCCTCTGCCGGGATCTACCTCATAGTAGATGCCTAGCCCAGGCCATGAACTCCTTAGTTTTCATGGATGCTTTTCTCTGACCACAACCCGGATCAACATGGACCACCGGCGACCGAAAATGCCTCATTCGTCCACGGAGCGGGAACTGTGCTATCAAGTAATGCCACTTTGGGCTAAAAAGCATGAGCTACCTACCGGAGGTTGGCGAATAGGATGTTCGGAAGAAAATTGAGGCATCCATTGGGTATATATAGATGACATGTTGGTGAAGAAATCAACCAAGTACGAAACTCCACATAGCTCGTACAATAAAAACATTCAGGATCCACGAGAGAATCTGACATAAGACTGAATCCATTCGTGTGCTTTTGGAGTCTCGGCCCAGGAAATTTCTTGGGTTTATAGTCCTGACCAAGGTGCAGGGCAAATCCAGAACAGATAAAAGATGTGCTAGACATCATGCTTGAAGTGAACATAAAGAGGTCCAACGTCTGCTTCGGAAGAATAGTCGCTGGCCCAAGTAGGTCGTGTCGAGCCGGTGATAAATGTCAACCCTTCTTCCAGGTTCTAAAGAAAGCTTTTCAATGGGATACACATTGCGTAGAAGCGTTCTCAACACTGAAAAATTACTTAAGCTCTCCCCCCATTCTGGTAAGCCCCTCTGAAGGGGAACTCCTTACTCTGTACCTAGCAGTTTCAGATTTCTCGTCGGCGATAAGTCCTTGCTCCCAGTGGTAAGTATAACATCCAGGTCTACTATTGTGGCCAGAGGCTGGAGGAGCGGAGAGAATATATCAGATGGAGAAACTAATCCTGTGTATGCTTAGTGGCAGAAAGCTCAGCCCTTACTCAAGGCTCATACCATTGGAAGTCTGGAGCAAAGTACCCAATGAAGCAAGTGCTGCATAAACCAGAGACCTTGGGAAGATTGATGAAGTGGGCTTTAGAGTTAAGCGAGTTCGACATCAGATATATACCAAAAACTGCAATAAAAGGGCAAGTCTTAGTAGATTTCGTCATGGAGTTCACCCCGACCAAGCTTGCCAAAGATACGCAAGCGATGTCCGACCTCCCCATTTAGAAAATGTCCGTAGACAGGGTCGCCAATGCTTAAGGGAGCGGTGCCGGGCTAATTCTGACCTCCCTAGAAGGAATAGATATCGAGTATGCACTCAAATTTGGGTTTCGAGCCTCCAACAATGAGGCCGAGTATGAGGCCATCGTCACCGGACTCAACTCATTCACCCAGACTGACCAGCTCGAGGTACGCAGCCGACTCCCAGCCAGTGGCGGTAAAGTAAATAGAAGACATACGAGGCCAAAGGTGAAAAATGATCCTATACCTCAAAAGGTAAGGGAATTACTATGAAGTTCAAAGGTTCAAATGACACATACCTGTAAAGCAGAGAACTCCCGAGTAGATGCCCTAGCAAAACTGGCGACGGCCTCCCAAGAAGATCTCAAACAAACGCATGCCTACTCAGCACCTCGCGTAACCCTTATAGATCTCTATGACGAGAAGTCTCCCCTATCATGTCCAGCCAGCTGACGGACCCCATTTGGGGACTACGACAGGACGGATCAAGCACTTGACTACCCAAAAGGCTTGCTAGGGACGAGGCTCTGCCAGGCTTATTTATTTATAAGGGAAGCCTTGGAGCCAGGTTTTTCTACACCCATCCGCGCATCGGGCAGGAAAGACGCCGACTAATGCATCGAGGGGAAGTAAGGAAGGTGTATGCGGAAATCACATCGGAGCTCGGACGTTAGCGGGAAAAGCCTTAAGACAGGGATACCATCGCCCACAATGCCTGGCACTTAAATGTGAATCTTTAGTCAAGAAGTGCAAGTTTGTCGTATACACCAAAATCTCTCACCTCCCATCCGAGCCATGATCAGCCTTCACAAGTCCTGGCCTTTCAGTAGTGGGGCTAGACATTGGGACCTCTGCCCATTGGAAAGGGCCAATGCAAATTTGTGGTCGAGCAATGATTACTTCACCAAATAGCGTAAGGCCGAAATTCTTAGCTACCATCACGGAACAAGAGGTACGCAACTTCGTTTGGCGTGCCATAATATGCAAATTTAGTATCCCAAGGGCCCTGGTGTCTGATAATGGGAAGCAATTCGACAATCCTAAGTTCAGATTTCTGTGCCGAGCTCGGGATCAGGAACTACTACTCGTCCCCAGCTCATCCAAGCCGCCCACTGATGTCAAGTCACCACGAACTCTTAAAGCAAAGACTGAAGACCAAATTAGAATACCTTAAAGGCAATGGGTGAGAATAATTCCCCGAGGTGTTACGGGCATACGTAACCACGCGCAAATCGCAACCTCAGAAACCCCATTCGCTCTAGCTTTTTGCACCGAGGCTGTGGCCCCATCAGACTCCGATTAAAGTCCCTGTTTGATTGAACTCAAAAGCTACTGAACATAACGAAGAGGCTCTCCGCCTAAACCCGGACCTCCTAGGATGAAAAGCGTGAACGGGTCCTAAACGCATTAAGACCAAAGGAAGACGACAAGGTACTACGACCAAAAAGGTCAAACCTGTGGAGTTACAAGCCTAGCGACCTAGTCTTAAAAAAGCTTCTACCACCAAGGAAAATCCACATTACGGAAACACAACAACTGAAGGTTCGCAAGATCTCGCCGTCGACTGTAATTAATAGCCCATACGTATAAGAAAATTTTATCTGTTCTGGAACGCCGAGCACCTAAGCGCTTTATCAAAAGACCTCGGATTGTAATCGCTAATAAAGTAACATCGCTGGATACGTATGAGTGTTTGCTGATTGCTTTATTAATATCCGTGAATCGAAGCTGGTGTATCTGGGTAAAAGAAAAAAAGATAGCTCAACTAGGGAACATACGAGAAAGTTACACACATCAGAATACACAAATTCATGCGCCAAAAAAAAAAAAAAAAAAATTTTTCTTTATTCCAATGAAGGTACAATTGATTACAATCAGTGGAGTCATCCCTTACATCTCATAAATAAACAGTACAAGCAGTTCCCTCAAAAAAAAAAAAAAAGAGAAAAGAAGAGAGTGCGAACGAGAAGGGAAAGGAGAAGGAAAAGGAGAAGAAAGGAAGAGAGGCTGAGAAAGAGAGGAAGAGAGAGTGAAAAAGGGAAGGAGAATGAGAAGAAAGAAGAGAAAGAGAAAGAAGAGGAGAAAAGGGAGAAAGCGATACTAAAAGTAGACCGCTCTCTCCAGACGCATTCCCTAGCATGAAGCTAGGGAATAACATAACTCCCATAAAGGGGAGACTAGGGAAAAACACAACTCCCACTGGCAGAGGTCCATCGGAACCAAAAGTCGAAACAAAATCCCTAGGAGGACCCCCTGAGAAGACGACTGCCTCGACGCCACGGCCCGCGGATTCCGGGGCCGCGCCCAAAAAGGGAAGAAGGGTCGAAGTATGAGCTCCATAGCGGAGAAGTCGCCATTTATAAGGAGGCCGAAGCAATCGGAAAATCGCACAGTCGTTTCCAATTCTCCACAAACTAGCATTAATGACGCTCACATCTTTTCAAGAAGAGGAAGTCAAACGACCGCACTCAGTAGCCCAGGCAGGTCAGCCCGTGAAGCCTCAACAGCTTAGTTTGCATAGCTTAACAACTCAGGAAGGCCTCAGCACCTAGGAGCTCAACGACTCAGTTTTGAAGAGCTCGACTGCTCAACTAAGGCCTGGTAGCCCAGGAGCAATTTCAGCTCAAGCAAGATAGCCCACGGAGCCTCGTGGTTCGCTCAACGAGCTCAACCGGGTCAGAAGGCAGTCGAGAGCAAGATCACCCAGCAGCGCAGCCCACCTGAGCCTCAAAGAACTCGCTTGAAGAGCTCACTGCCTAACTAAGGCCTCGGTAGCCTCAGAGTGCTCACCAGTGGGCTGAGCCCACTGAGCCTCAAAGGCCATGAAGAGCTTAACGCCAACGCAGGCCTGCAGCCCAGAGCAAAGTTCAGCCAGTGCTTAGCCCACGGCTTCTCGCTGCCTCGCCTTGAAGAGCTCGATTGCTCAACTAAGGTCTGGTAGCCCAAGAGTAAGTTCAACTCGTGCATGAATACTGAGCCTTAGAAGCTCGCTCAATGAGCTCAACCGCCGCATACTATAGTCGCAGAGCAAGATCACCAGCAATGAGCCAATGCAGTCTCTCAACACTCGCTTTGAAGAGCTCGACCGCTTCAACTAAGGCCCTGCAATTCCCGTTGAAGTTCACCAGTGCTTACGACACCCCACCCCCTTCTAAATACGCAGTGGGTGCCACGCACTCCACATAAATCCCCACCGCTACTCTAACAACTAGAAATTCCTATGAAGTAAACAGACAAGCCGCTTAAAACCTCGTGTAAAATTTTTCTTTACTTTTCTAATCAGGATTTTGAAAATTCGCAAATGCAGAAAATCTCAAGAAGATGACTACAGATATAGGATATATTCCAAATCTCGTATACACCCAATTTTCACTTTTCCAAATATACAACCAAAGATATTTCACATTTTCACAAAACTACACTGCACATGTATGCTTCCATTATACAAATCTGCATATTCTTATAATATATTCTTAATTGCAACACTTGTACAATTGTCAGGAGAATCCTAATCTGCTCCAGCGTCCGGAGTGCCTGTACCTGGAAAATAGTTTTAAAACACGAAAATAATGAGCTAAACGAGCTCAGTGAGTGTATGCTTTATAAAATGTTTTGCTTTTCTGAAAAACATCTCAAAACTCGTAAAACTCTCTTTACATAATATTTCCGTAAGCTATTGCTTACTAGCTTGCTTTGATTTGTTTTTCTTTAAAAGCTTCTAAAACTTTTATTGCTTGCTTGCTTGAAAGTTTATAAAACTTCTCAAAACTTCTTCGCTCATTGCTTTATCTCGTTTAAAATTTTCTAAAACTTTTCAAATACTCGTTTAAAAAGTTTCTAAAACTTTTCTCAAATCTCTTTCTTAAAAAAGTTTCTAAAACTTTTTATACACATGGGAGCCTGGGCTCAACCGCATGCTTTTTAAAATAAAGCGAGAGCCCCGTTTGCTTTAAAATCCCACGGGAGCCTGGGCTCAATCGATCGTTTTGAAATCAAAACGGGAGCCTGTGCTCAACCGTTTGTTTTTAAATCTCTACGGGAGCCCGCCCAACCGCATCAAATCTCTTCTACTGAGCCTAGCTCAACCGGGCGGCACCAATGGTTGATTTTTGAAACTGTATAAACATGCTATAAAACATCAACCACTAGAGGCCTATACTGCTGAAAGCAAAATCTAGTGAACACGGAGCTCAGCATCGACCGCTACGGCAGCGACCTCGTGTCCGCATCACCTAGTGGAAGCGGCCTCGCCACATCACCTTTTCCGGTAAATATGGTGGAATTGACCTATGTCTCCATCACCATAATTTAGTTAGGAGCTCTTAACCTTATATACTTCTCAGACGCGCTACCTGCCTCCTTAAATGCCACGATGCATGACCTAAAGTTTACCAACCAGGCAAAACTAAATGTACGTGATGATATCCTAACTCCGTGCATACCAATACCGACCTAGCTTTGTTTCGCTGTAACTGGGTGGATTTTAGTTAGCCTGTTTTCATAAATATTATTTTGCTTGCTTGTTCTTGAAATATGTGGTTTTACAATTTAAAACCATCATTATTGCTACAGTTTCATTGCCAAACATGGTTTAATAATTCAAAACCATTTGCTTACTTGATTGTTAGTTTCAAAATGGTTTAATAATTCAAAACCATTTGCTTACTTGCTTGCTTGCTTGAAAAATGGTTTTTACAATCTAAAACCACAAATACCAGTAAAAACAATTTATAATAATAATACACTAGTATTTGAAACAAAATAGGTTTAGAACACTCACCTTTTCTGCTTACTAAACTTGAGCACAGTTCCACAATTTTCCCCGCCTTTGCTTTTAGCCTACACACTCAAATGAATGAGACGACATATTAATCGCCTACGTATAACGTATAAACTTAACGTACTTCTTATACTTTGTCATACTAATTCCACTGAGGCGAAGCCGTCTCTCGCGGTGAGCGCTAATGCCATCGAGTTCCAATCTTATTTGAACCTTTCTAATCATTTAATAAGGTTCCCATACTAACGGTGTATGAATTTGAGCTTAAATATACAAAAATACAACATTCTGGGCATTTTAAGAATATTCCATCGGTGACACCTCTCGACTGTGATTGGTACAAAGTTGCACTGGGTTGGGTGTACCAGATAGCCGGGACTCAGAATCGCATGTGCCGCTTATGTTGGGGTGTACGCAGAGATGTTCTCAGACCCACTCTGCATAAACTCGGAAATTTTTCCTGCACTGTTATTTTTGCCCACTTTTGGTACCAACTCTCTTCATACAACTTCCCCATTCCTTAATACCTTAAGAATCATCATGGAATTCATCTAAAACAACTTCACAACACTTGAATTTTACCACAAAACCCTAGGTGAAAATCCAAGAACTCTTATGAATTTAACCCAAGGTCCACCAATTCTTTATAAAACCATATAATTATGATGATTCCATGTTTATTTTACACCAATTGGGGTTTTACCCACAAAACCTCAACAAATCAAGGGCTCAGGTGATCTTCCACAAAACCCTAGACAAAGGAGTCACTAATCTCCAAACCAAAACCTTAGGAATTCAAAATACCCATGATTTCAAGACAAAACATACCTTGGTTTTGGTCTTCTTCTCCTTCTCCTTCTCCTTCTTCTTTCTCTTCTTCCTCTTCTTTTCTCCTTTCTTCTCCTCCTAACATTTTTCCCTACAAAATATGAGACAAATGAATTTTGCTTGCCTCTAACTCTCCTTTATACTCCCATATTCTCCATATTACCTGTTTCTCCTTAATCTTTCAACAATTGCCTTTAACTTTTGTTATTTCTATTATGGCCCATCTCTACTTGTTTAATGATTTTCATATCCCTTATGGCAATTACAATTTTATCCTTGTTCTAGTACCACAATTCCGGGTTCATAAATTATCATTTCATATTTTCATCTTTAATAATAACTCCCAAAAATATTACAAGTTCACTTGGTGCTCTTATACGCCCCTACAGTTAAATGTAGTGTACACCCTCTCGGGACTGGGCGTTACAGTTTAGCCCGCAGAGCCTCAATGGCTCAGTTTTGAAGAGCTCGACTACTTAACTAAGGCCTGGTAGCCCAGAGCAAGTTCAGCTCAAGCAATTTAGCCCACGGAGCCTCAGCGGCTCAGTTTTGAAGAGCTCGACTGCTCAACTAAGGCCTGGTAGCCCAGGAGCAAGATCAGCTCAGGCAATTTAGCCCACGGAGCCTCAACGGCTTAGTTTTGAAGAGCTCGACTGCTCAACTAAGGCCCGTGAGCTCCATGCCCAAACAGCGCGAGCCTCCACCTGAGCCTCGCCCGCCTTTGAAAAAGCCTCGACCGTCACCTAAGGCCCGGTAGCCCAGATCAAAACCAGCTCAGCAGCTTTAGCCTACCTGAGCCTCACGGCCGCTTTAAAGAGCTTGATTGCTCAATCCAAGGCCCAGCCCAAGAGCAAGTTCCAACAGCGCTAGCCTCACTGAGCCCAAGAACATGAATCGTTTTCGTACAAAGGCCATATAGCCACCAAGCACCTCAAGACGAAAACAAGAGAAAAATATATATAAAAATAGGGGCGATGAGATAAAAATGAAGTATTCATTGAGAACGACATCACATATATCCGGGGTTCGAAGCCCAAAAAAAAAAAAAAAAAACTAAACAAAGGAATTCAGGCATCCGGAGCAGAAGTGGGAGCAGAAGGCGAAGAAGGGGAGCGAACCTCGGTCGGGTATTTGGTTTCAACAGTTACGGAAAAGCACCGCCCGTAGCCTCGTCACTAGAAATATCAAAGTTAAGGTCCAAACCCGGATAGGCTTTAACAGCCTTCCTCTGGAAAGCAAGCCACCTAAGCCCACCGAAAAGTGTGCCCCATCCCTCTAAAACAAACTGCAGCTCTTGCCCTCGAAGCTCCTTGCAAACCCATGGCACTCCTTAGTCGTGCTCAATAGAGCCTGACACCGAAGCCTCGCGAGGTGCTCCATCTAGCAGCGCCGCTTTATTACGCAGCTCATCTCTAGCTGCACGCACCTCTACCCGAGTTACCCGCAGCTCATTCTAGACGACGCAGCTCATCCCCCGACCGCCCGGGCCCATTCCGGGCGGCCCCAAACTGTCCCCGCCACCACAGATCATCTTGGGCAGCCTGCAGCTTGTCCCTGACCTCCTAAAGCTCGCCCTCGGCCACCCTTAAGCTATCTCGTGCCTTTTCTTCCCTACCTCGGCCCGCCGCGCTCGTCATGGTATGCCCGGGACGGACTTAAGCTTTACTCGCTCCCTCCTCACATATTTTCAGACCCGATTTTCAAGTAGCCAACTTGCTCGGAAATAAGAGCAACCACCCTGGCTTTGTAAATTCGCGCCTTGACATGACCGCTCGCCTAGCTCTTTCGCCAAACTCTTCGGGATGGGTAGCCACCTACCACACCCAACACAAATCAACACCCAACTCAAGATAAAATCGGCTAATACTCGCGACACTGAACTTACAGAGGCGACTTTATGACAGCCAAAGTTTCCTCAACCGGTAGGGCACCCGACCTATTAATATCAGGATCCCTGAGAATGATGAAACCGCAAATGTGAAGCTCATCATCGGGTTAAAGGAACTCCCATTCCATCAGCTTCGAAGCCTCTCCAACTCTTCCGCCAAGGAGGAGGCTCCTGCACTCGCGTAGAGGACTCCAAACTATTATAGGCACAACCCCAACTGAGGCTCAAAGAAATTCCTCTCTCGAGAAATTCGCCTCATGCTGGTAATCCGGTAATCCGAGTCAAGAACCCTGTGGGCTTCAGTACCTCCCAAGAGGCAACACACTCGTCTCGACACTGTGCATGGTAGAAGGTGATGACGAGGACGCCTGCGACGCCCAAACCGGGTGTCCGCCGATCACCATCAACCACCTGAAACACTCGTGGGACGCCGCGAACCCGCCACGAAAAACGTAGCCCCTACGGAGCTCTACCCATATACATAACCTGTATATAACCTATCCCAACAATCCAATATAACAACCATGAGAAATGCACCACGCCCACAAACCAATACTCATCCTAATAATTTCCAACTATATACAATAGTTTCAAGAGTTAAGAATTATTTATACAAACAACATATATTAAAATGAAAAAACATTCTAATACATGTATTACACAAAACCAAAGCCACAACCTGCTCTCTCAAACTCGGGCTCCCAGGGACGAGCCGCTCTCAGACGCTCCCTGCACCCAAAAATGAAAATCCTCACAAGGAAGCACGTCGCAGTGGAATCACCCATACCGGCTACTCTCCACCTAAGTGCATATGCAATGCTCCAAAGAAAACACACATTCAAGTAAATGCATGATCCTACTTGAATGTCTACCTGAACAACTCATACCCCGAGTCCTCACAGACTCCCTCACACTTGCCTAAGCCACGTATGAGAATCATTATTTTTCAAAACAAAGATGTTGTTTTTAATAATGGACTACCCTCCGATATTAGTAGTGAATCACTAAGATTATATTATGGATCACTCCGATGTATCATCTGGGCCGACTCCGACGATTGATATTTTGTATGGACTCACCCAATATAAGTAATGGATCAACCCGATATTTATTATTACAATAACCCTCCGAAACTAATTTCTCAATGAACCATCTCATACTCACTCACGCTTGTAGCCCTAGTGCATATGGAATGGCGATGCCAATTCCAATATAATTATATAACACATGCAAATATATAATCATGAATATATTCATGATTTAAATCACACAAACATGTCATGTAATTTCACACCATTACACCAAAAATTAAATTTCACTTCGCTAATTATCAAACACGCAGCACCAACTTGAATTACTCAACCAAACACATTATTTCACAAAAATATTTTGTGAACACTATTCCTATTAACAGTGAAACCCTCGGGTTACTGTCCCAGGCAAATCACCAATCATCGGTTCACTTTTTGAAACCGATTTCCACCGCTTATCCGCCTCCTTTGATCGCCTAAACACTCGCATTATACCCAAGGCCGCCTTACGTGATTCGCGCTATTTTGTTTAAATACGAAGTTTTTGTGGCTTGGATACTTGATTTGGTGATTGCGTGTATGCAGGTGCAATTCGCGTGCGGAGCTTTTGAAACAATTTCATGCCAGAGGCATAAGGATGGTTTGCATCGCCGCGACGCCCCAACGCCGCGGACGCCCTAACGCCGCGGACGCTGGTCAACCAATATGTGTCAACACGCAACGCCGCTGGCGCTTCAACGCCGCTGACGCCTCAACGTCGCGACGTCAGTGCGAGTTCTGTTTTCTCATCATTAAAAGCAAATGGAGGCGCAGAATTGGAGGCATCGGGAATCATACGAACGAGGGCACGGAAATCAGAGCAGCAGAGTGACATCGATCTCGAAGAAGAGCCCGTGATTTGTATTTTTCTTTGTTTTAATAATAGAACGGATGTTTATTATATCATATATTGATATTTTCCTATTCATGATGTTCTAGATCTATACTTAGGGTATTGCTGGAACCCCTGGCCACATTTGAATGGATTAAAGTTTATTAATTTATATTATTCATCGACTTATGATTTATTATCATCTGCTTTACATCCGTGAATCAATTACATGGTAATGCTCAGCCAACATTAGCAGATCTGCTAGAGATCCGAGATTCGAGAGACGAGGATACCTAGGACATGAGTAGAGTAAAATTCTTCTGGTCGATCTGCAAATGTAGATATTCCCAACCCGAAGGTGGCAAGCATAAGAACATTTTAAGCATTTCGGGAGTACCGAGTTGAGGCAGAGATACACTCAATTCTACTAGCGAGATAGAAGAATACACCTCGAGAGGCATTTAGCAAGATCACCTTGCCATTAATAAATCATAAATAAACTGACTAATATCATCTTTAAGAAATAATCCATCAAAAGTGGCAGGGGGAGACATAGCCCTAGTCTCCATTACATAGTAATTCATTCAGATCAGTTTGTTTATTTTACTTTCAGACATTAGTAACCTTATACACAATACGTACATCCAGATAATATTTGAAAAGTAACCAGAGTCAATTCACCTATCCCCGTGGATCGGAGCATATTCGTACTATTGCACACTCAGACATTTGAGGCGACATGCAATTTGCGCACATAGGCGTATATTTGATACACACCACGCTTACCATTACTCCACACATCAATACATGATTTATTTAATAAATTATCACCCAAACACCCAAAAACAAATTTTAATCAAGTACGGGACTGTCCACTGGTCTCAAAATTCCAACACTTCTGCCCAAGATCTGGGACGCATCAAGCACACCACAACCCTCAATCCAACACAAACATCAACAAAGCACTTAAAACCAAGAATAAAACAAACAAGTAGGATGAAACCCTCTACCTCACGGAGTTTGTCAAAACTCCTTAAAACCTATTCACGCGTTGTCTCTCTCCAAGGCAGAACGCCTTTCCTTCTTGGTCCGAAGGAACTGGACGGTCGATCACCTGTGATTTTATGAGAAGTGGAATTCTTCTCTAAAAATTAAAACTTAAATCTCGTGATCTCTGGCTTATCATTTTGCACGTTTTCTCCTTTTCAATTTGAGAAGACAACTATTCATGTCTTGTCTCATTAAGGAAAGTAAATTATACCATGCCCTTCTTCCCATTAGTTTGACTATCCAATGACATCATGCCATGTGTCAACGTGGGTCCCACCTTGAATTAACTCAACTGAATTGGAGCTGACACTTGGCACCCTCGTGGTGCCACTCAAAATGTGCCAAGTGTCCCGCCCGACTGCTTCCTTCAAAAAACCAAATTCATCTGCCCTGGAATCCACTAAAATTCACACAGATGATTTAAAAATCTAAACTAAGTGAAGTCCGCTTTGTCATCCGAGATCTAGAAAAATTTCGGATTTTATCTAAATTACGATTTTGCCCTTTTGAGAAAATACTTTCTGGTTTCACACGCTCCCCAACCCGACTTTGCCCCAAGCCTGATGACCCTTCTCAAGAGAGTCTGAAGTTTTCCGCTTCACACTTCAAGACTCCGACAACATCCACCCCGAGCCAAAGCCTCCCTTAGTAGGCTTGGCAACAGGAGGCCCGACATGAGAAAACTTTATAACCTGTGTGGGAAGACTCAGGTAGCGAGGCTGAGGACCTCGAACTTGAAGATCCGGGAATATCCTACCTAGTCAACTCAGAGTAAACGCGCGTAAGGCACTTGGTCAACTTCAGCTTTACAGCCTCGTCTTCGGGTCAGATCAAGGAATACTCCAAAACCCGAGGCCAATGCAAACAGGGACATCCTATAATCTACGTAAAACCGCATTTAACTAAACCAGCAAAGCTCACGATTCTCCGAGTGTCCAGATACAAGACGCCTAAAGCAGTCTCTTGTCAAGGGCCGATCCCAACTGCAGCCACTAACAAAAATATAACGCTATTTCCAAAACTTGTGGAAAGATGGGAGATCCGAGATGATTAGAAGAGCACTGGCACGCCTAGACAGATAAAGAAAGCCCTCGGCGGCTTCCTTCACACTAAAAATGTTCAAGAACAGAGCTATAATAGGAACACCCAAGCCCTTGTCCCTAAAGAAGACCAACAGCCCAACCAGAATACCCTAGAAATTGGGCGAAAGTTGAGAAGTGCAGACGTTGAAATGTTGCAAGACGCTTTTTATAAAGGGGTATAGAGGGAAACGGAGACCATTATCGAAGGCCACCTCAAAGAAACGCACCATCTTGGGCACTTGGACCACGTAGGAGGTCAAAATGTCGGGAGACCAGACCTGGACACCAAAAGGGGGCCTATAACACCTCGTGAAAGTTTCCTCGTATAAAGGCTTGACTCCATTTAGGTCCCACCGCAGCATCTCTCGCACCGCCTGACTTCAGATATCTCTAACTCGTAGGTATTTAATCTCGTCGATTCTACCCTTCCCTTTATCCAAAGGGAGAGGAGGTTCCCCCACAGCGTCTTGAAAAGCAACCCCAAACACGATCGGGAGGCGCCCACTCGCCTCGCCTCGACCTGATACAACAGAGAGTCACCTCCAATGAGCAAGAAGAGGAGCGACTGACCCATGAGAATAAATAAGAAGAACAAGACCTAACCACCCAAATTTCTGGGCCACTGCCATCAATCGAAAAGACACAAAAGAAAGAAAGACGCACCAGTCCCAGGAATAAAACGAAAAAGGCTACCTCAAGCAAAGTGTCACGAACGCCTGTGTGCGGATTCGATAGAAGGCCGACAATGAAGCCCGAACTCGCAAAAAGCAAAAAGCTTAATACTAAAGGCTGAGGGCGGGCACAATACTAACGGTCAGAGGATGTTCTTGGAAGAAACTGAAAGAAATGCAAGACATGGTGTGGAAACCAAAAAGTCATCATTATCATAGGACGTATGACGACGACACAAAGCCCTAACCAAACCAGCCCTGAGCAAACACGTGGAAGTCGCACCCGATTCGAGAAATGATACAGCCCTTGCCCACACTCGCCGTACCCAAGGGCTGGGGGGCAACTGATAGGGTTTGAAAATAGGCGCACAGGCCCACTTGCCAAGCCCAAGGAAAAGGTAAGCCCAGTAAAACGTCCGAGCCCCTGGCACCGGTTCGAAATGGGAGCCCAGTTCGTTTGCCCTAAGGGCCAATAACACGGACAACCCAAAAAGCCCATATCCTGCAAATTAAACCAAATCTCATCATTAAGGGAAGTAGGATAATTCCCAATAACTGATTATCCTATAAATCAAACCAACCACCAACAGGCGAGTATCAAATAACTGGCCCCGATTATCCCTTATTAATCCGAAAGCGATAAAGGCAGAAAATACCCCATCCAATGGGAAAGAATCCTTACTACCATCCAATTAGGAAAAGCATATACTATAAATACTAGGTCACCCCATCTAAGTGAAAGGCAATACGTAACACTCGCCTCTAAGCAGCTTGGATCTTTTCTCTCCACTGTGGGAGGAACCCACTAGCACTGGAGGCAAACATCAAGCAAGCCCGCCAACTTTTGTTTCTTGTTTTTGTGCAGGAGTTCAAATAAGCCTGGGAGCACTCTGACTGCCCAAATACGCCCTAGTTCCCAGCCCAACGATCTCAACACGCCCAACCCAGCTCCAAGAAAAAGACATCATCACTTTTAATTTTAAATGGTAAAACATACTATTATTTGCATAAATCAATTTATGTACATAAATAGCATTATATATATTTTTAATTTTAATTATTATTATTTTGACCATTAAAACTATAAATATATGCTCTAAACATCGGATTAGATTACTATGACAAATCCGCGATTTTTTTTCTAAAAACAAGAAAAGATTTCTAGAAAATAAAATTTTGTACTTTTTGTATGTTTCTATTTACTTATTTATTTTTTATTATATATAAAGGAAAAAATGTAACAGTATAAATGGTGATTTGATTAAAATACCATTTGAAAATCTAAGGCTTGTTTTGTTTATGTTCTTAAAAACTGTTATTGAAAATAGTTTTTAAAAACACATTATGTTCTCTGAGAATTGTTCTTGTGTTTTTAATTTTTTGTTTTTCAAAATAAAGAAGCTGGGAGCCTAAACATGTTTTTCCTTTTTTTTTTTTTTTTCGAGAATGAAAAATAGTTTTAGAAAACATGAACCAAATATATCAAATATACTACAAGAAAAATCGGAATTAGAGACGAAAATTAGAGACGGAAATTAGAGACGGACACTTATCCGTCTCTAAATAGAGAAGGATTAGAGATGACATAATAAATTAATTAGGAGACGGAAATTCCGCTTTAATAGAGACGAAAATTTGCCTCAAATTTGAGATGGAAATCATTCCGCTTAAATAGAGATGGAAATAGAGATTCCACTGCTCGTCTCTAATTAGGTACTAAAATCCGTTTTGATTAGAGACGAGTTCCCTTGAATTGGTCTCAAAATAGAGACGGAATAATTTCCCGAAAAAAATCCGTCTTTGATTAGAGATGGAAAGTTCCGTCTCTGAATTCCGTCTAAAAATAGAGACGGAATAATTTCCGTCTCAAATTTGAGACGTAAATCATTCCGTTTCTAAATAGAGACGGAAATAGAGACCGAATTGTTTCCCCGTCTCTAATTAGAGACGGAAATAGAGACGAAATAATTTTCATCTCTAATTAGAGACGGAATAAAATCCGTCTTTGATTAGAGACGAAATTCTCGCCTCAAATTCTCCTGGGATCAAAACTGGTCTGCCTCTCATTTAGAGACGACGATTTCCGTCTAATTAGAGACGGAAATTGAGACAAAAAAATTCAAAATCTCTTTAACCCTCAAAACAATATAGGTTTTATCTCTAATATTTGTTTTATTTTAGAAAATATCCTATTTGTCCATCTATCTTTCGGTCCTATAATATCTATGTATTTTTTTTCTACTTTTTATAAGTAATGAAAAAGAAAAACATAAAATGAAAAACACTACAATTAAATTTGTTCACAGTCACATTACAAGACGGCGTGTTTTTGTAAACATCACTTAAACGTAATGAAACTCTTGAAACAAAATAAATCAATCATATGTTAAAGTACAAATTTTCTTAAAACAAAATAAAAAAATCTCCTAGTTCGAATAATCGTTTCTAATTCAAAAACACTACTGCTTTTGAAATCAAATCTTGAATTCCTACAGTTCATACGAATGGTTTATGAGTTAAGAAACTCTCCTCCAACTGTGATAGAACACACCGGGCCACGGCTGGATCGGACCTCCATGAAATCTCGACAAGCGGAAGAGAAAAACTCGATTTTCATCTTAAGATCCGAAAATATAGCTATCAAGCTTCATACCGAAATATGACTATTCGAGACCTCAAAACTAATCTCCACCGCTCATAATGAAGATTTAAGAGTTAAAGAAACCTCCAAATTTCAGATAGATTTATACCACTGCACGGCCGACTCAGACCTACGAAATCGACGCTGAAGAGAAAAACTTCGATTTTCTGATCTTAAACCCGAAATATAGCTTCATCGCTTCCATACTAAATATGAATATTCGGGACACAAAATCCAATCTCCACCGTTCATAATCTAGATCAATGTCTTATCATAAACATAACCAAAATTCAGAACGATCTGACGATTAGAAACAATGATCAAAATCTTACACTAAAACGTTCTAAATTGAAACAAAAATCAACAAACTATTGCCTGAACTTAGTATAACTTTCAAATGGAATTTACAAATATAATCTTGTAACTGCTCATGACCTAGATCTATGTATTATTTCAAACATATCCAAATATAGCTGATCTAACGTGTTAAACAATGAAACAAACTCTACCTTGAACTTGCCAATGCGAACCGATTTCAAAAATCTTCGAAAATAACTTCTGAACTACGAAAATCCAACCATTGAAATTTCCATCGGAGACAATACTGTGATTTCTGGTGTTGAGTAGAACGTTATATCAAAATTTGAGATCGATCGGCTCAAGTTTGATGGTTCGATCGACATCAAATTCCTTAGATCTCCTCTCCTCCTCCCTTCTCTTCTTCCTTCCTTCTTTTTCTTTCTCCCTTTTCTTACTTCCCTCCTTTTTCTTTTCCACTTTTTCCTTTGGGCTCCACTCACTCTCTCATTTTCTTGTTTTTTTTGGATCCATCTTCTTCTTTTCTCCCCCACCTCCGTTTTCTCCTCCTTCTTTCTCCCCACCTCCTTGCCTTCCTTTATCCTAAAAAAATAAAAACATCTTCCCCTAAAACCCTCTTGTTTTTGGGGTCTACAGTTAGTGACATGACTTATGGCGCCACAAACATTGCAAAATGAGTATCAAACGTATTGGGCTCAAATGCGACTATTTATTTTACTAAAACAGAATGGTCTTAATTAATAAAAAGTACTAACCCTTATGTTAATTCTCTTTTTTTTAATATCCTATTAATTTAAATACTTATTAAAAAACATTCTCATTTTTTGTATATTAAAAATTAAATTTATTTGAATATTTCATATAAAGTATAAATGTAATCAACTATTTTTGTTTATGAGGTTAATGAAATTAATTTTATTGTATTTATATTAATATAATCTTAATATTTTCATAAATGATTTTTTCGTTATTATTAATTTTGAAACAACTTATATTTGATTTAAAAAACAATTAATTAGTTTGTTTAAGCCTAAACCTCAAAATTTAAAATTGCAACAATATACACAAACAATTCTATATTGTAGACAGAAAATCAACATTTTATCTTATAAACTAAGAATTTAAGTTTCAGTGTATTAACGTGGTGAATCATGGCCGTTCATTTCAAAAACCCTACAAGAATATATACTTTTGTCTCTTCATTGTTGTGGCCCCTCTTTCCCTCTTTTCCTCTCTTCTTCTTTTTCTTCCCCTCTTTATACCCATGTACGCTCCATTGCAAATAAACCGAGACCAAGATCGCCTTTACTTATCTCCCCTTCATCCTCTCTATCAAGGCCTGTAAGAATGTAAGTTTCTAACCCTATCCTGTTTCATTTTCCTCGTTTCAACAACTTCAAACGGTGGTCTATTGACTCTCTAATCGAACTGATGTTTAGATTCTTGTTTCCCACGATTCTAATACACTTTGAGTCATACTATATAGAAGGCCATTAAATATGGATTAACATTTGATTCGTGGGTATAAACTATCTGTAAGACCCGAGAAATTCCAATTTCTAGAAAAATGGTAAAATCGTAATTTCGATTACAAATTGTAATTTTGGTTATAAATCCGAAATTTATTCTCTAGATCTCGGATGATGAAACGGATTGCACCGTTGGAATTGTCTCACGAAATCTAGCTAGCACGCTTTAATTTCACGAATTTCGAGACGCTTAATTTACATCAAGCCGAGGCATCGCGGCTCGTGCCGTAAACGATTTTCGATGCGACGAAAGTCACATATAACACGTACTCACGTGCCATGAGTGGAATGAGTAGAGAAATGATGAAAATGGACGGCCGAGATAGTGTCGAATGTCAAAACTGGGAAAAGAGGACAAAATGGGCATTTTAGAATTTGTCTTAAATGATAATAAGACAAAAGTTTGCATAGTACACTTCTTCTCAAATTGAAAAGAGAAGAAAATGGGAGGAAGCAGGGGAGTCTTACAGTAAGCTTTGATTTCATTTTCTAGAGAGAGAGTGACTTCCTTCTCTCTAGGTTTCTGAACGATCCGACAGTCAGAAGTCTTCGGAACGAGAAGGAAAGCTGCTCTACGCGGAGAGGACAACGCGTGGACACCGGATTTAAGGAGTTTCGACAAACTCCGTGAGGTAGGGGTTTCTCCCTACTTGGGTTTTATTCTTTGTTTTAGAGCAATGTTAATGTTTGAGTTGAATGAGGCCGTAAGGGGCCGTTTGATCAGTCCCAAATCTTGGGACCGAATTGTTATAATTTTTGGAGCCATTTTTACAGTTCACTGACTGTGTGGGCTGTTTGTGTCATGATTTATGCATTAAATCATGTTGTGATGTGTATGACGCCTGAATACGTTTGATCTGGCTCCAAGCCCGAGGTGGAAAATGTTAAAGACTCACGACAGCCCGTGACTGTCACCGATTTTGGCCACATGTGCAATATGGGATAAATCATGTCTGATCGAATGAGGCCGAAATGGGCATGAAATTGCTCACAAAGTGAACCGACGAGGATTTTCCGAATAGTAAATCCGAGGGCTTTACCACTCCCGGGAGCATCAGTTCACAAAATAAATTTCAGAATTAATGGTTATCAAGTAATCGCGCGAGAATTGCTCGTTGATCATTAGCCCACGTGGAGCTAATTTTGATGTGATGAAATGCTAAAATTACATAACATGATTGTGATTACTTTAGTAAATATATGCATGTTTATATATTTGCATGTGTTATGCATCGTAATGAATTGGCATCATGCATTCCATATGCAATCGACACCCAGGACTAAGTAGGAGCGAAATGGCATGGTATGAGTCAGTAAATGCTCATTTCTATGCTGTCTAAAACCAAAATGACTGAGGGAATCCATACTAAAAATATCAATCGCCGTAGACTACCCACCTGATATACATCGGAGGGTAGTCCATAACAATAATATCAATCATCGAGACTACCCAACTGATATATATATATATACATCGGAGGGTTGTCCAACAAACATAATAATTCTCATACGAGGCTTAGGCTTAGTGTGAGGGAGTCGGGGAGGACTCAGATGACTGGCTAGACATTCAAGTAGGATCATGCATCTAGCTTTGAATGTGTGTTTACTTGGAGTATCAGATATAATTTAGGGGCGGAGAAGAAATTTCACTTGGGGCGATTCCACTATCGAGCATTAGCTCACCCCGCCGAGGGATACTATTTTGCTGTGCAATGTGGAGCGTGCGAGGAGACTAGCTTCATCCTAGAGATTGAGTTTTAGAAGAAATAAATGTGGCTTTCATGGTTCTACATGTATTAGAATTGTTTTTCATTTAAACAGTATCAGATAAGAGTGAAACAATTGAACCTGAAACTATCGATATAGTCGATATATATATATTGATGAGTAGTGTTGTATTGGGCCCAAGCGGCTGTTTGTACTCATGGTATTGATGTTTGGGACAAGTTATATACAGGTTTTGTATTTGGGTAGAGCTCCCCGTACAAAGGAGACTCTGCTCTATTTTCGTGAAAAATGTCGGGTTACCCGACATTCACGGGTATTCCGCGGGTTGACGGATAGTCAACGGACCCTCGGGTTTTGGGGCGTCACACTATCCAACGAGAAATAAAAATCATTTTCCATTTTTTGATATAACAAATTGCGATCCAACAATTTATTATTATTTTGGCTAATTTATATATATATATATATATATATATATATATATATGTGTGTGTGTGTGTGTGTGTGTGTGTGTGTGTAGTCGTTGCAAGCCAAAGAGCAGGTTTACTTTCGAAGTTCATGGAAGATAATTTAGCATTTTTATAACCGAGAAAAAAATATTTTGTTGCTTTCAAATTTCTTTGGGAAAGCCGGTGATAAATTTCCAAATCCAAGGTGTTTAGGGCTTTTATTGATTCCTTTAACTAACTAGAGAAGGAACTGGATTTTTCTCACCTATTACCGTGGTTACATAAGAAATCAGGACGCCCCAAATCCCGGGGGTCCGTTGACTACCCGTCAACCCGCAGAATACAAGTGGATGTTGGGTTACCCGACGCCACTTCAGAAAATAGGGCAGAGTCTCCTTTGTACGGGGAGCTCTACCCAAATATAATACCTGCATATCCCTGGTCTCCAAACAAAGGTAATATAATCCAATATATCCAATCATTATTGAGTATATCACACTGGGGCCCATAGCAACAACACTCACTATACATGCCAACTATGAACTAACTATATACCCAATAGTTACCAGAGTTAATATGTTTTACTCTTATACAACATATATCAAATTAGAGAATTTAATACATGTGAAATCATCAAAGCCACAATCCCATTTTCTTCAAAACTCAAATTCTAGATCTAGCCATATCCCAGCGCCCTGCATTCGAAAAATATGTTCTATTGTATGAAGCAATGCTCGCAGTGGAATCGCCCTAAGTGGGCTACTCACCACCTAAGTGCAGTGCAATGTTCCAATGAAAACACACATTCAAGCAAATGCATGATCCTACTTGAATGTCTACATGACCAACTCAGATCCCGAGTCCTCACCGACTCTCTCACACTCGCCTAAGCCTCGTATGAGAATATTAGTTTCAAACAAAGTTATTTGTTTATAGTTGTGGTCATCTCGATCCAAGTAGTGGACTGTCTCCGATATTATATTTAGTGGACTACTCCTCCCGAGAGAGTATCAATTGGCCATCTCAACATTGATATATTTATATGTGTACTAATTCCTCCGAGGTATATCAATTGGGTTGTCTCCGACGATTGATATTTTAAGTATGGACTACCCTCCGATCATTTAATATTTTTAGACAACCTCGAACCTCTTCTCTCTAGACTGACTGCCTCATGCACTAACTCCTATAGTCCTGGGGATGTTCCAAAGGCATAAGGAAATTTGCATGTATGCCAGCCTTCCAATATTAGTCTAATTCACATGTAAATATATAAATATGCATATATTTACAAGAATTCAGCTTCACACAATCATGTCATGCAAATTCTCATTTATACATCAAAATTAGCTCACTAAGGCTAATGTTCAAACACGTAATTAATTTAAATCACCACCAAACACATATTTTTCACAAAAATATATTTTCGTCACTATTCCTAGAACAAGAAACCCTAGGGTTTACTGCCCAACACTCAACAATTCATCTGCTCACTTTAGAACCAAAGATTCACTAGCCATTCCCGGCTCCTTTTTCCAAACTAATCCATGATTTATCACAAAATGCAACATTCAACCACTAAATAGCCCGTGACAGTCACGGATCGTCTAATGGGTTTCAAAACGAACACCCTGCCTCCAAGATTTGGAACCGATCAAATGGCCCCTCACGGCCTCATTCGACTCAAACATTCGTAAAACATTTAAAATAGGAATAAAACTCAAGTAGGGAGAAACCCCTACCGGAGTTTCCAAACTCCTGTCCGTACCCACGTCGAAGCCCCTCTCCGTAGAGCGCTTCCTCCTTCTTTTGTCCCGAAGACCGCCGACGGTTGGATCGCGTACAAATCTAGAGAGAAGTGTTCTCTCTCTCTAAAAACCTCTCAACGAAATGGCTACTGGTTCCCCCAATTTTTCCCCCACGTTTTTGCTTTCTTTTCAATTTGAAGAAGAAGACCACTGTAGCACTTTTGTCATTTAGTGACTTAACAACTTCCAAAATGACCATTTTGTCCCTCTATTCCCAGTTTTGACATTCGACACTATCTCGGCCGTCTATTTTCATCATTTTTCTACTCATGCCACTTATGGCACATGAGTACTTGTTATATGTGATTTTCGTCTCATCGAAAATCGTTTTACGACACCCGAAACGCGATGCTCGAAACGTGCCACCCGATCGTTCTAATTCTACGAAATTTTACATGCTAGTTAGATTTCGCGAGACGATTCCAACGGTGAAATCTGTTTTATCATCCAAAATTCTGGAAAATCACAATCACTCCCATGCATATGCAACGCGCATTCTATCATGCATGGAAACTAGCCATTTAAATGTTAAACGACTAAACCACGTACCTTCATCCTTAAACAAGAAGGGATAGGTGGCCCGCATCGTGTCCTCGCGCTCCCACGTTGACTCCTCCACCCACAAGGCTACCCATAAAGACCAACACTAAATTTCACGGTTCGCGGTCGCAAACCTGATCACGGCTACAACACACAATCGGTCCCTCCCAAAGGTCCCATTCGTGTCAACGTCTTCATCTGTCCCCAATCTACCACATGAGTCGATCCGAGTATACTTCCCGAGCATGGAGACGTGAAACACCCCGCGGACATCCGACACGCCGCGGTAACACCAACAGATACGTAATCAGGCTTCACCCTCTCGAGCATCTCAAAGGTCCAATGAACCCTGATAGCTTCCCACGCTATTTTAACCTGACCACTCCCTTCAGCATAACTCAAGAAGACATGATCCCCAACCTCGAACTCTAAGGGTCGACGTCGAGACATTTGCATAGCTCTCTCGCCGGCTCGAGTCGGAGAAGACGCCGTCAGATCAAGCTCACCTTCTCAGAGGTGTCTCTAATCATATCAGGACCAGTGATGGAGCTCTCTCCCACCTCGGTCCAACATAACGAAGGCCTACACGGCTTCCCATACAATGCCTCATAATGGAAGACCGTATACTCACCCGGTAACCGTCATTGCAGCGACTCCACTAGCAAGAATGCTCCTCCCAAATTACCCTTATGATCCGTGCATGACACATGCCTCGCAAAGATGTCCTCTAACACCCGTGATAGTCCTCTCGCACCGACCATCCTTCTTGGGTGGTGGAACGCCGTACTCATGGTCAGCCGTAAGCGCCCATAGCCTTTGGAAACTCTTTCAAAAGTAAAGGTCAGAACCTCGGTCCCTATCCGACACTATGGATACCGGTACGGCGTAGTCGACTATCTCTCGAATGTATAACCGCACTTCTCCGCAGCGGAGGTCATCCGTGACGGCTAGAAAATGCGCCCGACTCGCGGAGCCTGGCCCACTATCACCCATACCGCGCCATGCCTCGCTATGCCCATGCGCGGGTCACAAAGTCCATCGCGGACGTGCTCCCACTTCCACTCGCCCACCTCAATAGGGCCGGCGAGCCCCGCCTCTAGCTTCTCGTGCTCAAATTTTTAACCTTCGTCGATACGTGAGACATCTTCGAACAAAGTCCCCTACGTGTCTCTTCATCCCACTCCAATAAGATCGGGCGACCGAAGATCCCGTACATCTTCATGTCACCCAGGATGCACGGCAAATCGAGAGCAAAGAAACTTCCCGAGAATCTCCTCTCTCAACCGGTCAACTCGGGAACCACTACCCGGCCCCCATCGAAGACTAATGACCGCTGAACGGCCCAAATTCTCACCCGTAATTCCGACCGTACTGACCCCTCGGTCTAAGACTATCAAGATGGAGCCAAGCAAGTCTTCTTCAACTCCCGAATGCCTCCTAGCATCTGGGTTATCCTAATCAAACTTGACTCCTTCCGGTCAACCTAGTCATAGGTGTCGTTATCCCGAGAAATCCTCAATGAATCTCCCGTAATACCCGCAAACAATCCCAAGAAATCCACGTGATCTCGAAGACCGACTTCCGCTCCCAACTCATCATTGCCTCTCGACCTTCCGGGTCGACCGACACTCCCGACAAAGTGCTGACACCACGTGTCTCAAATCTCACTCAAGAAGCTTAACTCGCACTCCATCTAATCCCGCGTACAGCTGATGGCCTCTCAACAACTGTAACACGATCCTCAAGTGATACTCATGCTCCCACTCTGACTAGGAGTAGTTCAAGATGTCATCCACGAAGACTACGATAAACTGATCTAAATAGGGTTGGAATACTTAAGTGAGATCCATGAATTTTGCCGGCGCATTCGCAACCGAAGGGCTTACCATAACTCAAAGTGCCCATAACGCCTCTCTAAACGGCCGTCTTGGGGTGGATATCTCAGAGTCCTAACCTCACCGATGGTAACCAAACAAGGGCGTTCATCTGGGAGTTAGACCAAGGCCCTCCCCAACCGATCAAACAACCGTCAATCCTAATGATTACCGATTCTTGATCGTGAATCCTCGTTCAACTGTCTCAGAGTTAATGCACAAATAAAGGGTCTTGTCCTTCTTGCAAGGTGAACCTGAGCACCCCATGGTGAAGTGCTCTTACCTTACGAACCCTCAGCCCGCAGCCGGACTCAGTTCCTGCAACTCAACCGGTGCCATCCTATGCGGAGTCATAGAGATGGGTGAAGTACTAGGGTGTAACTCGATACCGAAGTCTACTACCCTCCGTGGAGGTAGTCCAGGTAGCTCATCTGGAAAAACATCCACATATTTGCACACTACTCGAGGTAGATCCAAGTCCTGGGCCCTCCTCATCCTCAGGTGAGGCTCGCTACCTAACTCGCTTAACTCGTCCCGGTACACTGACTCGTATACCGGTCCGGGAGCAAATGTCATACTTGTCCCCCTGAAATACCATACGAGTACCGTTTGCGTATAGGCGGTAACCCTCCTACGCTCACAATCGATAACGATTCTGTAAGCTATCAGTCAATCCATCCTTAGGATGACATCGAACTTTGACATGTCCATGATCCTCAGGTCCACTGTGAGTAGAGTCCCCGAGATCTCCAGCTCGCAACCTCGACATATCATCCCTATTCTCGCCCTAATCCCTAGGGGAGAACTCACGTACAACGGCTTCTCTAAGGTCTCAACCTCTAAACCCAACTCTCTCTCTATGGTCGTGGCTGTTCCAACCACTGAATCCACATTCAGAGCGAAGTCCTACGATCTCTAAATTTCGAATGGACAACTTCCAGCCCATTCTCAACCTCCTAACTTCAAGCCCTGGCCACGTAATCACTGGAATCCACCACAACTGCGGAACCCAGTCACATAATCCATCACAATATCGCCCGTCAAATTCTAGGAACTCCCGAGCCTTCAATCCCCCGGGAAGGTACTTACCCACGAACACTTCTCGAAACCGCCATGTCATCGCTCTGTCACTGGAGTCCTCGCCATTTCTACCTCACTCGTCTCACCCTAGCCGAACGCAGCTAGTCTAATCTCGCCCAAAGGCCGAGGTAATCTCCATAGCCTCTAACACTTTCTTGATTTACATGAACCAATGGTCGGCCACCACCTGACTCTCCCCCGTGAATGCTCTGAGGATGACGCAGCCCTAAACCTCTGGAGGTTAGCCAGATCTCCGTCTATATGCTATACTAGCTCACATGATAAAGATTCGCTGTAATACCTACAACTTCAGCAAAGTCTGCTAATCAAACACTGATGGTGCTTGACCAGTACCCCGTGGACGTCCTCTACGTCCTCGTCCTCGTCTAGTCATCATCACATTTCGATGACACGTTCAATATCAATACAGTATCTCTAAGGCATAAACACCGCCCCGAGACACTCTTCATACACATAAACCAGTGTATATGCATTGTCCTTGCATTTCAGGTATTGCAAGGCAATCAATTATACATTTAAAATATTGTTTTCAATAAAATTTTATTTTCAAAATTTCAATCTTTGAAAATTAATTTTCAAAAATTTTGCCTAATTTTTAATTGATTTTATTATTTTATTTAATTTAATAAATATTATTTTTGTTGAAATTTTTTTTTTTTTTTTAACAAGAACCATTTAGTGACTCAGAAACAATACCGAGTCAAATTCAACAAAAACCGAGTCGAACTCGAGCCAGTGTACAAAGGCACCAATTCAGCCCAACCTCGGCCTAGGCTGAAGACGCCCTTCCGCACGCACAGCATCGCCTGCAGCGCCAAGGCAGCCGCATGCCATGTCGTGGCCCCGAGGCGCCGTGGCTCGTGGTGCCACCGTCGTGTGGCGTGAGCAACCGCCTCGCTTCAAGCGCCTCGTGCCGCGCCGCAACACGCTACCGCTGCGCCTTGCGCGCCCTCGGCCGCGCCGGCCACAAGACCCCGCGGCGCGCCCTCGCGCCCTCGCCGCCCCAGTCGCCGTGCCCCCGTCACAATACAACCCTATTGTATTGCGATAATGCCTGGCCTAGCTCTGTTGCAATACACTCAAACACCTAATTAAACCGTATTGCAATACGTTTAGCCAACTCCACCGCCTCTATTGTAATACACTTTGTTGTGGACAGAACCCAAATTTAGCCCTCCAAGCTTCCTTTCTCTCGCATAAATATAGTATTGCAATACGCTTTCACTCTTCAAGCCTTTCTTCTCTCGTAATACACCGACTCAGTTGCAATACACTTTTACTTTAAGCCTCTTGCAATACAATCTGCTTATTCAAGCCTAAATCTTCGCAATACAACCCATACTAAGAATACAAAATATTTTCTCAATAATATATTTCGGGCAAGAGCCCAAAACTGCTTTCTCGCATAAATTTTTTTTTTTCTATAATACTCAAAAAATTTTCTAAAAATTCATTTTCTTCATTTTTTTTTTCCAATTTTTCACTGAAACAATTTTCTCCACCTTAATATATATACATCCTTCATTTCATCACAAGCATTTCAAATAAATTCATAAAAATTATTTTATTCTCTATTTTCTTTTAGTTTTAACCATCAGAAACAAAAACTTTCTTCTCATTATCCAAAACTCAAATAAATTTAGTAAAATTTATTTTATTTAATTTCGTTTCCAGTTTTACACATTGTAAAACTCCACTGCATTTAATACACCTATAAGCACCACTTAAGCACACAAACATTTCACAACACACATACAACATGGCATACACCCCATCATACAATATTTCCTCAAATCACACATCAAACATCATGCATGCAGTGTTCTATTCCCGTGATTTCCTAGGTAATCTCATACCTAAATCGAACATCGAACCACACCTAGTGGTGATGTTCTTACACCTTAAAGACTATGGCCTAAGCCCAAGCCCTCAATCTCTAGGTTTTCATATACCTATTCTCCACATCAAACCACCCAAGTGGTGATGGATACCCAACCCGAGCTCCCTAGGTATCTCGGGATACCCAGCTCGATACTGCCGTGACGCCCTAAATCCCGGGTCCGCTGACTACACAACCCTGCTGAATACAAGTGGATATTGGGTTACCCGACGCCATTTCAGAAAATCGGGCAGAGTCTCCTTTGTACGGGGAGCTCTACCCAAATATAATACCTGAATATCCTGTCCTAAACAGTGCAATATAATCCAATATATCCAATCACATGAGTAATACGGCCACTTGGGCCCATAAACAATACTCACTATACATGCCAACTATGAATCCAACTATATACCCAATAGTTACCAGAGTTAATATGTTTTTACTCTTATACAACCTATATCAAAATTAGAGAATTCTAACACATGTGTGAAATCATCAAAGCCACAATCCGGCTTTTCTTCAAAACTCAGCCTCTAGGACGAGCCATATCCTCAGGCGCTCACCGCACCGAAAATATGTTCCCCGACAGGTGAGCTAATGGGCCAAGAGTGGAATCGCCTAAGTGGGCCACTCACCACCTAAGTGCAGTGCAATGTTCCATCGAAAACACACATTCAAGTAAATGGATGATCCTACTTGAATGTCTACACATCAACTCCGCATCCCGAGTCCTCACCGACTCTATCACACTCGCCTAAGCCTCGTATGAATATTAGTTTCAAACAGTTATTTGTTTATAGTCAGGGTCTACCCGACCTGCGAGTGGACTGTCTCCGATATTATATTTAGTGGACTACCCTCCGAGATATATCAATTGGGCTGTCTCCGATGATTGATATGTTTATATGTGGACTACCCTCCGATATATATCAATTGGGCCGTCTCCGACGATTGATTTTAAGTATGGACTCACCCTCCCATCATTTAATATTTTTAGATGTAACCTCGTAACCCTTCTCTCTAGGACTCCGTCTCATGCACTAACTCCTATAGTCCTAGGGATGTTCCAAAGGCATATAATGCATGTATGCGCTCCAATACGCCTAATTCACATGTAAATATATAAACATGCATATATTTACAAGAATTCAATTCACACAATCATGTCATGCAAATCTCATTTCATACATCAAAATTAGCTCACTTTAAGAATGATCAAACACGAAAGAATTTAATTTAAATCACCTAACCAAACACATATTTTCTACAAAAATATATTTTTCGTGTCACTATTCCTAGGAACAAGAAACCCTAGGTTTACTTCGCCCAACACTCAACACCCATCTACCACTTTGTGAACCCGCATCTCACGGCCATTCCCGGCCTTTTCCAAACCAATCCATGATTTATCACAAAATGCAACATTCAACCACCCAAATCAGCCCGTGGACAGTCACGGACTGTCCACATGGGTTTCAAAAATCTAACACCTCGGTTCCAAGATTTGGAACCGATTAAATGGCCCCTCACGGCCTCATTCGACTCAAACATTCGTAAAACACTTAAAATGAGAATAAAACTCAAGTAGGGAGAAACCCCTACCTCTCGGAGTTTGAGTAAACCCCAACCGTACCCACGCCGAAGCCCTCTCCGCTGCAGAGCAATTCTCCTTGTCCCGAAGACCGTCGACTCCATTGATCAAGGCATAACCCAGAGAGTGTTCTCTCTCTCTAAAAACCTCTCAACGAAATGGCTACTTGTTCCCCCAATTTCTCCCCCACGCTTTTGCTTTCTTTCAATTCAAGCACCATCGTAGTGACTTACCATTTGTTTAATTTAAATTTCAAAATGACCATTTTGTCCCTCTATTCCCAGATTTGATATTCGGCACTATCTCGGCCGTCCATTTTCATCATTTTTTCTAATTACGCCACTTATGGCACATGAGAGTATTTGTTATATGTGATTTTCACGCATCGAAATCGGTCTTACGATTAACTAAACGCGATGCCTCAAAATGTGCCAACTCCGACCGGGTCTCCTGAACACCCTACGAAATTTTACGTGCTAGTTAGATTTCGTGAGACGATTCCAACGGTGAAATCTGTTTCGTCATCCGAGATCTAGAGAATTAATTCCAGATTTTTAACAGAAATCACAATTTTGTAATCAAAATTACGATTTTGCCCTTTTTCCATAATTTGGAATTTTTCGGGTCTTACAGAAATAAGGAGTGTCTAATACAAAATTAGGTTTTAATATAATTTCTCTGAAGAAAAGGGATAGATATGGATTATGATCTTCAAAGGATCTAGAAGAAAATGGATCTAGACATGAAATCGACTTTTCAAAAAGTGAATTTGTCTTATGAAGAAAATGAACTTTTACTTGATTATAGTAGATAAATCTAACAAATGATTTATTTCTTCTTGGCAACTAATAAGATTGTCTAATGGTTCTTAGACCAGAAATCTTGTAGATGCAATATTTAGGATAAAGTGGTGATTGTTGTATACGTCATGTTTTCTTTTGAGGATAGTCTTGTTTTGTTATTTATCTTATCAATATTGTCTTTTAGACAATGAAATTTATTTATGTTTGTGTAGTAGTATGATTTTAGACAATGAGATTTTTTTTATGTTTGTATAGTAGTATGATACATATACCTTCAGGTCTTTTTTTTTTAATTTTTTTTCTTTTAAAAAATAATAAAAATGAAAATTATATCAAATTATTAACAAAAGTCTTTTTTTTTTCTTTTATATGGATATGTATATGCTTATGTTATTTTATTTACATGTTTATTCCTTCAGCTTTTAGCCTATTTTAAAGACATAAATATTTCATAAAAACGTATAATTTCTAGAATATATATATATATATATATATATATATATATATATATATATGGAAACACTATTTATATTGTTTTAACACAGGATCTAATGAAGTCCTTTTGAATGTAGAGGTTTACATTCTGATGGTTTCTAATAGTCTTGCCAAGAATGACTGAAGGCAATATTCAAGATTCTTCGGGAAAAAAATTTACTGTACCATATGTTTAAACCTCTCTTATCTCTTACCCCCATCATTTACTAATTTTTAGTTAGGTTACTGACAAACTTCAGTTCTATGCAGCCATGGTTTTGGGTTGTTTCTTGGTTGTGTTCCTGCATTATTTTCTCCATACTTAGGTTACTGTCAAAGCCTCTGTATCACCCTCCATTATTATGGATCACACTAATTTACCTTTCTTTTCTCATAAAAGTGGAGTCGTAAATGAAAGAACTCCTCCAGAACTGTACAAGGAGAAAGAGAAGCATAAATATAGTGAGATTGTATTATATTGACAAGTTAACTTAAATCGTTAATCACAAAGTCACGGTTCATACTTTGTTCAAGGGTTTCATATTTTTTTATTGTGCCATTGGACTCAAACATGTGCATGTTACTTGTGGAATTTTTGCTTCTTTCACAAAGTTACGCTTGAAAGAGCAAAAAATAATCTTCCTTTGACCTGGTTTCAGGCCATCAATCTGAGTCGCTATACTGTAAGTAAACAATAATATGCATATTTGTTTTCATGAAAGCTTAAATATAAAACTACTCAAATGCCCCTTAAGTTTTATATTTTATGGTATATGGAGATTGGTGGAACAATCATAATTACACGGGTATGGTTAGAGGTTTTTTTTTTTTCATTTTTGTGCCTACTACTGGTTCTTTAGTTCGGGAATTCAAAAATATTTCTATTACTTACATGAAGGCTTGATCCGTGAACCATTGATAGGTGTTAGCACTCTTTAGATGGACGGAGATTTAGTGATTATTTTCTCTTATGCATTTTGCTGAAGGAAAATGCTGGAAATTAGATGCTTGCTTATTTCATTTTTTTTTCCATGTTTATGCTTATTTTCCATATTCTGCATTACTGATTCAATCCTTCTTTTCTGCTCGTGATTCTTTTCAGGTCCTGTGATCAGGAGTATATTTTGTGGGTTTTTTAGGTCTGTGATCATTGAGACTAGGGGGAGAAAAAAGTTTGAGAAAATCTTTTCCTTTTGTGTTTGGCAATATATTGAGAAATTCTGTGCATAAAAGTAGAAGTAATCAGGGAAGGACTATAGTAGAAGTAAGTACTTACAATTTGTATGCCATTATGCTTTATGCTATTGTGATCATATTTCAATATAAGATACAACAGTGACTTTATGCTTGTAGATTAACACTTTATGCTTGTAGATTAACACTTTATGCTTGTTGATGAACTTCTTGGGTGGTTGGTTTACTACCCATCATATGTGCAGATGGGTAGAGGTAAAGGAAGAGGAGGAATCCATGAAGGTAGAGGTAAAGGAAGAGGAGGGAAACCATGAAGGTAGAAGCAATAATAATAGTAGATCTCAGATAGTCTATTGATGAGATAAATCATGTACCAGAGACATGGCTCTCATGATACAATCACAAATTCCTTCAAGACAACCATTACCTTCCTCCGCCAAAGACAGTAATAACAATTTGAAATGGGCTCGCACAAGATCTGTTGTTGAATCTATAAATGCTGAGGCCAACATTGATGATGCTTCTAGATTTGACCTTAGAGATGTGATCACTATTGAGAAAAGAGCAAGCTTTCATCAACTTAATTTTCTAATAATGCAAATAGAAGAATGTGTAATCGTATTAACATGTCATAAGCATTAATATCCATCAATCTAGGAAATTTAGTTACCACTCAAGTGCTTTAATGAAAGATATTCATAATTTATAACATTTAATTAATTGACATGTACCAATACACTAGAATACTCATAGTTTTATGTAATCAAATGTGGCAGAATTGGGCAGAAAGGGTCAACTTAATTTTTTTTCTTTTGGTTTTTGTTTTAGATCAGCTAGTAAAGCCCATTATCCTCATCATTTTTCTTAGACTTCGCTAGAGTTCTCAGCTATCCCATTAATTGCCTCTAATCACTTAACCAAAGATAAGAAGGTTCGAACACAAACACTTGTCCACAATGTATATAGGTTTGGATAAAATATATGTTCAAGTCATTTTTATAGAATTTTAAGTCACCTGCATTTAATTATCCAATCTAATCAACATTAATATCATTACCAAGAAAATGTCTTCTTTTATTTGTTTAGTATTATTAACTCTTTCAATAATCAAACTAACAAGAAAAGTAATTTCATCATAGGTTGTTGCCTCACTAAAAACAGTTTCACGGATGATCATTAAGACTTTCGAGCAAACGACTTCACAAGGATGGGTATACTTGAAGAACATTCCTCTAACACTAAAGATTTGTATTTCAGGATTTTCAGCAATATTTCTTTCAAATATATTGTAAATTTTTAAAATATAAAATGAGTTTGTACTAACTATTTGGTTTTTTTTTTTTTTTTGCAATTATAGAAGATTTTCTATGGGATCAAAAATAAGTGACATAGTCAAGATTCTGGGAGAAACAAAGTACTATTAGGATACAAGAGTTTCATTCTGGGATTCATTAAGAATGCCAAAATGTATTCGCTCTATGTTTTTGATGATATTTGAAGCCATGGAATGATGAATTCAATAAGCCTCGAAAGACATAGCAAGAGCGATGTATCAGCTTAATTGGTGTTGGTGAACCCGCCACCATACCTGAGGATCTATCACACATTCTTCAAATGCTAAAACCATGGTTAGGTTTTTACGATAAGAAAATTTGTTACAATAATATTTTAATTGTGTGATCACATTATATACATTTTTTGTTTTGAACTCACAGGAACAAAGTTTGGGAAAGAAGCCTACATACTATGAGTTGTTTATTCGCAATCATACTAAAAGGAGTGATGGCTCATTCGTCAATGAGAAAGCCAAAGCTTTGAATGTTAGCATCTTAATTAAAATTTAATGTTTTATTATATTAATAGTTAATTCTTTCATTACTAAATTTATAAATTCTAATGTGATGTGTTGTTGAGTGCAGGATGATTTCATCCGACTACGGGAGGAGATGTCCCAACCGCAGGGAGGGTCGTCCGAACCTCGCCCAGCTTGATGACAATGAAATTTTTGTTAAAATGTCGTAGGAGGAAGAATCGAGACTATATGTATCGCTCAATATCAACATACCGTAGCATTGCTCTTTTAGTGGCATCACTCGCGAACGGTCATAGCTATGAGTTAGGAGGATAAATTCGTAAATTTTGTGCAGAAGAAATAAGTTGTTACGTGATCAATTTAAGGATTTGCAAGACCAGCACCAAAAAATACAAGAGCAAAACCAAAAAATGCAGGAGGAGATGCGTAAACAAATGCAGGAGATGCAAAGACAGATGCAGGAGCAGATGAAATCACAGTTGACCACTTTTTTTCGTGGTGACAATGATCAGTAGCTATATTTGACATTAATATTACCATTTTGTTATTTAAGAATACTATTGATTTTATAATTAATAAAAAGTATTGTGTATTTCAACTTATTTAATGATATCTATTAATTTAACTATTAAGCTACATCTTAATGATTTCATATAATTGCCTTTGAATGACAATAAGATCGGTATGAAAAGTCAAGACATGTCAACAAAAAATATTAGTATATATAGACATAATAGAAATAAAATTTTCCGTCTCTGATTAGAAATAGAGACGGATTCGTAGATCGAATTTTCGTCTCTTAACTGAGACGTGAATTTTGCGGTCTTTGATCAGAGACGGAATTTGAGACCGAAAATTCCGTCTCTGATCAGAGACTGAATCATTCCGTCTTTGAAGAGAGACGAAATTTGAGACCAAAAATTCCGTCTCTGATTAGAGACGGAATCAAATATGTCTCTCGATCGTGACTTTAATTTGAGACCTAAAATTCCGCTCGACAAAGACGGAATCAATCCGTCTCTGAACAGAGATAGAATTTAAGACCGAAAATTCCGTCTCTGGTCAGAGACGGAATCAATCCGTCTTTGAACAGAGACGAAATTTGAGACCGAAAATTCCGTCTCTAATCAGAGGCGGAATTAGCCTTGGGAATTATTAATTTAGAGACGGAAAAATCCGTCTCTAATCCGTCTCTGATTAGAGATGGAATGCTTTCCGTCTCTAATCAGAGACGGATTAGAGACGGTCGAAATCACATACCAAGAGCTTTATGATCGAAAATTGCTCAATCCGTCTGAATTCTGCTTTGGGACTGACAGAGACCGAATTGTCCGTCTCTAAATGAAGGTTTTTTTGTAGTGTTGATAGAAATACCTTTATTGTTTTCTTGTAAAAATAACATTTTATTATCAAATATATATATAAATATATAAAATGATGAAGGCCATTTTGTCTAAAAATATAATTTTCAACAAAAAACATGAAAGGGTTGAGTTTACAAAATATTAAACTATTTGAGGTTATCTAATCAAATATTTCAGGATAAATCTGTTTCCTAAGAAAATAAATGGAAACAGGAAATCTTGAAGCACATTGCATTTTCTCTCCAAACAAACTACCGGGTCACAAACCGGTGGGGTCCACACACATGCCTCAAAAAGTGCAAACCCGAAGGAGGCAAACCCTAAGACCCTAAAATGCCCAAACGTACACGCCAAACAATTCTGAATTTGCAACCAAAAACCCTAACAAAGGATCTTCCGCCTCAACTCAAATAAACTCAACTCAACCTCGAAGAAATATCCGACTCTTCTTCCACAATTTAGCAAAACCCAAGTCCTGTGCACGTCTATATCCCTCTCCGTTTCTTCTCTAGATTTTTTTTCTCCCTTTTTTTCTCCCATTTTCTCTCTTCACTCAGATGATTCATGTTCAGAGACCTTTTTTTTTTTTTTACCAGCCTTTGGCCGGAAAGTGCTTTGGTTATCCGATGAAATTTTTTATATTTTGTGACAATGGCGGAATCGAATCGGAATCTAATCGAAATCGTAGGTTAAGAGTTATCACATAGACGTGTATTTGGGTTATGATGGTACCTAAAGAGCTCAAGATCGAGAAGGATGCCTCCATTGATCGCTCGCTTTTTAGCTTCCCCGATCTCAAGCAAGCTTTCCAAGTTGCTGGTTTTTTTTTTTTTTCGTTTCAATTTGTTTCAATTTTTGCAGCGGTGTTTGTTTCGTCGAGAAATGTGATGGAAAATAATGATTTTTCATTTTTTGCCTTGTTTTTACCGGGTGTGTTTGGTCTCCCCGAGAAAACTAACAATGAAAGGAAAGGAAAGTCATTTATTTGTCGTTAATTTTTCTAATGGGTTCAAGTAGGTTGTTTACAGCTAAGTGGGAATGGATTCTTTATTTATTTTATTTTTTAAACCTTTCTATTTTACTTTTAGTGGGTTGTTTCCATTGAGGAGACTGAGGAAAAGAATAGCTTTCTTTCCTTCCATTTTTTTAAAATTTATTTACTTTTTCTTTTTGAAGTTTTAGTTTTTTCTTTCTAGTGGATAAGACTTGCTTTCTCGAGATATAACTCTTTAATACATTTTTATCAGTTCATTTGATTAGGCTCATTTACTCATTCTAATTATTATGCTGATAAAAAAGAAAATTTGTTGGGTTGTTTGGTTACCGAGAAAATGGATGGGCGCTTTGTTTTCTCTCCTCATACTGAGTGTGTCTGGGGAATTTGACTTATGTCGTTAGGTTCTCAGGGCCATGAAAGGATTATTGTCTCGAATTTTGGAACACTATCCAAATTGAATGGTTGTTATGCATAATTGAGGGGCTTTTTTTTCCCTTCAACTTCTAAACAGAAAATAAAAAGGAGAATCTTAGGGCCTTTTGGTTTCTATTTTAAAAACTTTTTTTTGTTCTAAAAAATAAGGAGAACATGAAAAATAGGAAGAACAAGTTTGGTTCCCTATTTTTTTTCTTTTGTTATGAAAAACATAGAGAACTCAAAAAACATTAAATTCAAAGAGCAAGAACACTAAAATGGTGTTCCATGTTCAAATTTTCAAGAATAGTTTAAAAAAAGGAACCATACAAGTTTAAAAAAAGGAACCAAACAAGTTTAAAAAAAGGAACCAAATAGGCCCTTAGGACCTGTTTGGTTCTGTTTTAGAAAACAGTTTTCTATTCTAAAAAACAAGGATAATAAGGAAAATATGGAGAATACGTTTGGTTCCTAGTTTTTTACGGTTAAGAAAAACACATAAAACAATAAATCAAGAGAATAAGAAAAGTTTCTAGAAAACACAAAAAATGTTGTTATCTATGTTTTCAAAAGCATTCTCAAGTATGGTTACAAACGCAGGAGCCAAACCAGCCCCTTAGCCCTGCTTGTTTTTCTCTATTTCTAAAGGCAACAGAGTCCCTAACTTTGTTTGGTTCACTCTTACCAACAGTTTTAATCTCCAAAAACAAGGAGAGCAAAGAAAAAACATGGAGAATATGTTTGGTTCCATTCTTTTCTTTATTTAGAAAAACACAAAACAATAAATCAAGAATAAGAAAAGTTTTAGAAAACATAAAATGGTGTTCTCAGTGTTTTCAAAAAGCGTTCTCAATATGATTTTAAAAAATAGGAACCAAAACGAGGCCAGCAAGCTTGCATGTTTCTTTCTCACATTTCTAGAAGAGACAAAACGGGTCCTAACTTTGTTTGATTTACGATTTTTAACTTGATTTTTGTTCTTAAAAACAAGGAGAACAAGAAAAATATGGTTGATTCCCATTTTTACTGTTAAATAAAACCTGAAAAGCTTTAAAATCAAGATAACAAAAATGTAAAGCAAGGGAAAATCCTAGCATTTTAAGAAAAGATAAAACGATAATTTGGTCAAAATCCAAAAAAAAAAAATTTAGACCTCGGATGACGAAACAGACTTCACCATTAGAATCATCTCGCGAAATCTAGCTACCACGTCGATTTTCGTCAAATTCCGAGATAGTTGGAATTTCACGTTTTTCGAGGCACCAAGTGTTGGGTGTCGTAAAACGGCTTGTGAAAGACATGTGATGTGACAAAAGTCACCTATTACATGTATTTATTTGACACATGTTGTATGATTAGTGAGAGGATGAGATGAATGGCCTAGATTGTGCCCTGTGTCAAATAGTGGAATGAAGGGACATAGAGGGAATTATTAGAAAGTTTAAATGAATAAAGACAAAATAGGAGGAATATTTTAACCTACAGGGTGGAGAATCGGTGCGGTAGCTTGAGTTCCAGGTTTTAGAGAGAGGAGTGCCTTTTCTCTAGATTTGCGGCCATTCGGACCGTCGGTTCTCGACGGATCAAGAAGTAAAGTTGTTCTGGCGGCGGGAGCTGCGTGGACACCCGATTTGGTGGAGTTCAGGCAAGCTCGAGAGGTAGGGATCTTTTCCTACTTGTGAGTATTCTTTGGCTAAGGGCCATGTTTATGGTTAGGGATATTACGAGACTTGGTTAGCCATAAATTCGAGTCTCAAAACCCAACTGAACCAAGTGGAAAATCCCAAATTTGATGACGTGAACGATTACTGACGAGGTTTCCATGTTCACGTGAATAATGATAATGATTTTTGGTGTGAGTTTTATGATGTTGAGTGATTCAAAATGAATTCTTCAGTTTGTTAATTAGCTATATGAGCTAATTTTGGTGTTATTGGTTGTAATTTGCATAACATGGTTATATGGATTAATTATGTTAGTATATACATATTTTATATATTAAGCGTGAGTTTGTGGGATTGGCGTAATGCATTAAGTATCTTATTTGGGGCACCACTAGAATATTAGGAGTGAGTGCATGACATGAGAAAGAAAACAAAAACAAAACGTTTGTGAAAATTCAGCGAAGATTTTTGAGAAGAATTGCCTTGGAGAAGTCATCCAACATATCCGCCCGGATGAGGACCATGAAGTTTGTTTCGGAGCGTTATCCCGACCAATTCACCTCAAAGGGTAGTCAATATATTTGTACGAAACTCGGTATGAGTTTTCGAGAACAAAAGCTTTATTTTGAATCTGAATATTTACTCGCATTCGGCTTAGGCAATATGTAAAAGTCGATGAGGACTCGGGGCCAATGGGATTGAGTCCATGTAGACATTTGAGTAGGTTCATGTAATTGCTTGGATGTAGATTGTTGCCATGGCATGTGCATAGGTGGGGAGTAACCCATGCGGAAATTATCTCTACTGGAGAAGCTGCTCACATTGTCGAGGATCCATTTCGAATCTGAGGAGTGTACGAGAGGATGGTAGCTCACTAAACCCCGCATTCTAGAAAGAAAGCTGGGATTGTGGCTTTGATGAGCTTTTGTATATATAAATGTATTAGGAATTGTACATTTTAATATATGTTGAATAAAGAGTAATTTATTAACTTTTGAACTATTGTATATAGTTGATGTATTTTGTGAGTATTGATGAAGGGGCCCAAGTTGCCATTATTTTACTCGCATGTGGACCCTGTGTGGTCATTGTAAATTGTTGGGACAGGTTTTGTACCTTGGGTAGAGCTCCCCGTACAAAGGAGACTTTGCCCGAATTTTCATGAGTGGTGTCGGGTTGGCATCCCACAAAAGTATTCCTGGGTTGTAGGAGTTGTCCAACCCAGTTCCAGTTTTCACCCAGAGCCCCCCCCCCCCCCCCCCCAGATCAGAGAGAGAGAGAGAGAGATCGACACCCAGACAGAGAGGTCAAACCATTCCCATGTACCCTTCTTTTGTATTAGTTGTGTTATGTTTGATTTCCAATGAAAATATTAAGGAAAGAGAAACAATAGGAGGAAAAATAATTTTTCACCACCTTTATATTTGGTTTCAAGGGAATTACTAGGTAAAGACAAACAAAAAACTTATGACCTGTTTGGTTCCTATTTTTTAAAACTCTTTTATGTTCTCAAAAAATAAGAGAACAAGGAAAACACGTTAAGTTCCTTTTTTTTTGTTATGAAAAACATAGAAAACACTTAAATTGACAACCTTGAGTTTAGGGAACCTCAAATGATATTTCTCTTTGCAATTGTGTTTGTTAATGTTAAACACAATGGAACCTACATTTACAATTTGGCAACCAACAAAAACCGTGGAAAAAAAAAAATCAATCTCATGCTTTAAGCTCTGCTAAACTTCAAGCAGTTGCATTGTGTCTAGTAGGGTAAGGTTTTAGGTTTTCCCGAGTCCCAAAAGAAAGAAGAATCCAACATTCAAAATTTAAAAAACTCTTCCTTTCCCATATTTTCTCATCAAACATCCAAATCACAATTTAAAACGCATTCATTCGACTAAAAGGGGTGCTTCTATTTTCCTGAAACAGTATGACCTCACAAACCTTTTTTTTCCAAATAAAAGAAAACCTAGTGTAGCAACCTTGCAATAAAACCCAAGAAAACAAAGGGTAAAGTGAAAATCCAATAGAACCCTAACAACAAAACTCGAAACTCGACATAAACTTGTAATCCCCGGCGTAATCAAAACCAAATCCATATAACACAAGCCAAATGGAACTGTTTCTAACCCACAATCCAAACACACCCCTAGAAACAATTCATCAACAACCATAAGAACATACAAAGCACATAAGATCAATAAAGCATTTCCCATCCCACAATGCTGATGTATGACACAAACCCAACTCCAAATCTTTCGCCATACCATGGAAGTTTCCACACTAAGATTCGATTAAAAAATTAACAGTGTGAGATCAAACTATAAGGAAAATACTGGGAAAGAAAGAAAGTAAAGAATGAGAAAATGAATGATTATTGTAAAACCTTGGTAAATTTGAATTTTTCCAAAAAAGGGTAAAATGGTAAATCGATGTTAGTGTACAAGTTGCAAAACTAGAATTTTTCTAGATCTCGGATGATGAAACGGACCTCACTGTTAGATTCATTTAGTGAAATCTAGTTACCTAGATGAATTTCATTGAATTCCAAGATAGTCGGATTTTCACATTTTTCGAGGCAACCCAAGGCACAACCCGACCCAAAAACAGATTTAAGAAAATCTCAAAACGGAAAATACCAAGAAGCTTCATTTAAAATAAATCGAACTTAAAACTGGACAAAATAAATCAATTGGGGCGTAAATGGATCCGTATTGTAAGTAGTGGACACGTGGCACGATGTTGGCCAAGTCTTATGACTTGTTGTCCAAAAATCAGTTTTGAGATTCAAAAACAGTTCATTTTTCCAGGGTAAAATTCTAGAGGAAGAGAGAATGAGACTCAACTCACTCTATGATTCATGAGACCGATTGGTCGACTCTGTTGGCCTAAGAACGAAAGTTCATCTACTCGACGAGGCTACGCATAAAGACCAAAACAAAGGATTTCGCCAAAGAAGATCCGCTATGAGTTCTAAAATCAAAGGTTTCGTGCTTTAGTATGTCAACGGGACTTCCTAGAGTTTCTTCCACATTCCAAGAGGTAGAGATTCTTCCTACTTTTGTTTATTTTCCACTCTGAGGGTTGTTAGGTTGTGTTTTATGCCCTAAGAGGCTATTTGGCCGTGTTTTGCCCTAAGGGGCTGTTTGGCAAAATTTGGGGATGTAGGAATAGTGCCCTGTTTTTATCCTATATGATGTCCAGTTTTTGGGGCTGATTTTCGATTAGAAAAAGAGGGAATTTGGGCTAGTGTCCTTCATGGAAATTGTATCTGAAGTTGTGAACTTGATGTTAGGATTTTGAATCACTCAAATTGGACCTATATAGCTCAAGTTATGTCTTATTTGGCTTTTTAATTGTCACATTTTAGCAAATATATCGCTTTGTGTCCTGTGTATTGGAGTTGTACTTTCGTTGAGCAAAATAGAGAATTTGGACTAGTGTTCTTCATTAAAATTGTAGCTCAAGTTGTGAAATTGATGTTAGGATTTTGAATCACTCAAATTGGACCTCTATAGCTCAAGTTATGGTCCATTTCATTTCTGGAATTGTCACAGCTTAGGCTGTTGACTGTTTGTGTTTAGGTTTTGGGACTGATTTTCGGTTGGGAAAACGAGGGACTTTGGACTAGTGTCCTTCATGGAAATTGTAGCTGAAATTGTGAAATTTAGGTTAGGCTTTTGAATCACCCAAATTGGACATTTATAACTCAAGTTATGGTCTATTTTATGGGACTGCCACAGGCTGCCCTATTTTGACCCCATACCCTTTCGCATTTGGGGATCGATTGGGTCGGGAAAAAGAGGAAATTTTGTGACGCCCCAAACCCACCACAGGTCACATCCGGCCAACCTACTTAAGTCTATGGAAATCTGCATCCCGATATTCCAAGATCCACATGTCCTCGTATACCGAGACTCATCCTGCAAAATATTTATCTCATAACACAAAATAATCCCATGCGTCAGATACATAACGTGAGAGTTATAACACCTCACTCACACATATGGTACAACACGCATTGGTGAACCAAATGTTGTTCCACATACAAAACAGATATGTATTACGCAGTAATAGTCTTCTATACATATACAAAATACATCAAGGCCATAACCTACCTCTTCTCAACCGTCGACTCTAGGGATCACCTACGCACGTGACCTATACCCGAAAGGGTCCTATGACTGGGTGAGCTACACTCAAGAGGAAAAACAAAAAACCTACCAGGGCTACTCCCCACCTAGGTGCACATGCAAATGATCATTTCACAGTCACACAAACAACACGATCCATGCAAACATGCTGTCTTATCATGAAAAAAAAAAACTACATGCATGTATGAGACGACACTCTACATGCCCCATGTACCGGGTCAACCTCCAACCCACCACCCAATGCAAGTGCTAATGGAAATCAATACCGAGTCAGTCCCGACTCCCATCACACAACCCGTAGTCTATGTGATATTTATTTAATCGTATTGTGTCTTTTTGGGCAATAGAACTTTCCGGGGTCTCACCGCCGGTCTCTTACACCCTCCGACATTTTTCGGGCTTTTATCGATGGATACGATGTCTAACTAGGTTTCCGTGCTTTTCACCTCGAGTGGGGTGGGGGTGGGGAGGGGTGTCTATCCCCACTCCCCGCCCAGAGCACTATTCGTTTTCCATTTTCATTTAACATTGTGACTCAGGTGGACTTCGTCCATTCACGAGCCCACACAATTCAACATAACCTTGATGCAGATCAATTACCATGTACACCCATGTAATCACGATGATTTGTCATACACCAATGCAATGCAATTGTGCCACTGCACTCAAACTCATGCCCAATGTATGAAGACCTCTACATGGACATTTTACCTTGTACACTAGGTATGTACCATTAACTCTCATGTATAATGCACACAGCAGTTCATATATTCAGTTCAATATCAATTTACATGTTGTCATGCTAGAATTCCACTCACTAAATTCAATACATCATGCAAGCATACATTCCCATAACTCCTAACATCAATTAGGCAAATAGAGGTCATGGCTCACGTCTTGGTGGACATAGCACATAGTCCTCTGATGCAACATGCCAAAACATGGCATGTTCAAGCTGCTACCATATAACTCAATTGTTTGGAGACACACAATAAAGTCATCATATCATCTCTTAACAGAGATGGCACTTTGATCCACAATTCACAATGGCTTAAGATTCAAGCCTCATACCATCATAGCAGTATAGAGATTAACCACTGAACATCCCACAAAATCCATGATTTCAAAGCTGATCTAAAAGCAAGGAGAAACATTTTTGGAAACACTGTTTTTACCATGGCTGCTCAGTTTTCAAACAAGACGGCTACTTTGGTATAAAGCTCCTCTTTGATTGCATTTTTTTAGTCAAAGGAGTCGGAAATTGGTTAGACCTATTTCAAGGAGATATGTTCCCCTATAAGTCTAGTTTACCCAGCAATTAGAATCATTCAATTATGATGTGTGATGGCCAAGTTATGGCCAAAACACAATCACGAGATCTTAACACAACACAAGAAAACTGCCTGAACCTAGCTTCACTTTGAATGCATTTCTGAGTCAAAAGGAGTCGGAAATTGGATAGACCTATTTCAAGGAGATATGTTCTCCTCTAAGTCTAGTTTACCTAGCAACTAGAACCACTCAATTCGAACGAGTTATGGCCAAGTTATGGCCAAAACACAGTCAAGGGGTCAAAGGAAAAAAAAAAAAAAAAACTGGGCAACATCTCCCTTAAAACACAACATTTACCCTATACACGAAATCTCCTCCATTGAGGTCACAACCAAACTCAACCAATGCCATTTCTATGGCCCCGACGAGAAAATAACCAAATGAACCAAAGTCCCACACCTCTTGTAGTGTGTGGGATCAAAAAAAGTATGATTCCTTGACCTTGCAACAATGGAGGTCTTGTAGCTTTTCCTCCTCCTCTTCCTTCCTTCCTTCCTTTCTTTCCTTTCTTCTCTATTTTCTGGTCTTTTCTCCCCTGGTTCTCCTCCCTCTCCTTAGCTCACAAATTGTTCTAAGAGCAGAGTCTTTCTTCCTTCACCATGTTTTGATCAATTCAACATAAACCACTAAGCCTAGACATGTTCTCAAACATGCATGACACATGGCCTAAGTTAAGGCATGTGTGTTTCATCGCAACTCATCCCAGCATAATGCATGCATTCACGAGGCATGACGGGTTGGCCATAAGTGCCAGAAGTGTCCCCAATTCTAGTGCCACGTGGCATGCACTCTCATACCACGTGTCACCGTGATTGGGTACGACTGAACCTCGAATTGCGTGAAAAATGTGGTATCTCGAGGATTCAAGCGTGGTTGTCTAGTTCAACCTTAGATTTCGCGAGATGATTCTAACGTGCGATCCCAGTTTGTCATCAGAGATCTAGAAAAATCTAGGGTTTGCTGTATCGTCGGAGCAAAATTCTGGGTCGCTCTTTTCGGAGAAAATACGTTTTCGAGGTTTCTAAATTTAGACTAGTGTTCTCCATGGAAATTATAGTTACATCTATAAACTTGATGTAGGCTTTTGAATCACACAAATTAGACCTGTACAACTCAAGTTATGGTCCGTTTCACCAAGATTTGCTTCTGACTTAAGTTTGTTTAATGGTTTGTGTCGAGATTTTGGAACTGTTAGGGAACTAGTTTTTGAACTGAGTTCGGAACTATTTTGTGGTCTATTATGGCTTATTGTGTGGAATTTTTTGTGGGAATCTCTACGCCACAACTGGTCTTAAGGATTAAGTTGTCATTGCTTGAGTTTGAGTGACATGCTTGGTGGTAATTGATTGGAGGTTAATATATGTGTTTAATGTATTGACATGTGATGAATTGTGTGTAGACATGGCCATTACATGGCATGTTGTAGGCTATTTTGTGGACATGCTATGTCATAATTTAGCCTAAAGGATAAAGTGCTTCGTTACTTGACTAAGTAATGATTTAATTGTGATGTTGATATATGCACGTATTGAAACACCCCACCTTCCGGCCAGTGAATTATGCGGCCTCCTGAAATCTGGCAATTACCTCATGACTAGAAACTCTGTGAAGACGAAGCCGTATTGCTTGCTAAACCTCTATAAAATTTTTCTTTTATTTATAACTTAGGATTTCGTAACATCTGCGGTAGGAAAACGCGGCATGGCGGTGCACATAGTCTAATTCAAATCCACAGTATACATCCAATTTACTATATCAAATTATGGCAACTTGGCATACCAACACATCCTCATAAAACTATACTATGTACATCACGCGCAAACCCGATATACATATTCAAAGTATGTTCTTACAAATATAATTAATACAGCACTTATGCGATGTCGGGATAAAGTCTATTGTGCTCCGGCGTCTTGCGTACTATTACTGGAAAATAGTTTTTTAAAATACAAAATAATGAGCTAAACAAGCTCGGTGAGTGTATGCTTTATAAAGGTTTGCTTTTCAGGAAAACCTGTGTAAAACTTTCTTTTACAATATTTTCGAAGATTTACTACTGCTTTGCTTGCTTTAAAAGTTTCTAAACTTTTCTTTGCTTGCTTGCTTTTGTACTTGCTTGCTTTGTTTTGCTTTTCTTTAAAAGCTTATAAAACTCTTATAGCTTGCTTGCTTAGAAGTTTATAAAACTTCTCATAACTTCTCTTGTTTGCTTTATCTTGCTTGAAAAGTCCTTTTAAACCTTTCACAAACCTTTTGCTTTAAAAGTTTCTCAAAACTTTTCATAAATCGGGAGCACGAGGCTCCAGCGCTGCTTTAAAAATAAAATCCATGGGAGCTTGGCTGTTGATCGTTTGAAATCTAGCGGGGCCTAGGCTCAATAGTTTGCTTTAAAACTCTCAGGAAGCTGACGGCGGGAACCAATAGTTGATTTTTCAAACTATATATCATGCTTTTAAAACATCAACCACCAGGAAATTTATTTTGTATTGTACCTAGTGACACAAAGAGCACGTAACAATAGTGCGGTGGAAGGACCTTTGTCGCGTCACCTTTTTTAGGTGAATATGGTGGGGAATTGACCTCGTGTCGCCATCACCATAATTTAGTTAGAGCTCGCAACCTTATACTCCACTGCGTGCCCACGATCTCCTTTAAATGCATGATGTATGTCCTAAGTTTGCCAGGCTAGGCAAAGCCTGTGCATGAGATCCCAACACCGCCGTGCACGTCACGGAATACTCGGCAGGTTTCTTTGCTTAGAACTAGGGAAGGCCTTGTTTTCTCAAACTTTCTTTGCTTGCTTGCTTGCTTGCTTGCTTGCTTGCTCTTTGTAAAATGGTTTTACACTTTGAAACCATCTGCCTTATGAAATGGTTTAATTATTAAACCATTTGCTTACTTACTTTGCCAAAATAGTTTATTATTCAAACCATTTGCTTGTTACTTCTTGAAAATGGTTTAATTATTTAAACCATTTGCTTGCTTTAACTCATTGCTTGCTTCTTGAGAAAATGGTTTGCATTGAAACCATGAAATACCGGTGTAAGCAGGTTTATAATAATAATAATAATACTTAGTATTTGGAAAATGAGTTTAGAACACTCACTTCTTTGCTTGCTTAGCAGGCACGGTTCCACACTTTTCCCGCCTTTGCTTTTAACCTACATCACTCAGCCAAATACGGCCAAATGTGTGCCTCGTATAGCAGTATGGCTTAACATACTCCTTGGGCTTGTCACACTTTCCCGATGAATATCGCTTGTAGGCGCGAATGCGCTACGTTTTACGTCGAGTCCCGATCTTGTTCAAACCTATTTTAATCATTTAATAAGGTTCCTAAACTGTCGATTATGCGAATCCGGGCTTAATTGCCCGAAAACATAGCGATACGGGCATTTGGGACACATGTGTGCGGTACACCTGGACTGTACCGGTACACATTGCGATACGGTGGGGTGTGCGGTACGCACGAGCGTGTCTTGGGTTACGCTTTTACTTACCTTAGTTAGGGTGTGCAGTACACCCTGTACATATACCGGCACACCTTCGATTTGCGAGATTTTGCTATTTCCCACTTTGCTACCAATTCTCCATACAACTTCATAATTCCTAACACCTCAAAAACATCTGGAAATCATCCAAAAAACAACTCCACTGACACTTGAATTGGTGCTATGGAACCTCAAAACCACACCAAAACCCTGAGTGAAAAAATCAAGAACTCAACCTAGGTCCGCAATTCTTTATAAAACCACATAATTTTGATGATTCATGCTTACTTTACACCAAATTGGGGTTTCTTTCTGTAATCCCAACCAAATTGAGTTTTGTGTAGTCTTTACACAAAACCTAGACCAAAGAACAACTATTCTCTTACGAGGCTTAAGAATCCAATTACCCATGGTTACAAAGGAAAGACATACCTGATTTTTGGACTTCTCCTTCTCCTTCTTCTTCCTCTTCTTCCTCCTCTTGGCTCTCTTCTCCTCTCTCGTGAACCACCAGCACCAGGAATAGAGGGAGGGCTTTTGCTTGATTACAGCTTTTGTTTTCCCATTCTATATTTTAACATTTCCTTTAATTGCAAATAGCCCTCATCTCTTTAATTTTGCAATTGTAACTTATTATTTGTATTATGGCCCATCTCTATAATGATTTTCTATATTCATGCTGATAATGACAATTTTACCCTTATCCTCATACCAAAATCGGTTTCATAATTTATCATTTCCTACATTAGTCTCCAAAATACTATAATGTGACACTTGGTACTCTTATACACCCCTACAGTATCATGTACTGTACACTCTCTCGGGACGGGGTGTTACACGTATGATTTATTGACATGAATGAAATTTTGTGGAGATTATATGCATGTTTGATATAGTTGTCCATGATGCATGGAAAATGCATGATTAAATTTCTCATATAACATTCTTCATATATGTGATATGGTATAGGCATGAAATGGTACAGTGCATTGCATATGCACGGGGACATCGCATGAAATGGGTGTGAGTGCATGGTTGTATTGCGTTTGGTGTTTGATTGGGTGGGTTTGGTTTGGTGGGTGTAACACCCCGTCTCGAGATAGTGTACAGTACATGATACTGTAGGGGTGTATAAGAGTACCAAGTGTCACATAGTAGTATTTTGGAGACTAAAGTAGGAAATGATAATTTATGGAACTCGGAATTTTGGTGCTAGTGCAAGGGTACAATTGTAATTGACCACAAAGGACATGTAAGTCATAAAACAAGTAGAGATGGGCCATAATAGAAATAACATAAGTTACAATTGCAATATTAAAGAGATGAGGACAAAATTTACAATTAAGGAAAAGTTTAGCATATAAATAGAGGGGAGACAAAAGACAAACTCATTTTGTCTCATATTTTGGCTAGGGCTTCACGGTTCTAAGAAGAAGAAGAGCAAGGAAGAGGAAGAGAAGGAAGAAGAAGGAGGAGGAGGAGAAGAAGATCAAGGTATGTTTGTCTTAGGATCAAGTGTATTTTGGATTCCTAGGGCTTTGGTATGTAGATTAGATGCTCCTTTGGTCTAGGTGTTGTGCAAAGATCACATAAAACCTTTAGTTGTTGGGTTATGAGAGTAAAACCCCAATTGGGAGAAAAACATGGAATCATCAAATTTTGTGGTTTTAAAGAATTGGTGGACTAGGTTGAGTTCTTGGTTCCCACCTAGGGTTTTGTGGTTATGAGTTTAAACCACCAGTCAGAGTTGAAGTTGTTTGAGATGAATTCCATGATAATTCTTGAGGTGTTAGGAATTATAGAGAAGTTGTATGAAGTGAATTGGTAACTTAAAGTGGCAAAAATAACCAAATCTGGGCAAAATTTACTGGGATGTACTGAGGTACATGTACGAGGGGGTGTCGGTACATGTCACGAGGCCAACAATATGCCGGTATGTTCAGCATGTACCGATTATAATTCAGCATGTCTGTACCAATAGAATGCAACATGTACCGGTACATGTTAAGGGTGTACCGGTACATGTGAGCCCAAAATGCCCAGAATGCTGTGTTTTGGTGTAATTAAGCCCGAATTCGTACACCGATAGTTTAGGAACCTTAGTAAATGATTAAGAGAGGTTCAAATAAGATTAGAACTCGATGAAAACGTAGCGTACCTCGCCGCCTCGACGAAGCTTCGCTTCGCCTTGGCGATATTCGTTGAGCATGATTAAGTCTAGGAAGTACGTTAAGTTTATATGTGATACATAGGCGATTAATTTGCCGTATTCGATTGAGTGTGTAGGTTAAAAAGCAAAAGGCAGGAAAAGTAATTGGAATCGTGCTCTCAAAAGTTTATGAAACAAAAGATGTGAGTGTTCTAAACTCATTTCCAAATACTAGTGTATTATTATTATTATTATAAACTGTTTTGCACTGGTATTTAAATGGTTTTGATTGTAAACCATGTTTAAAGCAAGCAAGAAGTTTCAAAGCAAGAAAATGGTTTTGACTTATCAAACCATATTTAAAGAAGTGGTTTTTAATTGTAAAACCATATAGCAAAAGAGCAAGAGCAAGTAAGCAAATGGTTTTGAATTATTAAACCATTTTTCAAGCAAGCAAGTAAGTAAATGGTTTTTGAATTGTAAACCATTTTTCAAGCAAGCAAGCAAGTAAGCAAATGGTTTTGAATAATTAAACCAATTTTCAAGCAAGCAAGCAAGTAAGCAAATGGTTTTGAATAATTAAATATTTTTCAACAATAGCAACAATGGTTTTAAAATTGTAAAACCATTTCAAGAAACGAGCAAGCAAGCAAAAGAATATTTGCGAAAACAGGCCTTCCTAGTTCATGAAAATTGGCGGAGGTATTAGTCGTGCAGTGAGTGTTAGGATCTCATACATGCATTGTAGTTTGGTGACAAAACTTGATTCATCGTAAATGCGTTTAAGGAAATTTATGCGCGATGCGGGGGTATATAAGGTTATGAGCTCTAACTAAATTATGGTGATGGCGACACAGATTATTCACCATATTTGTCGGAGAAAAGGTGATGCGGACAAGGTCCTTCCACTTATACGGTGATACCGCAGGCTCTGCGTGTTCACTAGAAGTGCAGTAAGCAAAAATAGGCCTCCAATGGTTGATGTTTTATAAGCATGATATACAGTTTTGAAAAATCAACCATTGGTTCATGGTCCCGTAGAGTTTTAAAGCAAACGGTTGAGCCCAGGCTCCCGTTTAGATTTCAAAACGATCGGTTGAGCAAGATCAGAGTGGGATTTTAAACAAGCGATTGAGCCCGGACTCTAGTTTTATTTTCAAAACATGTGGTTAGGCTGGCTCTGAACACTATGAAAAAGTTTTGAGAAACTTTTAAAGCAAAATTTGTGAAAGGTTTTAGGGCACTCAAACAAGATAAGCAGCTTAATGAGAAATTTGAGAAGTTTTATAAACTTATGAAAACAACTTGATAAGAGTTTATAAGCTTTTAAAAGAAAAGCAAGCAAAGCAAACAAGCAAGTATTAAAGTTTATATTTTTAAAGTAAGCAATAGTAATTAAAGATTTTTATAACAAGCGACAGGAAACCTGGAAAATATTTATACAAAGAAATTTACATTTTGAGATGTTTTGGGAAAAACCAAAACATTTATAAGCATACACTCAGGCTACGTTTAGCTCATTAACATTTAAAAACTATTTTCCAGGTGCGCAAGATGCTGAACCTGATAGGATTTAATCACGACATTGTACAAGTGCTATAATTAAGAATATTATGTAAGGAAAATATTTTGAATATGTATAATGGAATATATGTATGTACATAGTTTAGTATTGTGAAATGTGTTGGGATGCTGGTTGCCATATTTGGATAAAGTGTAAATTAGTATATACATGATTTGGAATTGTCCTATATGCGGCCGTCGTGCTGCGAGGTTTTTCATTGCTAGATTTTACCAAATCCTAAAGTTGAAAAATAAAGAAAATTTTATCTGAGGGTTTAAGCAAGCGTGCGACCGGCTTCACGGGGGATTTCCTGGTCCGTTAGGAGTAGCGGTACAGGGATTGCAATGGAGTGGCGGCACACCGCCCGCTGGTAGGGGTGGGGGGTGTGTGTCAGTGGGGCCAGTAATCAGCGGAGGTCATACATGAAAATGAAAATATGTGTCGGATAATAGCAAGTAGGGATAGATACCCCCTGGGGTAAGCCTCGTATTTTGGTTGTATATGTGTCCAGCGGTGCAGCCAGTTAAGTGTAGGAAGGCTACGAAGCCTGGGTGAGACCAAATTAAACACCCCTGAAAAAAACACATGATTTTGGTCTCAATGATCATTGAGGTGTAACATCCAAAAAGCTTTTGGTTTGAAAAACAAATGAATTTTGTTGTAAAATGATCATTGGATGTAATCCACAAATGATGAGTTTTATCACACTTTGACATCCCATGGTGTGGTAGGAGTCGATAAGGACTCAGGTAAGAGAGAGTCGGTAAAGACTCGGGTGCATGGTACATGATTGAATCTCATCTCATTTCATGGCATGTAGGATTCTAGAGTAGAAATTGCATGTTTTTACTTGGAATGTGAATGTGAATTGTAAACATGACCATTGCATGTGCACTTAGGTGGGGAGTAGCCCTTGTAGGAAGTTTACTCTACTAGGCGTGGCTCACCCTTTATGGGAAAAAACATTTTAGGTACAGGGAGTACACCGGTGGACAACGCTCACTCGAGGCCGCAATTGTGAAGAAAGTCGGGTTGCAGCTTTATAATCATTTTTGTAAAGATGTTAGGAACGAACTAGTTCTAGCATGTATTTGTTGTATAAGAGTGTTGTAATTAAACTCTTAAGGACTATGGTAATATAGCCTTGTATATTTTTTAGTATGGACAAATGGGCTTGGTTAGGCCACTTTTACTCATAAATGGATCCCTTGCGGTCATTGTGTTATATTGGGCACCGGATGAGTCATGTTATTGTATATTCTACAGGTTGTATTTTGGGTAGAACTCCCCGTACAAAGGAGACTTTATTCGATTTTTTTTAAATTATGGGTCCTAGTAAAGGGACACAACAGTGTTGTATCGGGTTACCCAACCTCCACATGTTTTCCATGGGTTGACGGTTGGTCAACGGACCCTCGGGTTTTGGGGCGTCACAATTATGATGAAAAAAGGGGCGTTGGTGAGTAGGGGAACATGAGATTCAAGTGGGTTTCAAGTGGGTTATGGAGGTTATAGGAATTCACAAGATCTGCCCGATCTCACACCCTTGGTTCCGAAACCTAATTGGATTTTTTTTTTTATTTGATTTGGTAATTATAGATATATTAATAAGATATTATTTCAAAAAAATATGGTTTAAATATTTAAAATTTATACATTTTGGAAATAGACCTTACATTCTTGTTTTTTTATGTTGCATCAAATTATTAAGTCTAGTGTGACGCCCCAAATCCAAGGGGTCCGTTGACAACCCGTCAACCCACGAAGGTCGTGGATGTCGGGTGGCGAGCCACCACACCGTTGAGTCCCCTTACCGAGACCAGGTTGAAAATCGGGTAGAGTCTCATTTGTGCGGGAGCTCACACTTAAAATACAACATGTGCAATTACATGGATACTGTCCCAATATTATACAGCATTTTTAGGTCCCATACAAGTAAAAAATGGCCTAGGGCCCATTTATCCATATTCGAACATATAAACGCAGAGGACTATAGAACCATAGTCCATAAGAAGCTAGATTTACACCACTCTTATACAAAACATATATCAAAATTAAGAATTCTAATACATGTTTTACAAAATATGAATTAAAGCCACAATTCAGCTTTCTTCTCATTATCGGCCTTTAGTGAGCACCATCTCCCTGCACATCCCCTGTACCTGAAAGGGGGTCTCACGACTGGGTGAGCAATGCCCAGTAGAGTGAAATCCTACAAGGGTTACTTCCTACTTAAGTGCACATGCAATGGTCATGCCACAAGCACATTTCAATCACGATTATGTCAATCCTATAATGGAATCTACATGACATGAATGAAGCTACTCTCATGATCCACTAACAAGTCTCTGACTTCTCGACATGCAATATACCCGTGTATGAAAAACTGTTTTCAAAACAAAAGATTTTTGTTTTCGAAAACTCATTGGACAACCTCTGATATCAAAATTTATTGGTCAACCCTCCGATATAATTTATTGGACATACTCCGATAAATATTTGTGGACAACCCTCCGATATAATTTATTGGACATACTTCGATAAAACCGCTTTATTCAAAAGCCATATTAGGCAACCTCCGATTATTCATGCGACCTTTTAGGACTTTGTACCTAGACTGAAACCAACATCAACACCAAACACAATGCTAATTTTCCCATGCACTCACACCCATTTCATGCGATGTACTTACGTATAAATGCAATAATGCAATATGTATTTACCTATCACCATACTACATATATATAAAGTGCTATATGTACATGCCTACTCATGCATTTCAACCCACGTATCAAATTGGAAAGTTACATATCAATGAACACATAAATTCTAATTAATTCCTGCGATTCATGCCAACATATCCAGTTCACATACATTTGACATCATAAGTTACATTACCACTCGGTAATTACATACTTTAACCTCTAGGCCTAATTGTGACATATCGAGTCCACATTGCCTACAACAAACCAGCCTGTGGCCTCAATCATACACAAACTCATGCATTTCCCCAAGCCTCATGGATAATTATATCAACATGCATATAATCACCAACCAACATATACCAATTTCAATGTATTAGACCACACAAGTCATCATAACCAAGCAATTTGCACACTTGGTGCTACAATTAATTTTTAAGAAAATATATGGGCATAAAATGCCATTCATAGGCATATGACCAGATTCTAGACTCAAGGGGCTTTCTGTAGAGTCTAAGAACACACGAATCGGAGTTCGGACGAGAAAGTTATGACCGTCCGAAGTTGGAGCCCTCATATGAATAGTGACTTACGCGCAGAACCAGCAAGGGCCTACCGTTTTTCGCCATTTTCGGACATAATATGAGTTCAAATTGCATTAAGTTACATATGGATGGATTCTAGACTCAAAGGGCTTTCCATAGAGTCCAAGAACACCCGAATCGGAGATCGGACGAGAAAATTATGGCCGTCCAAAGTTGGAGGCCTCGTTTGAACAGTAACCTAGAAAAATGCATTTTTCTGGTTCTCTAAACGCCATCCAAATAGCCCCTAAGGCTCAACCAAGACCAAAACGACTCCTAGATGGAAAATAAGCTTGAGTAGGAAGGTTCCCTACCTCTTGGAGTGAAGTCGAAACCTTCCGAAGACCCGGAAGCTCGAAACCCACGACCTCCTGAACTTTTCGCTCAAATCTTCGACAAAAATTCTTGATTTCGGTGTCCACGCGTTGCTCTTGACAAGTACTCTGACTTTAAGTCTTGGCCCGACATGAGACGACCATTCGAGCTCCGTAGATCTTAGAGAGAAGGTGGAGCTTTTCTCTAACTAGCATACAACGCGAAATCTTGTGAGAATTGTGTGTGTTGTTGGTACCCACACGTAGCCCTCGTCGAGTAGATGAACTTTAAATCTTGGCTCGATGGATTCCGACCACCCGATCTCCGTTGATCGTAGAGAGAAGGAAGAGTTTACCGCCTTCTGCCAACTTCCTTGTATCTTGCCTCCGCTTTTTTTTTTTAATACATGGCATAATGTCCATCTCTCATTTGGGTTCGTTTCTACCCCAATACAATTTATTTATTTTCAGTTCAATTTAGTTGATAGACTTAGCGCAGCAATTTCACGACTTGGATTTTTGCGTAAAATCGCCCTTGAATCTTGGCGATATCTTTAGAAAATCGTAAAAATTTCGATTGTCTCATAGTCTTAAAAAATTTTTTAGGTCACTAGATTTATGAGGCAATTTAGCAGTGCAGTCCGTTTAGATCATCTGAGATCTAAGAGAATTTTCTAAACTTACGAACCATTATGGCAATTTATTATTATTATTATCATTTTTCATTTTGAAATTTCCTAATTTTCAGGTTTTACATCTAGAACTATTAATATTATGTAATCTTTTTCCAAATATTTAGATTAATTCCTTATTATAAGTTAGGTACTACTCTAAGAAAAATTCTATGAATAAATAGTATATAAAAATTGTATTTTTGATTTATTGTAGCCTTTGTTATTTTAATTCCTTTTTATTAAATTAGGAAACATTTTATTCTGTAAATAGTATACAAAATTATGTGGGTTTTTGTATAGAACTTTCCCTTTCTAAATTTCTGCACACCTAATTTTGTATAACTCTAGAAAAGTATAAGTTCTTGAATATGGGGTATAGTTAAATAGAGTTTGGAAGGCTGAGAAAATGAGCCCGCAAGAAAAGAGGGGTTTTAATAATAATAATAATATGAGGGTTGGGGTTCACAATTGTTTTTTTGTTCATCCATGAGGTGTCCTAAGTGGGTCCATGCACACATAGAAGGTGTCTTTAAGTCATACCACATCTAGCCTAATCCTCATTTGAGCCGGGATGGACAATAAGGACGGTGAAACTCTACCACATAAAACAATTGCATTAGGGCTCAAACTCAAGACCTCTGGTTAAGCTAGGAGAGATCTCAACCATCTCACCTATATATTCGGTGGCACCCACTTCACAACTGTTATAGCATAAGTGCACTTGTTTTGTAGTTGTAGGCTTGTAGCTCAAGTGGACTTATTGACATGTTGTTGGTTTACATCTCAAACTTTTTTTTCATTCAAATAGGTCCCTCCAATTTATTCTTGTAACTCAAATCAGCCCATCTTTGTAGCTTTTGGAGTGTTAAGTAGTAACCAATTAACTTGGTTTTTAAACCAGTCATGTAAGAAAATGACGTGGTAATTTTTTTCCCTAATCCAACTTAAAAGTTTAGGAGCTTTTAATTTGGGAGATTAAAAAACCCTAATTTCACCTTTACCCATCTTCAACAAAAAAACCTCTTCGAGTCAAAGATAACTCTAGGGTTTCTTACTTCTTCGATCATGAAATTCATCTCTATCAATCCTCTTGGGGCAAAAAACCAAGACCGAGTCATGTAACCCTACTCGACGGCGATCTAAACAAGCTTGGAAGCTCGGTGTCATCCCTAACTAGGGGGTTGTATTCAAAGAAACCTAAATTAGGAAAATCAAAGACCATCCAGTTGTCGGCAGCGCCGGAGCTGATGAGTTCTGTTTCTGACACTTGGCCGAAAGAGGATATTGCTATCCGCCTAGTGATGCTTTCGAGGGAAGTGATGAAGATCAAGACATTAAATATGAAGAAGAAAGATCAGTCGATGAAACATGCAAGAAAGTTTCCCAATCCTTCCAAACTTCTCAAATTGAAAATTAAAGACAACAGAAAGTAGATCAAAACCAGCTTTGAAGATGAATCCAATACATAAAACAAAGGTAATGTGAAAATTTATGAGAAATTTCAGAATGGGGGTGATAGATCTCAATTTCCTTGCTCCACCTGAAGATTTTGCTTTTAGTAAGCACTCTACAGTTTCATATGCAGAGTTCATGATGGGCAATACCATAAAATGTTGATGAAATTAAAAATTCATAGGTATTGTTAAGATATGAGACTTTGTTCTTCTTGAGATACAATTAACAATCTTTTGTTTTGTTTTTGTTTTTTGTTTTAAAGTATTACATATATAGATGAAGAGGAGTTAAGCAGAGGAACAGGTGAGGGTATTATTTCATTAATGTTCCTTTGAGTCACAAAGATGATTTGATTTATTGTTAGCCTTCTCAAGTACCATTACCAAAGCTTCACTTTGCATTTCTGTTTGATTAATTTTGTTATCAGTTGTTTGCCTCTATAACAACTCATGAAACTTTCACTAAATTTGTAAAACGGAAAAATTGATTTTGAAAAAGGGTAAAATGGTAATTTCGGTTGAAAACCGGAAATTCTCTAGATCTTGGATGACGAAACGGATTACGTCGTTGAATTCGTCTCATGAAATCCGATTAACTAGAAAGTTCATCAATTCCCCAGCGGAATATTTTCACGATTTTTCTCGGTGATAAGCTCATCCCGATGACTTTAAGACGAGATTTTACGAAAATCTCGGAAGTCAGGAAATGACTTGGGTTAAGTTCATTTAAAATAAAGTGAACTAAAAAGAAATAAATTATTTCGGGGCATAAACGGACTTGAATGAAGTAATATGAATCATGAATTGTCCGGCGAGAGAGAGGGCATGAGAGAGATTTTTATTTTTTATTTTTTCTTCTCTTCGCTTCTTTCTAAGATCTATGGAAATCAGACCTTAGGTTTTCGTCGGGGCTGAAGGCAAAGTTGATCCACGCAGCGAGGGCTACTTGTGGATACCAAAATCTTGGATTTTCGTCAAATTCCACGAGGTAGGGAATTTTCCTACTTGTGTTATTTTTAACCTAAAAGCCATTTAATGGCTTGAGATTGGCTTAGAGGCCGTGAAGGCCGTAAATTTTGTCCAAAATTTTGGACTGAGTGTAGTAGAATTTTAGGAATTTTTTGGGATTGTTTTTCGGACGATGCGGGCTGAATTTTGGGATTGTTCTGGAGTTCGAGTTGAATTTAGGTTTATTTTCAGCGTGCAACAAAGAATTCGGAATTATTTTGGCTCCGATCCAGAATCATCATTGAGTTTATAGACTGACCCGGGACCCGATGTCTTGGGGTTTGTGATGTGTTTGGTATCATAATAATTCGATTGTTGACGTGGAAGGGTAATAGGTGCCACTATTTATATAGTTCGAATTTGAGCTATTTGCCAGTATTGTGTGTGGTGGAATAACATGCGATTAATGAAGAATAACCATTAATATATGTTATTGATTATCAGTGCATGTGAATTATAATTATTCATGTGACATAAAATAAATGCATTGGTATGCACAAGAACATCGCATGACATTGGGTGTGAGTGCATGGTTTGGGTCGATCCTATGTTTAGTGTCGACTTTTGGGTGAATCGGAGTATCACCGTGTTTGGTGTTTGATAGGTATGCATTGGGGAGATGGTGAGGATTGACCACTGGTTCAGTGTCGATGTTGGGCTCGGTGGCATGAGACCGTCAAACTGAGCGCATGGTTTCCCAAAAGCGATGAGAGAATGTCCCTTTGTTAAAATAAAGTTTCAATTGGGAATTGGCCAAGGTTCGGAGTATGTCTATGATTTAGGATGTCATGACTCGGAGAATATCCATTGATTGGAGGATGTCATGACTCGGAGGATGTCATGGTCAGGAGGGATGTCCAAGAAAGGAGCTGAAGAGTCAGGTGTTGAAGGATGTCCACGGTTCGGAGGATGTGTCAGGTCGGGAGATTTCCATGGTCGGGTGTGTGTGGGTTTGGAAAATGTCGAATGATTAGAATATAAAACAAATACTATTGTTTGGAAAATGGTTGTCATTGGAAAATGTGATAATTCACACTTAGGAAAATAGCACATGTGAAGAAGAGTCGATGTCTGGACGAAATATGGGATAGGGTGAGTGCATTCATCCATGGCATGTAGACATTCAAGTAGGGACATACATGATTCGCCGATGTTGGTTTGTTGGTTGCCATTGCGGGTGCACTTAGGGTGGGGGTAGCTTGATGTAGGAAAATATCACTACTGGGCTTTGCTCACCTTGTCGTGGGACCTCCTTTCAGGTACAGGTCCGGTGCAGGCGTCTAACCCACATATGAGACCACATGAGGGATGAGAGTCGAATGCGGCTTTGTTATGTTTTGTTGTTTTATCTTGTATTATATTCAAGCAGAACCAAAACATGTATACCTTTTAGTCGTAGGACTGTTGATTAAATAGTCCATCATATATTTTTGTATATTTGGGAATTAAATATGTAAGAATGGGTCTTAGTATATGAGACAAATGAGTGTGATATCGGGACAACCCGATATCCACAGGTTGACGGGACCCCCGGGATAGGGGTGTCACATAATTTATTTTTTATCTCACCATTGACAAAGCTGAATTTCTGAAGATTTTTTTTTTGTGACGCCCCTATCCCGGGGGTCTCATTGACAACTTGTCAACCCGCAGAATACATGTAGTCATTGAGTGTCTCAATGCCACAAAATGAGTGTCTCCTTAACCGAGACAAAAACATGAGTAAAAATTGCCCCATCGGGTCCATACATCCATACTCACAAAAATTAAACCAACTATATTATAATAGCTTCAGGAGTTAATTACACTCCTATACAAACATGTACAAGTTAGAAGGTTTCAAACATGTTTTACGAAAATGCATGTCAGTACATGTACGCTTTCTTTTTTAATGGCTTTTATTGACGTCGTCTTCAGAATATACATTGTGCACCGAAGAGAGGGGATCCTGACCCAATTGAGCAATTTCCCAATAGTTAAATTTTTTCCTACACTAGGTTACTCCCCACCTAAGTGCTCATGCAATGACAAACACGCATAATCAAGTGAATTCATGATTCCTACTCGAATGTCTACATGCTATGGATGAGAATGTGACACTCTTTCCCACTTCTCGAGCCCTCACTGACTCCCTCACGCATGCCACAAACCAAGTGTAGAAGCAGATTAAAAAAAAAAAAGATTTTTGTTCTGAAAACATAGCCAATTTGAGTAAAATTCTATTGGACAACCCTGCGAGGTGAATTCTTTGGATAACTCTCAAAAAGTCATGGGTCTCCTTGAGAGATGGTTGTTTGGACAACTCCACCAAAGGCAATTCTTTAGAATCTTCCCACGAAATTATTTGACAACCATGTTTTTATGTCATGCACTCATACCTATTGTTACAGGTTATACTGGTACATATGAAATCTGATATGTTATTTCGTAATAATTCATGTTAATATATCAAGCGTGCATATATTAACAAAAAGATTCTAAAGCAACATATTCATTCATAGCAATAACACCCAAAATTAGCTCCACATGGTTTAATAAACCAGCGACAGGTGCATCTGGAAATTGCACAGGCATCACACCAACAACACAACATGTTATTCAACGTTAACTTCATTACACAAGCAGCACATATGTCCACGATCAATTTGAGTTGACCAAAAATATAGGGATTTCGCCCTCAATTTCAAGTTTTTTTTTTTGGCCAGAATGAGCGACCACTCGGGCCAAGACATCCTAACCATCAGAAATGGCTCTTATCCGAAAGAATAAAGTGAGTAGGAAAACCCACTTGATACAATAACTACAAACATGTAAAGCAAAAATGGTCATGTTATATCCCGGCAATTCACCTCGACGTAACCATGCAACCTATACACTTGGTCCAAAAACATAGATTTCATCAAGGTTATGGTCACCCACTATCCTCCACATGAACATGGTTGAAATCTTGACTCAATGGGCTTTCCATAGAGTCTAAGAACACACGAATCGGAGTTCGGACGAAAAAGTTATGACCGTCTGAATTTAGAGGTCACACATGAATGGCTAGCCTGCCAGTCAGCCTACGACACACCACACCAGCGGTGGGTGTGAAACCCTCCACAAAAATCCCAGTGTTACCTCTCATGACTAGAAATTTATGTGAAGCGAAGAGTAGTATTAACGTGCTTAAACCTAGTATAAAAATTTTTCTTTTATTTTTTTATTATTTTTTTTTCTAACTTATGGTTTTGGTAAAATCTTTGCAGCGGTAAAACCTCGACAGCATGGCCAGTGCATCTTGGACAATTCAAATCTGTATACACCAATTTCACTTTTCAAATATGGCAACGACATTATTCTCTTCATTTCACTTACGCCTTGCTAGTTTACAAAACTTTGTGCCTTGCTTTTGTACTTGCTTGCTTTAAAGAAAGTTTATAAGACTTTTAATACTTGCTTGCTGCTGCTTTGCTTTTCTTTAAAAGCTTTATAAAACTTTATAGTCTCTTGCTTGCTTGCTTTACCTTGCTTGCTTTAAAGTTTATAAAAACTTTTATAAACCTCTTGCTTTAAAATGTATAAACATTTCTCAAATCCTCTTTGCTTTAAAAGTTTCGAAACTTTTTATAAACCGCAATTAAATCAACCGCTTGCTTTAAAAATAACCGCGGGCACGAAGGAAACCAACGATAATTGAAATCAAAGCGGGAGCCTATGCTCGACCATTTGTTTTTAAATCTCTACGGGGCACAGGCTCATTGTGCATCTGCAAATCTACGGGAGCTTGGAACCGACCATTTGCACTGATGGTCGATTTTGAAATTGTACAAACATGCTTCATAAAACATCAACCATTGGAGGCCTATACTTTCTTGCTTTGTACCCTAGTGAACACGGGAGCCTGGGCATCGACCGTGCGGTGGAAGGACCTGTGTCCGCATCACCTAGGTGGAAGGGCCTTTGCCCACATCACCTTTTCCGGTAAATATGGTGGAATTGACCTATGTCTCCATCACCATAATTTAGTTAGAGCTCTTAACCTTATATACTCTGTCGTGCAGTCTCTTTAAATGCATGATGCATGAACTAAGTTTCTTGAGCCAGGCCATTAAATGCATGTATGATATCCTAACTCCATCGTTACCGCGTCACAGGAATACCTCGACGGTTTGCTTGCTTAGAACTAGGGATTTTAGTTAGGCCTGTTTTCACAAATATTCTTTTGCTTGCTTGCTCTTTGAAAAATGGTTTACAATTCAAAACCATTTGCTTGCTTGCTTGAAACATGGTTTAATAATTCAAAACCATTGTTTGTTTACTTGCTCTTTGAATTATGGTTTTTCAATTTAAAACCATTTGCTTATTTGCTTGCTTGCTTGAAAAATGGTTTAATAATTCAAAACCATTAAATACCAGTGTAAAACAGTTTATAATAATAATACACTAGTATTTGAAAAATAGGTTTAGAACACTCACATCTTTGCTTGCTAAACTTGAGAGCACGATTCCACACTTTTCCCGCCTTTGCTTTTAGCCTACACACTCAAACGAATACGACAACATATTAATCGCCTACGTATAACGTATAAACTTCATGTACTTCCTAGAACTTATTCATACTCAACAAATATGCTTCACCTCGGCGGCGAGGTACGCTACGTTTTCGTCGAGTTCCAATCTTATTTGAACCTATCTTAATCATTTAATAAGGTTCCTATGCAATCGGTGTGTGAATTTAGGCTTAAATACGCAAAATACAACATTCTGGGCATTTTGGGCACACCTGTACCGGTACACCTTTGACCTGTACCGGTACAGGTTGCATTCTGTTGGCCTGTACCGGTACAGGTTGGACCTGTACCGGTACAGGTTGGCCTCTGGTGGCCTGTACCGGTACAACCCTATTTCGGTACCGGTACAGGTTCGGGAATTTGCCCAGATTTGTTTCTTTTTGCCACTTTTGGTACCATTTCACTTCATACAACTTCTATAATTCATATACCTCAAGAATTAACATGGAATTCATCCAAAAACAACTCCATAATACTTGTGTTGGTGGTTGGAACTTCGTACCGCAAAACACAGGTAAAATCCTATGGTCGCTGAGTTCATGATTCTTCTAAAAATCATATAATTTGATGATTCCATGTTTATTTTACACCAATTGGGGTATTACCCACATAACCTCAACAAAAATCTAGGGTTTGGGTGACCTCTTCCAAAACCCTAGACAAAGGAGGAACAAATCTCCATGGAATTTCATACCAAAAACCTTAGACATCAAAATATACTTGATTCCATACCTGATATTGGACTTCTCCTTCTTCCTCCTCCTCTTCTTCCTATTCTTCCTCTTCTTTTCTCTATTCTTCTCTCTTCTCCACGGTTGCCCTAACCAAATGAGACCAAAAATATGATTTTGGTTTGTCTCATGGCTATTTAAAGCCTCAAATTTCTCCAATTTGCAAGTTGGTCCTTAATTCTTTAAATATTGAAATTTCACTTCTTATTATTTCTATTTTAACCAACTCTCTTCTCATTTTATGATTTTCATATCCCTTATGGCAATTACAATTTTATCCTTGTTTTAATACCACAATTTCGGGTTCCATAAATTATCATTTCATTTATAACTTTTGAATTTAGTCTCCAAGATACCATAATGTGACACTTGGTACTCATATACGCCCCTACAGTTACATGTACTGTACACTCTCTCGGGATGGGGTGTCACACTACCCGACCTACCCTTACCGACTTGCCCTTTCCAGCTAGCTCCAGTACCCACTGCCCTCCACAGGCACATGGCTGGAATCTTGACTCAATGGGCTTTCCATAGAGTCTAAGAACACCCAGAAGCAGTTTGGGCCGAAGAAGTTATATTAGCATCAGTTTGAAGTCACACATTAATGCTTGACCTACCGACACATACGACCAACCTGCCCTTGCCAGCCACCTCCAATACCCACTGCCCTCCACAAGCACATGGTTGGAATCTTGAATCGATGGGCTTTCCATAGAGTCTAAGAACACCCAAAACAGAGTTCGGACGAAGAAGTTATGACCGTCCGAAGTTGGAGGTCACACATGAGTAGCCAGCCCTACCAGGCCAGCCTACCCGACCTGCCCTGATCGACTTGCCCTTGCTGGACAACTCCAGTACCCACTGCCCTCCACAGGCAGATGGCTGGAATCTTGACTCAATGGGCTTTCCATAGAGTCTAAGAACACCCAAAACGGAGTTCGGACGAAGAAGTTATGACCGTCTGAAATTGGAGGTCACACATGAATAGCCAGCCCTACCTGGCCAGCCTAACTGACCTGCCCTTACCAGCTAGTTCCAGTAGCCACTGCCCTCCACAAGCACATGGCTGGAATCTTGACTCAGTGGGCTTTCCATAGAGTCAGAACACCGAGAAGCGGGTTCGGACCCAGAAGAGAAGTTGACCGTCCAAAGTTGGAGGTCACACGTGATAGCTAGCCCTGCGGGCCCGACCTACCATTTTTGCCGCTTTTTTTTTTTTTTTATGCGTCAAGCCACATTGGGTTGTGCAGTGCGATGTGGCAATAGGGTCGCATATGTACACCAAGGGTTTCCTTAATTAATTTGTTTTTAAGGATGAAATTGTAAAGTTTTCAAAGAATTGTGGCACTTGTGCAATTAAGGAAAGTGGAGGGGTGAAAGTACAAATTATGGAATTTAAAAGGATAATAATAATAAATCGCTAGAATGGTTCGGGGAAGCGCAGAAAGTGCAGATCTCGGATGTGAAACGGACTGGACCGTTAAATTAGTCTGAATCTAATGACGAGGAAAAAGATTTGTAGATTGGGACGGTCGGAATATTTTCGTTTTACGGGTGATAAGTTGCCGATGACCGAGGACGAGATTTTCACCCAATCTCGGAAGTCAGAAGAAAAATGAAAACGAGTTAAAGTTCATTTAAAATAATTGAATTGAAAAGAAATAAAAATTTTCGGGGCAAAAACAGACCCAAATAAGGCAATATAAGTCATATATCAAAATAATAATAGTAATAATAAAAAAGGATAAAAATCAAAAGGAAGGAGACAGACGGACGAGTGCGCGAGAGAGGGAGATAATTTTTTTTTTTTCTTTCTTCACTTCTCTTTAAGATCTAAGGAAATCGGACCATAGATTTTTGTCGGAGCAGAAGGCAAAGTTGGACTACGCAACAAGAGCTACGCTTAGGTACCAATATCTTAGCGTTTCATCAAACTTTAAGAGGTAGGAAATTTTTGTACTTGTGTTATTTCAAGCCTAAATGCTATGTAATGGCTTGGAATTTTCTTAGAAGAATTTGTAAATTTAGTCCTAAAATTTTGGAATTTGAGTTTAGAGTACAGAATTTTGGACTATTTTCGGATAGTGGGACTAAACCCGGGGCCCCATTTTCGAATGGATTCGAGTTGAAATTTCAGGATTGTATTCGACTAGGTCGAACAAAATTTTTAGAAATGTTTTCGGGTGTTTTTAGACTATATGGAAAGTCCCTTGAGTCTGAATCTAGCCATATGCTTATGAATAGCATTTGGTGCATATTTTCTGAAAATTTTAATTGTAGCTCCAAGTGTGCAAATTTCTTTGTTATGCTGATGGGTGTGGTATAATACATAGAATGTGTAGGGTAAAAGCGGAGGCGGGAGAAATTTTGAAGTCGTGCTAGATTATTGTAAACCGAAAAGGTGAGTGTTCTAAACTTATTCTTTTCAATTACTAGTGTATTATTTATAAATCGTTTTACACTGGTATGTTATGATTTTAAAGTATTAAACCATATTTCAAGTAAGCAATGGTTTTTATTTTAAAACATATTTGAAAAGCATGCAAGCAATGGTTTTGATTGTAAACCATATTTAAAAAGCAAGCAAGTAATGTGATTTAGAAAGCAAGCAAGCAAGCAATGGTTTTGATTTGTAAAACCATATTTCAAAGAGTAAGCAAGAAAGAAAAAAGTGTGTTTTATAAAAGCGGTATTAAGAAATCGCAGTTTTAATGACATGCTAGGTCGGAGGTGTTACGCACGTGCATGGTGAAGTGGGACATCATTTTCATGCATTTTTAGATTTGCACGGTCAACAAACTTAGTTCTGCATCATGGCGCGTAAAAGGGACCATGACACGTCTTTGGAGTATATAGGGTTAAGCGCTAGCTATTATATGAGTAGCGTAGACCAGGTCTTTCCACTATATTTACGGAAGGTGATGTGGGACAAGGCCTTTCCACCTAGGTGATGGACCCGGGTCCTTCTCTGAGCAGTTGAAGCCAGGGCTCCGTGTTTACCCAAGTGCAGTAACAAGAAAAGGCCTCTAGCGGTTGATCTTGATTTATAAGCATTTTTCATACAGTTTTAAAATCAACCACTGGTATGCAAGCAAAAAGTTATAAAAAGTTTTATAAACTTTTAAAACAACCAAGCAAGCATAGTATGAAAAGTTTGTAGAAACTTTTATAGCAAGCAAGCAAGCAAGCATAGTATGAAAAGTTTTTAGAAACTTTTAAAGCAAAGCAAGCAAGTAGTTTTTGAAATGTTTTAGAAACTTTTATAGCAAAGCAAGCAAGGTTTATGGAAAATGTCTTGTAAAATATAGTTTTACAGTTTTTAGATATTATCAGAAAAAGAAAGCATTTATAAAGCATCTATTTCCTTTGTTCGTTTATTTCGTTATTTTCTATTTAAACTATTTTCCACGATACAGAGCATGGGACCTGCAGGACATAAGATATCACGACTTCTAGTATAAGTGTTGTATTAACCTTGCTTTGTGAAAAATACTTAGAGCCTTGTATGGTTGTGTATATGTATGTACATAGTTTTGGTTTATGAAAATGTGATGAGCACGAGGCTCTTTTGAAGAAATGTTGTTGGTTCTGTGTTTTAAAGTTTTAAAGCTGTATATAGTTTTGGGATATATCCTATTATCTGTTGACCATGCTCAAGAAATTTTATAAAATGCAAGTTTAGAAAGAAAAATTTTTATACGGGTTTAAATGTAATCGGCTTCACTTCACGAGTTCTGTCGATTGGAGGAAACGGCAAGGGGTTTGTGGGGTGGCCGGCACACCTCCTGCTAGTAGGGGTGGGGGTGTGACTGCCCTTGCCGGCCAGCTCAATACCCACTACCCTCCACAAGCACATGGTTGGAATCTTGACTCAATGGGCTTTCCATGGGAATCAGAATTTGACTTGATTCGGACTGAATAAGTTATGGCCAGTCAGAGTTGGAAGAATCATGCTTGTGAGTTGATCATTAATGGTGATCTGGCCGCAATGCTGGCTGGCGTGGACGGGCGACTGGCTAGTTGACTGACTGGCCCGAACTAACTGATCTGACCAGTGACGACTTAACCCGGTAACGGCTGGCTTGTGACGGCCGATTAGGTGTTCCAGGTCGCATCATAAATTAGTGTCTGAGAGGTGTTGATTGAAATTGAAAGCCTAACATCAAGTTATTTGATGTGGTACGATTCTGAAGGGCCATTCTTAAATTTCCTTTATTTCCCACGAAAACCGGAGTTCTAAAAATTCGGATTAATGTGTATTCTCTGATATGACAACTTAAAATGGTTAAATCTGTAAGCATTCCACAGCCCAGAATGAGACATGCTGCAGTTATTCATTTTAACTATTACATAAAAATGGCACACAGGACAATTACTTGGATTCGAAAATCGGTCATAGATGTAAGAAAATAATGCAGAATCGAAAATCTGGTACATCCCAAAGAAGTTTTGGGATTGTTCTGACTCGCATAGCACTATGTCAGTTTGAGCAGGCGTAGACAAAAGATTAATGATGGGAGAAAAACACATAAATGGGTTCTTGAAAATTCTAATCTAGGTACCCATGGCTCTTACGGTGGGGATCGAGCTACCTCTTGTGCCATTAGGGATTCGACCAATTGTCATTGAAAAGTCACAGAGAGAGTGAGGCTTCCCAACAGAATTTCTCTCTTTCCTCTTTAAACTTTCTCCATCTGTTTCATATATCTTTTGCATTGTCGGTTGGGTGAGGTTGGTCAAGTGGGATGTCCTCTCATTTTGCCACATGTCCTTACAGCGGGCTCTTTGGATTGCACTGTCAGCCGTCAATGCAGTGGATTTTCCTTGCATTTTCAGCGTGTTCGCGCATGTCGCTATGGAGTCATTAGAGGCTCATGTTTCTTCATTCTGCCTTAGCCGTGGCACTCTTGGCCGCTCGCGATATCTTAAGTGTCGCCTTGTGCTCACAATTAATGCCGAAAATGTGAAATTGGCCCATGCCGGAATTCGACGAAATTCGATGTGGTAGTAGATTTATTGAGACAATTCAACGATCAGTGTTTTAATGTCGAGATCGAAAAATTATGGATTTTGATGAGTACAGTATTACGCTTTTTGAAAATTAGGATTTTTGGGGTTTACGTTTTTTTTTGGGATGGATGAGGTGAAGTGGGTTTTGTCTGTAAGATTAAACACTCTAAACTTTTAAGTTGGATTAGGGTAAAGAATTGCCTTTATAATTTCATACTTAACACTATTTAGGTTCAACTAAATTAAAGTTATGTGCTCAAAAAAACTAAATTAAAGTTATATTCAGTATTAAGTAAAAAAAAACAAATGCACTCTTAACTTTTTTACTTGATAACATGGTAAACGCTACACTAAGATAAAGTTCCTTTATAATTAAAAATTGATTGGTCATGAAAGTTATACAAATGGTATTTTTTTTTTTCTAGAGGATATTTTAGTTGAATACAAATTAGCTTTTTGATATGATATCGTGAGATTAAGCACTCACATAGAAAAAGTAGTGTTGCTTTTATTATCATGGGTCTAATCAAATGACGTAGGTCTCTTTTATACAAAAGACTTGGCATGGAAAAAGAAAACCATTTTAATTTGTCTTTAAATGGTTATTTATTATTTATTATTTATCATTTAAAATAAATATTCTTAATTGTGGATCCGGATTAGAACTTTTATTTTTGTTTTACTTTATTTATTAGTTTTTAAATTTTAGGGTTCTTTTACTTGAATGCAATATAACCTTTTGTTTTGATAATGAGCAAAACAAGATGAAATAAGTTCCTTTATTATTCATCATGGAGACAAACTCATTATGGTCACCACAATTCATCACAAAATTGATGGACCATACAAAGATATATTTGCTTTTTTATTTAAAGGATTTTTTTCTCGAATTAGCTTTTTGACTTAATAACGTAGTCAACACTCTATAGAAAATAAAGTTCATTTATCATCAATCATGATCAAACAAACGTGGTCTACAATTCATACAAAATTGATGGACCATACAAAAGATATATTTTAATTTTTTTAATTTAAAGGATTTTTTTTCTCAAACACGGATTAACTTTTTGACTTAATAACGTAGTCAACACTCTATAGAAAATAAAGTTCCTTTATCATCAATCATGATCAAACAAGTGGTCTACAGATTCATTCCAAAATTGATGGACCATACAAAAGATATATTTTAATTTTTTTAATTTAAAGGATTTTTTTCTCAAACATGGATTAACTTTTTGACTTAATAACGTAGTTAACACTGTATAGCAAATAAATTCCTTCATCATCAATCATGATCTAACAAACGTGGTCTATACTTCATACAAATTGATGTGTTATGAAAAATACAGACTATTTTAGTTTGATTTTAAATCATTACTTATTATTAATTTGACTCAGAAAATTTAGGTCGTCAGTCTTACTTCATTCAAAATAATTATTCTTTGTGTGGATCATGATCAAGGAAAAATGGGATAATTATTGTTATTTTTAATGGTTATTCACTGTTCCTTGGTCGATTTTGGGACTCAAGAAAGAAACTATTTAATATGAAAATGTTATATCATTTTATGTTTCTCCTTAGTTAGGACTTAGGATTTAAGTTTGTAGGTTGAATCATACTATTTCTATTCATTTTCTTTAAAGTTAAAAATGATTATTTAAGTTTGCAAGACAAACCTATTGTTTAATCTATCATGTCTACATAAAAAAAGTAAATTGGAGATTTACATACTATTATAATTACTACTTGAATATTTAGATTTACATAACTTTTTCTATAATTTATAATTATGGATAATAAATCTTTAATTTAATTATATTAATGGCCAAGTTAATCATGTGATATATAATAATTTTAAAATATTAATCTTATCTTTTTCATACCTTTGTCATTATCTGATATTCTGAGGAATGATATTTTTAAATGAATGAGTTTATCATCTTATGAGGGCCAGCGTGTATTGTAGGAATTTAAAATTAAGTTGTGTGATCGGCCCTGGAAAAAAGCGTGTCTCGTATCGTAGGCCAAATACGTAAGTAAAAATGGTAGCGTTATTTCTATGACATCTTAAGTGAAATATATCCGACCCAGTAATCTGATAGTTTTCGAGGTTGATACGTCGCTCTTATTGAAAGCATATATCGTAATTAAATTTAATAATGTTTTTAAATATATATCAAAGCCACGGGTCGACTTTCTTACCAGCGGCATACAATGGCGTCGTCTTACGTAACCACTGTGCGAAATAATTTCGCCGACCAAGAGGTGAGCGATGGCCCGGTGGTGGAATTATCACCACGTAGTTCGCTCGGCGCAAAATCGCGCGTGTAATGGCGCGTCTGACATCGCATTAAATCTGATTCACGATGCATCACGCGGGATGATTTATATCGTGCGTGAAAATGTTTTCCATGCCCGTACCAGGAGTCCAGCCATTATCGGCTCCACTCCATGTTTATGCCAAGTGTGAAAGTCGTCAGTAATGCCGATGACATGGTCTCCAGTATTCTTAGGCTCACGACACCATGATTTGCGATGGGTAACCATCAGGAGTCAATCTGAGCTCGCATCACTTAACTCTAGGTCTAAGTGATGAACATTACCATGTGTTTTCTCTTAGGCAATAGAACTTTTCGGATCCTTGTGCGATTACTGCATGGAACTTTTTCGGATAATTGCCGCAGTCTCACACCGTGCAATACCTTTTCGAATAATACCGCGGGTCTCTCACACCCAACTAGGCCTCTCACACCCATACAGGACCTTTTGGATGTCTGCGATTCTCCTACGCTGCAGAGTTCGAGGCCTTGACACACGTGTTCTTTCTCATTTTACAATTTGATTTATGAGTCTTTATTAGGCGTAGTCACGAAGACAAAGCTGGCCACGCGTCGCTCTGAATGGTGAATACATATCGTGCACCCACACGGGCCTAAATGCGATGTCACCGTGCACATAGTCTACCCGACCGATGTCTGATTCATATATCCGATTCAATGAAACAAATTACCTGATTATATCTCGTAGATTGATGTCGTCATTAGCAAGCGTCGTCGCGGAATGATGCGGTGGATCACGGTAGTAAATGGCCCGGAAGATTTCCGAAGGTTGAGATTACTTTTTCGGGACTTAGGACTTTCTGTCGGCGAGTCTCGTATGGGGCTCTGCCAGAAATACAACTGTCCAGATTATTGTACAAACGACCACAGGGTCCACATCTGATCGTAATTAAAAATTGCCATGGTATATCAATACTCTCCCAATCTAGCCGTATATTCTGATAGTTCGAGGATTGTGCGTTACTCTTGCAAACGTATATCGAAATTTGGAGTTCTAATACATGTTTTGAAATAAAATATCAAAACCACCGATAGAACTTTCTTGAAAAATCGTTTCTAGTGGCGTCGTCTTCGCGAGCAATCTCGCTGTACGAAATAGCGGTCCTCGATAGGGTGAAGCGTGCCGTGGTGGAATTACGCCATGGGTTACTCGCTTTGGAAATGCGCATGCGATGGAGACATCCTGACATCGAATTCATTTAATTTCTTGTAGCGCGAAAGCGGTCCGGGTTAATGACTGACATGCGAAATATTTTGCGGACAATGCTCTGAGTCAGTGTAATCGGGAGACCGGTTAACGATTGGCTCCTTGAGCCTTACCACTAGAAGGGCGGTGAGGCCGGACTTGATCTACCTCGAGTAGTCTCACGAGTATGAGGATGTTTCGGGATGAAATTTCTGGGATTGCCTCGCGAGAGGGTGGTAGGCAGTGTCGAGTTACATCCTGGTACTTCACCCATCTACATATTTCCGTAGGATGGCGCGGAGTTGAGTTGCGGGGCTTCCAGTCTATTACATAAGCTATTGGACAAGGGTTTATTAAGCAAGGCACTAACTGTATAGGTATTTTGTGGATTACGTTTTTGCGAAGAAGAAGGATAAGACCCTTCGATTGTGCATTGATTACGAGTTGAGCAAGTTCACGATCGAGAATCGATGCCGTACCCGAGTTGATGATTTGTTTGATCGGTTGGGAGGACGCGAGTCCCAGTCAGAGATAGACCGCCTTGGTTACCATCGGATGAGGTTAGAGCGGATATCCCACTAAGACAACGTTTAGGACGTGTTATGGGCACTTTGAGTTTATAGTGATGCTCTATGGATTGACGAATGCGCTAGCGGCATTCATGGACCTCATGCATAGGGTATTCCAACCCTATCTAGATCAGTTTGTCGTAGTCTTTGTGGATGACATTTTGATCTACTCGGTCGGTGAGCATAGTATCGTTTGGGGATTGTATTACCGATTGTTGAGAGACCATCGGTTATACTTGGGATTCGGTAGCGAGTTTTGGCTTGTGAGGAGAATTTTTGGGACATAATGGTGTCGGCACATCAAAAACGTGTCGGTGGACCCGAGAAGGTCGAGGCCGTGATGGAGTTGGGAGGAGAGGGGCGGGTCGGGTGCCGATATATGTAGTTTTTGGGATTAGGCGGGTGCTAAAGGGTTCATTGAGGATTTCTCCCGATTGGCAGCACCTATGACGAGATTGACCAGGAAGGAGGTCGAGTTTGGATTGGGATAGTGATGTGAGGGAGGCATTCTAGGAGTTAAAGAAAAGGAGGCTTACTCCCGGCTCCTATCTTGATAGTTCGGACGGGGGACAGGGGGTACATAAGTGTGTATTGTGATGCACCGAGGGCCGGATTTGGGATGTGTTTGATGCGGTTGGGAGTAGTAGCTTATGGTTCGGAGTCGGTTAAAGAATCATGAGTAGAATTACCCACGCGCGACATGGAGTTAGCGTAGTAGTCTTCGCCTTGATGATTTTGCGCCCTTGCTTATACGGCCCGAGGAGTTCGAGTGTACCCGGATACAAAGTGGAAGTATATCTTCCTGTGACGGGACTTCAATATGAGGCAACCGCAGGATGGATGAAGTTCCTAGAAATTATGACTTCACTTTGCATTACCATCTGGCAGGCAAATGTGGTGGGCGATGCGCTCGGTGGAAGTCGCGGGGGCATTGGGTAGTATAGCTTACCGGGAGTGTGGATCTTTCGAGGCTTGTGGGACCCGGTTGGGCTCGATCTGACGGCGGGATAAAGTGCGTTAGGGATTTTGGTAGCTATACCGTCTACATTTGAAGCGGAGTGGTCGGGAGTCGGGCGGAGACGGAGATACTATCCATCGGGGTAGGTGCGATCAGTGCAGTGTGAAATTTGGACGTCGAGCGGATGATCTTCGAGTATAGAGGACAAGTAGTGGTTGCCCAGTTGACCGATTTGAGAGAGGAGATTCTCAGGGAGTTTCTCTGCTCTCGATTTGCCGTGCATCCAGGTGGCACGAAGATGTACTAGGATCTTAAGTCGCGAGTCTCTTATGGAAGTAGGAATGAAGAGACACATAGGACTTTGTTCGAGATGTCTCACGTGTCGGCGAGTTAGGTTGAGCACGAAGCCCGACGGGGCTACTTGACCATTGGAGGTGGTTGAGTGGAAGTGGGAACGCGTCACGATGGACTGTGACCCACTTGCCACGGACACCCTTGAAAATGATGCGGTATGGGTGATGAGTAGAATGGCTCACGAAGTCGACCGATTTTCTGGCGGGTGCGGATGACCTTCCACATTGGAGAGATTACTGCCCAGGTTGTACATTCGATAGATAGTGCGGCTACATGGAGTACCGAGTATCCGCCAGGTGTCGGATAGAGACCCCGAGGTTTCTGGCGCACTTTTGGAAGAGTTTCCAAAGGCTGTAGGCTGGTGACCATGAGTACAGTTTCCGCCTGGGCGGATGGTCGGTCGGAGAGGACTCATCTGAGTGTTAAGAGGACATCTTGCGAGCATGCGTCTGGATCATAGGGTAAGTTGGGAGGAGCATTTTCCCTTACTTGAGGTCGCTCTGACAATGGTTATCGGGCGAGTATACGGATGGCGCCATATGAGGCATTGTATGGGAGGCCATGCAGGTCAGATCCATGTTGGACCGAGGTGGAAGAGCTCCATCCAGCGGTCGTCGATTAAAGACACCTCAGGAAGGTGAGCTTAATACTCGACCAGAAAGGCTATCATCTTTGATGTCTGTCGACATAGAGTTTGAGGTTGGTGATCCGTCTTCTTCTTGAAGGTGATGCACATGAGAGGAGTGGTCAGGTTCGGCAGAGCTCGAGAAAATTTATGGCCGGGTTCATTGGGCCCTTGAGTACTTTTTCGAGGAGGGTAGGCGTAGTGTCTTGGTTGGGCTTTCTGCCCGGCGTGTCGGTGTGCGAGGTGTTCCCAGTCTCATGCTCGGTATCTTTCGAGATCGAAGCTCATGTAGTGGATTGGGGAGAGATTAAAGTTGACACTGATGGGACCTTCCAGGAGGGACTAGTTTGCATTATGGATAGCCGGGATCAGGTTTTGCGGCCTTGAACCCGTGAAATTTGTAGTGGTCTTATCGCGGCCGTGGAGTGGAAGCGGTCAGCGTGGGAGCGCGAGGACACGATGCGGGCCACCTATCCCTTCTTGTTTAGGGATGAAGGTACATGGTTTAGTAGTTTAAATACTTAAATGACTAGTTTCGTCGTGGTATGGTCTGGCGTTGCGTATGCGTGTGATTTTCAGTGATTGTCGAATTTGGAATGAAATTCCAGCACAAGGAGGAGAATGTAAGACCCGAGAAAATTCCAATTTTCTGAAAAAGGGTAAAATGGTAATTTCGGTAAAAATTTGAAATTTTTCTAGATCTCGGATGATGAAATGGACTGCACCGTTGGAATCGTCTCGCAAAATCTAGCTAACATGTCGAATTTCATCGAATTTCAAGGCGGTCGAATTTCCACGTTTTGAAATGCAGTGTCGGGTCTTGTAGCAGGTTTGAGAGACATGTGATGTGGCGAAGTCGCGCATTCAAGTGCTGCTTGTGACCCACGTGTTTATAAGATTAGAGATGATGGGGAATGAATGGCCTGGCTTAGTGCAAGTGTCAAAATCAAGACAAAGGGACATAATGGGAATTATGGAATTGTTAATGAAGAGACAAAAGTAAAATGGTTGTCTTACCGAATGGAAACAAAACGTGCAAAGGGCAAAAAAAGATGCAGTAGGTTGCTGGATTTCATTTATAGAGAGAGTGTGTGCTCTTTCTCTTTAGATTCGAGCCATTGGACCGTCGGTTTCTCGGCCAGACAGGAATGAAGTCGGATTACTGCCTTGGCTGAGGGCTATCACGTGGACACCGATTTGAGGTGGAGTTTTGACAACTCCAAAGGTAGGGATCTTTTCCTACTTGGTTTATTCTTTGGCTAAGAGCCATGTTTATGATTGGGATAATTACGAGGCTTGATTTGGCAGTAAATTCGATCGAAAACCTTTGAATCGAGTGGAGAAAATCCCCAATTTTGGTGGGTACTGTGAATAATAACCCAGGGTTTCACTTGTTCACATGGGCCGTCGACATGATTTTCTTGGTGTGAAAATGTGTTTTGTAAGTTATTCGAAAATGAATTGCTTGTGTTTGCTAATTAGCCCGTGAGCTTATTTTGGTGTTATTGATGTGAAAATTGGAATAACATGATTGTTGTGAGTAAATTATGTTAATATATGCATGTGAATTTGTATTAGCGCTAAATTATTTGGAATTGGCGTAATGCGTTGAAACATATGCCTTTGATGACCTAGAATATTAGGAGTGAGTGCATGACATGAAATGAAACAAAAATGAAAATATTTGTGAAAAGAATTTCGACAGAAGATTTTCCGGAGAATTGTGTTGGGAGATTATCCAACAATTCAAGTCGGAGGGACCCATGAATTTTTTCGGAGGGTTATCAATGGTCGCCTCGGAGGTTGTCTAATATTTACGGAAACTTGGTAGTGTGTTTCGAACAAATAGCTTTTGTTTTTTAAAGCGATTATTTTCTTCGCGTTCAGGCTTGGCGTATGTGAGGAGTCGGGGGGCTCGAGGGCGTAGGTTTTGGGCGCTAGACGTTCGAGTAGGTTCGTAAATTACTTGGATGTGATTGTTTGCCATGGCATGTGACAGGTGGGGAATAACTTGTATAGGAAATTATACCTCTTGAAGCTGCTCACCTGTCGGGATCACCATTTCGGTACGGGGGTGTGCACGAGGACGGGGCTTCATTGCGGTAGAGTTTTAGAATAAAGCCCAGTTAATGGCTTTGGTATTGATTTTTGTATAACATGTATTAGAATTGCAAATTTTAATATATGTTGAATTAAAATGTCATAAAACTCTTGAACCATGTAATATATTTAGTTGGGATATATTTTGATGTGTAGCCTTGAAGCAAGGGTCGGGTTGACTACCCGTCAACCCGTGGAAACACTCGTGAATGTCGGGTGACCCGACATTTCTCACGAAAATCGGGCAGAGTCTCCTTTGTACGGGAGCTCTACCCGGGATACATAACATGTATATAACCTGTCCCAAAAATCCAATATAACAATCCATGAGTAAAACGGCCACTTGGGCCCACAAACCAATACTCATCCTAATAATTCCCAACTATATACAATAGTTTCAAGAGTTAAGAAATTACTCTTATGCAAACATATATTAAAATGAAAAACATTCTAATACATGTATACATAATAAAACCAAAGCCACAACCCGGCTTTCTTCTCGAACTCGGCCTCTAGGACGAGCCGTCTCCTAAATGCGCTCCTGTGCACGAAAGTAATTAATCCTCGATGAAGTGTGACACCCCACCCCTACCCGGAGGTGGGTGTGCCGGCCACTCCATAGAAATCCCCAGTCGTTACCTCTAATGACTAGAAATCCCTGTGAAGCGAAGCCGTATTGCTTGCTTAAACCTCGTATAAAAATTTTTCTTTTATTTATAAATTAGGATTTGGTAAAATCTTGGCAGCGGTAAAACCTCGGCAGCATGACGGCTGCATATAGTAAAATTCCAAATCCTGTATACATCCAATTTACACTATATCCAAATATGGCAACCAGCATCCCAACACATTTTCATATTACTATACTATGTACATACATATGTTCCATTATACATATTCAAAGTCTTTTCCTTACATAATATTATTCTTAATACTTGACACTTGTCTGTGTCGGGAGAATCTACTCTGCTCCGTCAAGTGCACATACCTAGAAAATAGTTTTAAAATAGAAAATAATGAGCTAAACGAGCTCGGTGAGTGTATGCTTTATAAAATGTTTGCTTTTAGGAAAACATCTCAAAGCGTAAAACTTTCTTTAAATATTTTCGAGCTTGCCTTGCTAGCTGCTTGCTTTAAAAGGTTCTAAAACTTTTAATGCCCCTTTACTTGCTTTTTCTTGCTTGCTTTTAAAAGTTTATAAAACTTTTAATACTTGCTTGCTTGCTTTGCTTTGCTTTTCTTTAAAAGCTTATAAAACTTTTAATACTTGCTTGCTTGAGAGTTTATAAAACTTCTCTTGCTTGCTTGCTTTATCTTGCTTGAAAAGTTTCTTAAAACCTTTCACAAACCTTTTGCTTTAAAAGTTTCTCAAAAATTTTTATAAAAACGGGAGCCTAGGCTCAACCGTTTGCTTAAAATCACCACGGGAGCCTAGGCTCAACCGATCGTTTTGAAATCAAGCGGGAGCTTGTCGCCTCGGCCGTTGTTTAAATCTCTCACGAGAGCCTTGGCTCGGCGGAGTGCATCAAATCTCTCTGGAAGCACAGGCTGCAGGTACTTAATGGTTGATTTTCAAAGCGTATATCATGCTTATAAAGCGTCAACCATTGGAGATTCTATACACCTTGTTGTACCCTAGTGAACACGGGAGCCTAGGCATCGACCGTGCGGTGGAAGGACCTGTGTCCGCATCACCTTTTTCCGGTAAATATGGTGGAATTGACCTCGTGTCGCCACCACCATAATTTGGTTAGAGCTATTAACCTTCTATACTCCTGTACGTGCCACGGTCTCCTTTAAATGCATGATGTATGTCCTAAGTTTGCCGACCAGGCAAAACTACAATGCATGTATGAGAACCTAACACCACCGTGCACGTACGGAATACCTCTGACCGGTTTGCTTGCTTAGGACTAGGGATTTTAGTTAGGCCGGTTTTCACAAACATTCTTTTGCTTGCTTGCTCTTTGAAAATGGTTTTACAATTTAAAACCATTGTTTGTTTGCTTGCTTGCTTGAAAAATGGTTTACAATTCAAAACCATTTGATTACTTGCTTTTGCTCTTTGCTATATGGTTTTACGATTAAAAACCATTTCTTAAAATATGGTTTGATAAGTCCAAACCATTTGCTTGCTTTGAAACTTCTTGCTTGCTTTAAACATGGTTTACACTCAAAACCATTTAAATACCGATTAAAGCAGTTTATAATAATAATACATTAGTATTTGAAAAAGGTTTATAACACTCACTTCTTTGCTAGTGGCTTGAGCAGTTCGCACTTTTCCGCCTTTGCTTTTTTAACCTACCGCTCAATAGAATGCGACGACAAATTAATCGCCTATGTATCCGTATAAACAACGTGCTTCCTACCTATCTGGGGTACACCTGGACTTGTGCCGTGCAGGTTGATACGATAGCACATCTTTTAGTACGGGTTGGACTATCTTAGGTATGTTGGCCTGCGGTGACACAGTACCGGTACACCTGTGCTGCTCTGAGTACACCCTCCGAGAAATGTTGCCCCGATTTGTTATTTTGCCACTTTGCTGCAATTAACTTCGCCACAACTTCTATAATTCATAACACCTTAAGAATCATCATGGAATCATCCAAAAACAACTCCAAAATACTTGTATTGGTGGTTTGGAACCTCATACCACAAACCTTAGGTGAAAATCCAAGAACTCTTATGAATTCAACCAAAGGTCCACCAATTCTTCTAAACACCATAAAAATGTGATGATTCCATGTTTATTTTACACCAATTGGGGTTTTACTCATAACCACGAGCAATTCGAGTTTATGTGACCTTTCCGCAAAATCTAGACGGGCAACTAATCTCCATACCAAACCTTAAGAATCCAAATACCCATGATTCCAAGGCAAAAACATACCTGAATTTTGGTCTTCTTAACCTCCTCTTATTCTTCTTCCTCTTAACCTGCCAATTTCTTTCTCTTCTCCTCATAAGCGTGAACCCTAGCTTTTGGAGACCAAAATGTGAATTATTTTGTTTGTCTCCTACATTTATAGTCTCATAATTACCCAAATTATAAGTTAGTCCTCCATCCTTTTAATATTGCAACATCAACTTATTTTATTTGTATTATGACCCATCTCTACTTGTTTTATGCTTTCCATATCCTTTATGTCCCATTTACGCAATGACAATTGTACCTTTATTCTCATACACAATTCCGGTTTCCATAATTTATCATTTCCCAATTTAGTCTCCAAAATACTACAATGTGACACTTGGTACTCTTATACGCCCCTACAGTTTCATGTACTGTGCACTTTCTCGGGACAGGGCGTTACAGGGTGAGCTAATGCTCAGTAGTGGAATCACCTTAAATGGTACTCACCAGCAAGTGCGTATACGATGCTACAAATAAAACAAACATTCAAAGTAAATGCATGACCACACTTGAATGTCTACTGAACAACTCATACCCCAGTCCTCACCAAACTCTCGCACTTACCCCTAAGCCATGTATGAGAAGCGTTATTTTAATGAATGTTGTTTTTATTTGTGGACTACCTCTCCCGATATAAGTAGTGGGCCAGATCTCAGATGTTATATATTAAGTGGACCACCCTTCGTGTATATCAATTGGGCCGACTCCGATGATTGATATTTTATATGAATGCCTTTCCGATAATTATTATTATTTAGTCGCTAGCCCGAAACTGTCTCTCGAGAATCACCTCATGCACTCACTCCTATTGTTCTAGGGTCTTGGGTGCATATGGAATCTTTGTGATGTCAATTCCATTACAATTATATACTTTGTATGCAAATATATAATCGTGCGTATATTCAAATAATTCATCAGCACATGGCTTGTGTTATGTAATTCAATTCCATTCTGGCAAAATTTATTTCGGCTTGGGCTAAACGTAAACCACGAACAATTCGATTTGAATTACTGACGAAGCACATTTTCACAAAAATATTTTGTAGACACTATTCTATGAGCAGTGGCGCCAGTTCGCATTCACGATCACCACTCATCGTTTCACTTTGTGAACTCGAATTTCACGGCCAATTCCGGCCTCATACAAACCAATACATGATTTATTCCATAAATTATCATACAAATACCCAAATCAGTCCCCAACAGCCACGGACTGACCAAAAATGTCCCAAAAATTTCCAATGGTCGGTCCCGAATTTTTTAAGCGGAGTCAAACGGTTGTTTAAGACTAATACGCTTGAACATCATATAACACTTAAATAAAGTGTAAAACCCAAGTAGGATAAATCCACTGCCTCTCGGAGTTTGTGAAAACTCCCAGCAGGAGTCCGCGGCGTAGGCCTCGTTGCGTAGAGCCTTCATTTGCTTGTCTCGGCTGAATTAGACGGTCGGATCGCCCGTAAATGTAGAGAGAAGTTGGATACTCTCTCACTAGAAATGACAAAAATCGGCTACTGGATCTTTTCTTCTCTTTCCCACGTTTTGGTCTCCTTTTCAATGTAAGAGACGACACTATTCAACTCTTTTGTCTTTAGTGTCATTTAAATTTTAAATAATGGCCAATTATGTCGCACCTTTTCACTGGTTTGTGACATGTTATCTGTAGTCAGTTTAAATGCGTTTACCTATAAGTACCTTATGGCGTATGAGTCACGTGTTATATGTGAGTTTTGTCAGCATCAAATATCGTTCTGGCGCCCCGAAACGTGATGCGCCGAGAAAAAGCGTCGCGAGTCAAACTATCTAGGAGGTGTGAAGTCGATGTGCTAGCTAGATTTCACGAGCAAATTCCAACGGTGAAATTCGTTTCGTCATCCAAGATCCAAAGAATAAATTTTGGATTTTGGCGAAAATGCGATTTTACCCTTACCGAGGGGGAAAATTGGATTTTCTCGGGTCTTATGATGAGTATTGATGCGAGGGCTTAAGTGGACATTTTACTCATTTTTATTCTATCATGGACCTATGTGGTCATAAGTTGATTGTTGGGTTAGGTTTGTACCTTGGGTAGAGCTCCCTGTACAAAGGAGACTCTGCCCGATTTTCATGAGTGGTGTCGGGTTACTCGACATCCATGATTATTCCACATGTTGATGGGTTGTCAACGGACCCCCGGGTTTTGGGGCGTCACATTTACGATGCATACCTGGGATGATTTATATCATGCATGAAAATGTTTTCCATGCCTTATACCGGGAGTCACCATAGGCCTTTCTCCACACATACCTATGCCAAGTGTGAAAATCGTCCTTGCTAATGCTGATGACACCCAGCTATCCCGAACTGTTTAAAATCGACCAATGCCCAAAGCAATTTGCCAATGAGTATAGTAAAGATTGTCGGGCTCACATCCCTTCGACTACAGGTAGAGTGATGAGCATGTGCGGGTGTGTTTCATATCATGCGCTCACACTACCATTACAAGGTGCCCCCGTGCATATAGATGCATTATGTCATTCAAACCATTCGTACTGATATATCAATTTATGCATATATTGGCAAAATTAAATCACGTAAATCGTGTTATTCAATTCATGGAAATAACTTGTCAAAATTAGGCACCGCGTAGAGTACAATTAACAATTCAAGCAACAATTTGAATCCTTGAACAACACAAAATCACACACAAATCGTGAGCAGGTAGAACCCTAGGCTCGACAGCATTTCTGACCACTTCAAAGTTACTAACCGCTGGTTCAAATATTTTTGAGACATAAAATAAAGGCCGTGGGACTCAATAAAATCTAATCCAGATTTAAAGTAGCTCTTGTGAATAATAAAGCAAAGTAGGAGAAGAGAAGCCTTACCTCTTTAGGTGTTGAAACTCAGCAAAATTGGTCAATCGCGTAGCCCTTTTAAGTAGATCGACAACTGGCAGCGACGAGCCAAACGGTCGTAAAAATGGAAATCTAAAGAGAAGTCGACTTTATACTGCAAATGGAGTCTACCATCACTGGCATTTCGTTTCCGACCAAATGGAAGGATGGTCTTTGTCTTTATTTTAATATTTTCACTTAATTCCCTTTGTGTCCTTTAATTTGATTTTAAAGCTTTTTTGATACGTAGGCTATCTAGCCAGATTTTATCTCAATCCTGTGTCGTGCAGCGTGTGTCGCGTAGTGCGTGTAGTAGGTGGCTTTTGTCGCGTCGCATGTCTCTCCTGGTATGTCTGACCTTCGTATTTCGGTCTGCCAGCGATGAAATTATGATTGTCTCGAATTAAACGAAATTCGGCGTTGTAGCTAGATTTCGCGAGATAATTTCAACGGTGAAGTCCGTTTCATAATATGAGATCCAGAAAAATTCCGGATTTTGACCGAAATTACCATTTTACCATTTTTCAGAAAATTAGAATTTTCCCAGGTTTTACACAACAACATACAAGCAATTTCACATGGACCATTTTGGTCCCGGTTCACAATCGGACTGTACGCGGAGTCTCAGCCCAGAAGCGTAGGCTATCCGTGGGCGGCCCGCCACCATACGGCATCGGTTCCAACTGTGGGAACCGAGATCTGCAAAACCATTATCATGCCTTTTAAACAAGGAATATCTAAGTAGGAAGAACCACCTCCGGAGTTTGTCGAGCTCCATGGCCGTCTGCATGGCGTGGCGCGCGATAGAGCAAGCACTGCATAACGGGCCGTCGGGAGCGAAGCGGTCGATCAGCAGAATCCCCAGAGAGAAGTTGGAATCTATATATACAAATCTGTTTTTACTCTCTCTCTTCCCTTCTCCCACTTAGGTTAGGAGCTTGGGTGAAGGCTTTGTGCTCTCGTACGTGTCAATGCCATTGGTTGGAACACGGATTTTCGCTATCGCTTATCCGCTCTACTTTGAGATTTTCCGATGGCGTCGTGTCGTATGTCGCGTCTTGCGCTTGAATTTCGTGTTTGGTAATTATCACAGCGTAATGAGTGGCGCGCCTTGGCCGCATTTCCGAATGTGTCAGTGTCTGTGACTACGTTCACGCCAGCGTGAAATTGACATGCCGGAATTTGTGAGAATAACGTGTGAAATTTAGATTTAGCAAGCGATTGACGGTGAAGTCCGTTTAAATCATAAGATTTAGAAAATTTGGATTTTGTGATGCAATTTCTTTGCTTTTTTAAAAAATTTGGATTTTCTCGAGTTTCCGCGTATATTTTCCATGGACTTGATTTTTAAAAGCATCACATTCAATATGGTCATTAATAGTCAATATTTTCCATCAACTTGATTTAAAAAAAAAACATCTACCTTCAATATGGTTTTATGGTCTTTATTGCTATATGGGTCATGCTCAGTAGGCCAAGACCTGAGTCAAATTTATATGAAAATCTGAATTTTCCACAACAAAAAATTTAATTTGATTTCTTTATAAGAAAAAAAAAGGATTTATCAAGTTTATTTTTAATGCTTGTTTTTGTTATATGGGTCTTTTTTTGTTAAGTATAATAGGATAAGGGTGATTGGGTTGTTTCACTAGCTAATTTTAGTATACTTATTAAAAATTTAAATATTTTCAATTTTCTCTTTAATAAAAAGTAAAAAATACATATAAGTAAAACAAAGTCATACTAAGTTAAAAAACAATGTACACCTTATTCTTTAAATTTTGTCTAAAATGATTCTACATCTAAACCATGATCAAGTTTCTAATAAATATTGAAAGTTAAGATTTGTACTCGGACTGACGTATTCGTAGGATGGGTTTATGTGTTCATATTATGTGGATCTGAATCGATCGATCGTCGTCGTCGTCGTCGTCGTCGTCGTCGTCGTCGTCGTCGTCGTCGTCGTCGTCGTCGTCGTCGTCGTCGTCGTCGTCGTCGTCGTCGTCGTCGTCGTCGTCGTCGTCGTCGTCGTCGTCGTCGTCGTCGTCGTCGTCGTCGTCGTCGTCGTCGTCGTCGTCGTCGTCGTCGTCGTCGTCGTCGTCGTCGTCGTCGTCGTCGTCGTCGTCGATGATCGTCGTCGTCGTAGATGGAGTCAAGATGAAGATGGATGGAGTGAATTGAATTGAGTGAATTAGATGGAGTGAGATGAGATGAGTGGATGGAATTGAGATCAAGATGGTGGATGTAAGGAGTGAATTGGATAATTGGATGGAGTGGATGGAGTGGAATTGAATTGAGGTGAATTGGATGAATTGAGTTGAATTGGGTGGATGGGAATTGGATTGAGTGGATTGGATGAGATTGGATGGAATTGGATTGGGTGGTGGTGGGTGGATGGATTGAGTTGGATGGATGGATGGGAGTGGATGGAGTGGATGGACGGATTGGATGGTTGGATTGGATGGTGGATGGTTGGATGGATGGATGGATTGGTTGGGTGGTGGATGGTGGATGGATTGGATTGGATTGGATTGGTGGTTGGGTGGATGGGTGGATTGGTGGAGTGGATGGATGGATGGGTGGGTGGATGGATTAGATGGATGGATGGAGTAGATGAGTAGATGGAGTAGATGGGTAGATGGAGTAGATGAGATGAGTAGATGGAGTAGATGGTGGAGTAGATAGATGGATGGAGTAGATGGAGTAGATGGATGGGTGGAGTGGAGTGGAGTGAATTAGATGGAATTGGGATGAATTAGATGGAGTAGATGAGTGAGTAGATGAATGGAGTAATTGAATTGGAGTGGATGAGATGGAGTAGATGGAGTAGGTAGATGGAGTGGAGTAGATGAGTAGATGGGTGGTGGATGAGTGGAGTGGAATGGAGTGGGTGGATGAGAGATGGAGTAGGTGAGTGGAGTGGAGTAGGTAGGTGGGCTAAGATGGCTGGGTAGATGGAGTGGCTAGATGAGTGGAGTAGAGTGGTGGATGGCTAGATGGAGTGGGTGGAGTAGATGAGTGGCTGGAATAAGTAAATAAGTAAATAGTAAATAGAAGTAAATAAGTAAATAAATAAAATAAGTAAATAAGTAAATAGTAATAAATAATAATGCAAATAGTAAATAAATAACTAATTAAATAATTAACTAAATAAATAAGTAAATAAATAAATAAATAAGTTAATAAATAAATAAATAAATAAATAAATAAATAAATAAATAAGTAAATAAGTAAATAAGTAAATAAGTAAATAAGTAAATAAATAAATAAATAAATAAATAAATAAATAAATAAATAAATTCAGCTCAGCCTAAATCAACTAACTAGTAATACCAATTCAGCTCAGCCTAAATCAACTAACTAGTAATACCACATATGGAAAAAGATGAATTCATTAAATTGAGTCTTATTTTGAAGTATATATATGAATAAACCAATTAAAAGATTTAACTTTTTATTTGGAGTATGAACTTTAAAATTGAATAATTTTTCCCTTAATTTAACTTGAGTTTTAATATAAACATTACACATATATATACCATACGTGAAAATGAGAAGAATAATAGTATATTTATAAAATTGTCTCCTTGTCACCATTAGGCGAAGGATAATTTTTTTTCTTTTTCTTTTGTATGGTAACTTAGTTTTATTTTGTCACCTGATACTAAGTTGAATGACAAATTGTTTAGATTCAATACTAGCATAATTTATAATATACTTATATTTCCATCAAATGGCATCAATTGTTTTTCTTTTCCTATTTTAAAGTCAGATATATTGTAAAAAACAAAAAGATTACACCTTAGCCTTATATTAAGATATATATATATATATATATATATATATATATATATATATATATATATATATATATATATATATATATATATATATGTGTGTGTGTGTGTGTGTGTGTGTGTGTGTGTGTGTGTGTGATTTTCAAACTATTTCTAAAAATTATAAGATTTAAAGGACTAAAGTGTTAAATTTTGAGAGATTTAAATTTCACTTTTCTAGTAAAAAATTAGGAAAAATATAGTTATGTGCAACAAAAAAACTGTAAAAGTCATCCATGCATGATAGATTTTGTTCATGACTTTTTTTATATCAATAATATTTAAATTTTAAGTTTGATTACAATTTAACATTAATTGAATCAAAATTTGAGTTTCAAGTTAATTTTGAAGATCAATGATCTTTTATTTGAAGTTGTAGCGCTAAACCAGGGAGTCCGTTGATCGTCGGCCTGCGCGGGCTTACATTGTGTCTCATATCATGAGACATCGTAGTAAGAAATGACCCCGATAGAGCCCATCATCCATACTTGTCATACGGTTACAAGGCCCAATACGTTATATAGATCTAGAGTTATTACGCCATTTCTGTCTAAGCATTATATTAAAAGCCCAGGTCGTTTGAATATATACGCAGCGAATCAATGCCACGGTCCAGGCCCGGCTTTATAATCCCGGCCTCTAAGGAGCGTCGTGCCGCACATGCACATCACATGCACGAAGGGGGTCCCTCTGACGGGTGAGCTAACGCCCGATGAATGGAAATCCTATAAAGAGGCTATTTATACCTAGGTGCACATGGAAATGATCATTTCAGATCAAAATACAAAGCAACCAATCCATTACATACATGTTATCTATCATGAAAAAAAATCTACATCCATGTATGAGACAACATTATGCGATACCCCCAGTGCAAGGTCAACCTCGGAGCCCACACCACCCCTAGCAATCTTAGATAAGAATCGATGAGTGATTCGACTCCCATCTCACGACTCGTAGTCATGTGATATTTATTTAATCGTTTGCATGTTTTTTGGGCAACGAACTTTTGGGGTCTCCGCGGTCTCTTACACCCAGACATTTTTCGGGCTTTCAGAATGAATCTGTTTGTCGAACGGGTTTTACCGGGTTTTTTCACGGGGGTATCTATCCCTACTTTCACATCCCGACACATTTCATTTTCCATTTTCGTTTAACTCTGTGGAACTCAATTTGACTTCGTCCCATTCCCGAGCCCACACGATTCAACACCCGTCACGTGCCAAATTAATTACCATGTACACTCTCGCCTGTGTGGTGAGTACAGCACACCCCTAATGCAATGCAATGCAATTTGTGCCCACTGCCTCAAACCCGTGACAATGTATGAAGACCTCTACATGGACGTCTACACCGTACATTGTGTGTGCTTTATTGTAAGACTCGAAATTCCGATTTGCGGAAAGGGCAAAATCGTAAATTCGGTTCACGAGTGTAATTCCAGTTAAAAATCGAAATTTATTCTCTCAGATCTCGGATAATGACGGATTGCACCGTTGAATGCGTCTCGCGAAATCTAGCATTGCTTAGCGTAAAAAATTCGTGAGCCAGAGACGGTCGGAGTTAATGGCGTTTTCGAGGCATTGCGGTTGGTCTTAAGTAAAAGATTTTGATGCAGCGAAAGTCGCATATAACACGTCTTTCATGTCGCGTAAGTGGTGGTATGAAGCGGAGAAATGATGAAAATGGATGGCCAGATAGAAGTAGAATATCAAAGCGAGAAAGAGGGACATAACGGTCATTATGAATTTGAATTAAGTCAGCAAAAGGCAAAATAAGCGATAGTCTTTTGCATACCACTAAGCCAAAACAAAGCGTGAAAAGATAACACACTTCGATGGGTCGAAAAATGGAGTTTTAGTGAGAGAAGGTCGAACTTCTCTCTAGATTCCTGACGAATCAGGCCGTCGGAGTCTTCGGGACAAGAAGGGCGCTCGTGGAGAGGGCTTCGGCGTGATGCCGAGTTTAGGGGAGTTTCCTCGAGCTTCAGGAGGTAGGGGTTTCTCCTACTTAGGTTTTATTCTTTATTTAAGTGTATTTATGATGCTTGAGTTGATTGAGGCGCGTGAGGGGGCCGTTTGATCGAATCCCGAAACTTGGGATGGTGTTTAGATTTATGGAACCCTAAATTTCTGATCGTAGCTGCTCACGGAATTTGTTGAAGCGGCTAATGGGTGGCGAGTTCATGCAATGGATTGTGTTGTGATGTGTATGAGGCGGAATGGCCCATCTGAGTTCACAAAGTGAGCGGAGTAATTTGTGCTTTGATAGAGCAATTAATCTAGGGTTTTACCTTCGAAGCAGTGATCACAAAATAATTTTTGTGAAAATGTAATGTTTGGTTAGTGATTTAAATTGAATTGCTCGTGTTTGATCATTAGCTGGCGAGCTAATTTTGATGTATGAATTGATTAATTACATGACATGATTGTGATTGGATATTATGTGGATATGTGCATGTTTATATTGCATGTGTTATATGAGTTATCGAAATGGCATCATAATGCATTTCATATACCTTTGGGTAACTAGAAATTAGGTGAGTGCATGACATGGAAAATTGAAGAGAAAAAGCAGCGTTTTGAAGGAATTTGGCAGGATGAATTTCCGGAGAATGGGGTTGGGAGGCTGGTCAACGGATCATTTCGGATGAGAACCATGGTGACTCGAAAGGTTCTCGACACATTCGCCACGGAGGAGTAGTCCCGTAATTTTTACCGTCGCCCGGTGGTATAGTTCGGAACATGGTGTTTGAAAGATGTTTTTTAAATCGTGGGCAGGCGAGGTGTGAGAAGTCGATGAGGGCTTGGGGTATGAGGTTGATCGTGAGCGTTCAGTAGGATCAATAATATTTGTAGCGGATGTGTGGTTGTTTGGGCGTTACATATGTGCCCAGGTGGAGGGGAGTAGCCCTTAGGGTGATTCCGCTCGAGCATTAGCTCACCACTGTCGGGGATATTATATTTCTGGTACGAGGGTGGCGAGTAGACGGTACGTCATGGGGGTACATTTAAGAAGAAAAGGCTGGATTTATGGCTTTGTTTTGTGATTATATACATGTATTAGAATTCTCTAATTTTAATATATGTGTTGTATAAAACAGAATTGATTAACTCTTTTGAAACTATTGGATATAGTTGTTGTATCATGATGAGTATAGTTATTGGGCCCAAGCGGTGGGTTTTACTCATGTTGTGATTATATTGAATTTGCTTGGGACGGGTTTCATGCGAGATATTGTATTTGGAGTGGAAGCTACGTCTGAAGGAGACTACGCCGATTTTTCTGAAGTGGCGTCGGGTAATGACATCACTTGTATTCCCGGCCCGGGTGTGGTGGTCAGCGGACCCACACAGGTTTGGGGGCGTCACGGCTATGAACACTCATGTCTAGCATACCTTGACATTTCATATATTTAACATACATGCGGTCATGTTAATATTCCACATATTCAAATCGGAGCATCACATAAGCATGCAATAACCATATTAGTTCGAGAAGATTGCATTCAAGAAGTAAATAACAAGCCAACTTTGATTTTGAGTCTTAAAACCCGGAAAAGCAGCGCATACAATGACATGCAATAATCATATTAGTTCGAAAATTCTGCATTCAAGTAATAACAAACCAACTGATTTTCAGTGTAAAACCAGAAAAAAACAACACATACAATAACATGCATTAACAAGATCAGTTCGAAGAAAATTTCTGCATGGTATTCATTCGAATAATAACAAATCAACTGACCCAGTACCATTCCACTTGGCCCAAACAAGGAAATAACCAAGGAGGAAAGATCCCTCACCTCTTGAAGTGTGTAGGACCAGTTCTTGATCCACCCAAATCTGAAAACAATGGAGGAAAAGCTTCCTCCTCCGTTTCTCCTTTCTTTCTTTCTTCTTGTTTTCTTTTCTTCCTTTCTTTCTTTCTTTTCTTTCTTTCTTTCTTTCTTTTCTTTCTTCTCCTCTTGTCTACGAATTGTTTGGAATCTCTCCTCAAACTACCAAGTTGGTTTGACCTAGGGGAGCACACCTAACACCAATTTGTTTGACACTTGGTCAGCTCGAGACCAGAGTGTTCTCCGTACCACAATTTCAACCACTTTCATGCTCTATGCATGAGGGTGCTTGACAACATTATTGCAATGATGATCCTAAAGGGCATGACACTTGGCCCACCCATGTGCCAAGTGTCTCCCATCTAAGTGCCACGTGGAACCCCATGGTTGGCCCGTTCTGTCTCGAAATGCATGCAAAACCGACAATCTCGGAATTCGGCCGCGAGTTTGTTTAGTTATTAGATTTACGAAAGATGATTTGCAGTGATCCAGTTTCATCATCAGAGGTCTAGAAAGATCTGGGTTTTGTGCGTATTACCGTCGAAGCAAGAATTACCGGTCGCTCATTTTTCGGAAAAAAAAAAAAAACGTTTTTCCCGGGTTTCATAGAAGTGTTTTTATTTAGAATGTAGATGCATAACACAACATTTAAAGAAGTTAAGAAAAATAAAAAATATGTATAATTAAGAGAAAAAAAAAATCATATTTGATAATTTTCTTTGTGGATTAGGAAAAATGAAAGACAAAGAGATTTTGTTTCTTCATTTAGATTTTCTTAATTTCAGTGTATTATTATTGTGACACCTCAAATCCAGGAGTCCGTTGACAACCCGTCAGCACCATTATTGAATTCCTATGGATTTCGGGTTGCCGATAACACATGGTTGTGTCCCATTGTGAAATCCATATTTCCCTGGCAATCCCGAGCGAGTGCTCACTTTGTTAGGAATTTCTTACTTGACATACGGCACAATATAACGTTAATCCATAAGAGTTAAGTATCAACAACATTATCACAGAACATATATTAAAACTAGTTTGTTCTAATATAGTTTACCGGCACACCACCTCAATACGTCCCTTCTTAGGGACCCATTCATTCATATTTAAATAAAAAATATGAAAATTAACAGTTAATGACAGTCCATAAGAGTCCGATCATCGGTCCTCTTACCATAATTACATAACATTGTTATACAATAGTCCAAAATAGTCTAATTATAATTTTTTTATAAAATACTTTTACAAAAGTATTGTTAAGTACCAAATAATAGACATGCCATGTCGGGAGTGCAGTGGACGTCGATGCTCTGTACACCCCTCTATACCTAGGGTCCCACAGCGGGGTGGCTTGATGCCCGATGAAAAATTCTCCTCTGAGGGCTACTCGCGCCTAAATGCACATGAAATGGGTACATAAAACATCAAACCATATTCCATATTAATAATGCAATCCTATATGGAATGTTTCGGTGTCATCGTGATGAGACTCCTCATGCCTGACTCGAGTCGATCGACTCCCTCACACTTGCAACGCCAAGTGTGAAAAACCAATCATTGATGTTTCATCGATGACTTAACATTAACCACTCGATTTTAATTTATCCAAATCCGTGTGTTTATTTGGGTTGCGAAGTTACGAGAGTCTCACCCGCAAAAGCTTATAGCCTTGCTTGGCTACTGCGAACTTTCATTGTAAGACCGAGAGAATTCTAATTTTTTTTTTCTAAAAAGGGTGGAAATGGTCATTTCGGTAAAAATTCAAAATTTTTCTAGATCTCGGATGTCGAAACAGACTTCACTGTTGGAATCGTCTCGCAAAATCTAGCTACCTCATCGAATTTCGTTGAATTTAGAGATAGTCAGAATTTCACGTTTTTCGAGGCATCGAGTATCGGGTGCCGTAAAAGGGGTTCAAAGAGGCGTGTGATGTGTGAAAGTGTGTACATGTCTTCATGTGGCGCATGTTGCGTGAGTAGAGAGGATGAAATGGATTACCAGCGCGAATGATTGTCGAAATTAATGAAATCGAGATTTAAGGACATGAAGGCATTATTTGAAAGTTTAATGGATGAGACAAAATAACAAATAAAGTATTCATCTCCCCCATTTGAAGAGAAAAGTTTTTGGATCATGATGAGCGGAGTACTAGTTACAGGGGTGTCTTTCTTATCTGGGATCCGTGGTCGGGCCGTCGGTTCTCGACGGACCCGAAAGCGCAGTTGTATGCGGCGGGGGCTACGTGGGCATCGATTTGGTGGAGATCAGGCAGCTCTCAGGAGGCGGATCTTTCCTACTTGTCAGTGATCTTTGGCTAGAGCCATGTAAATGGTTAGGAATGTTGAGGCTTGTTTTAGTAAATGGTCGGTCTCCAAAAGCTTTGGGCAGTAGAGAAAAATTCTATTTATTGATGAGTGAGCGGTAACTTGAGGGTTTATTAGTTCATGTGAATAGTGACACAAAATTTTTGGTGTGAAAATGTGTTCGGTTGAGTGATTCAAAATGAATTGCTCGTGTTTGTTAATTAACCCATGTGAGCTAATTTTGGTGTAGTGGTGTGAATTTTACATAACATGTTTTATGTGATTTAATTATGTTAATATATATGCATGTGAATATATTAGCATGAATGTGTTGGAATTGGCATCATACATTCCATATGCACTGGGGCACCCTAAAATATTAGGAGTGAGTACATGACATGAAATGAAACAAAAATGAAATGTTTGTGAAAGGAATTTCAAGGAAGATTTTCCGAAGAATTGCCTTGGAGGGACGTCAACGGATCGCCGGATGAGGACCATGATTTCGGAGAGTTATCTACGACAATTCGCCTCGGAGGTAGTCAATATTTTTACGAAACTGGTAGTAAGTTTTGAAACGAACTTTTGTTGTAAGCGTATTTTTACCGCGTCGGTTTAGGCATATGAAGTCGGTGAGGACTCGGGACAAGGGATTGGTCATGTAGACATTCGAGAGTAGGTTCATGAAATTGCGAATGTGATTGTTTTCCATGCATGTGCACTTGGGTGGAGTAACCCCATGTAGGAAATTATCTATGCGGGCTTTGCTCGCCACGTGGGGATCCTGCATTGGTGCGGGTGTGCACAAGGATGACGCTCTCGCTAAAGTGCGTTTTGAAGAACGGATTGTGGCAATTATTGATTTTATTATAACATGTATTAGAATTGTAAATTTTAATATATGTTGAATTAAGAGTAATGTAAAAAACTCTTGAACCATGTAGTATATTTGGTTGGGATATATTTTGTGAGTATTGATGCAGGGGCCCAAGTGACCATTATTTTACTCGCATATGGACCCTGTGTGGTCATTGTAAACATTTGAGGCAGTTACGTATTTGGTGGAAAGCTCCCAGTACAAAGGAGACTCGCAGATTTTATAGTGGTGTCGGGTTACTGACATCCCACGATTATTACACCGGAGTTGATGGATTGTCAGCGGGGCCCGCGATTTTGGGGCGTCAGCGTCCATTAGCTGGATATATATGTCTAACCAAGAATAAAATTTGTGTCTTTCACCCTGGGGGGGGAGGGTGTAAGACCCGAGAAATTTTCAATTTATGGAATAATGACAAAATCATAATTTCGGTAAAAAAAAATTCCGAAATTTATTCTCTATATCTCGGATGACGAAATGGATTTTACTGTTGGAATCGTCTAGCGAAATCTAGCTACCACGTCGAATTTCGTGGATTACGAAGATAGTCGAGATTTACCGCGGTTTTTCGAGGCATAGAGTATCTAGTGCTGCAGGAAGCAATTAATGATAATGACGAAGTCACCTATAACATGTATTCATGTTACACATGTTGGATGAGTAGAGAAATGATGGAAATGGACGATCGAGGTAGTGTCAAATGTAAAAAATCCAAGAGTGAGGACATGATTGGCATTATTGAATTTATTTAAATGATAATAAGACGAAATGCCCAATAGTGTCGTCTCCTACAATTGAAAAAGGAAAAGAAAACATGAAAGGAAAGAGGGGAAGATGCAGTAGCCATTTTTGTGTTTTAGTGAGAGAGTATCAAGCTTCTCTCTAGGTTTGCGAATTGATACGACCGTGAGTGTCGGAGCGAAGGAAAGTCGCTCTGGCAGTGAGAGGCTGCGAGTGGGTTTCCAGTTTTAAGGATTTTCGACAAACTCCGTGAGGTAGGGGTTTTATCCTACTTGGTTTTATTCGGACGGTTTGAGGCCTTGAACGGCCGTTTGATTGGTCCCAAATCTTGGAACCGAATTGTTAGAAAATTTTGAAACCCATTGGTGCAGTCCGTGACTGACCACGGGCTGTTTGGGTTGTTGATCATAAAATTTGTGAAACAAATTGGATTGTGATGTGTATGAGGCCGGAAATGACTATACATTAAGGTTCATAAGGTGAAACCGATATTGGGTATTTAGACGTTAATACGAGTAACGCAGGGAGTTTCAGCATTCCACATGGATAATTCACGAAATAAATTTTGTGAATTAATGTGTTTAGTTGAGTAATTCAAATTAGATTGCTTTCGTAGTTGATAATTATTACAGCGAGAGCTAATTTTTTGGTGTAATGGATTGTGAGTACACCAACATGTTTGTGCTGTGATTTAAATTATGTGAATATAATGCATGATTATATATTTGCATGTGTTACCGCGTGTGTTGGAATTGACATCATGCATTCATATGCAACTGGGAGCACCACAGAGCGATAAGAGTGAGTGCATGAGGTGGTTTATTGAGAGAGTGGTTTCGGAGGGTTGACTAATAATAATAATTATCGGAGGATAGTCCATATAAAATATCAATCATCGAATTCATTGAATTGATATACTTCGAGGTTGTCCTTAAATAGATCATCGGAGTTGGTCCACTACTTATATCGGAGGGTTGTCCACAATTAAAAACAAACATCTTTGTTTTGAAAAAATAATGTTTCTCATACGTGGCTTAGGCAAGTGTGAGGGAGTCGGTGAGGACTCGAGGTCTGAGTTGGTCATGTAGACATTCAAGTAGGATCGCGCATTTACTTGAATGTATGTTTTCATTGGAGCATTGCATATGCACTTAGGTGGAGAGTAACCCATTTAGGGTGATTCCACTACTGGACGATAGCTCACCTTGTCGAGGGATATTATTTTGGTCTGAGACGTTAGAGGAAGCGACTCATCCTCAGGGTTGTTTCAGAGAAGAAAGCCGGGTTGTGGCTTTGGTTTTGTTAATAACACACATGTATTAGAACATATAGGTTGATATAGTGTAGGATAATTTTTATTACCTCTTGGAAACTATTGTATATAGTTGGGTTTATTTGGATAGTATTGGTTTGTAAGGCCTGAAGTGGCCGTTTATTCGTATATATGTATTGAGACTACTTTAGGGCCGGGTTTTGTTCTTGGGGTAAAAGCTCCGTACAAAGTTCACCATCGATTTCGAGTAGTGGTGTCGGGTTAAGCGAAACTTTCGCGTTTATTTCGCGGATTGACGGGTTGTCAGGACCGGGTTTTGGGTGTCACCGGGGGAGGGAGGGGGATTTGTTTCATCTTGCTTCACCCGAGCACGTTTATTATTATTGTTTTTACTCAACCATGAGTCCTGGATTTTAGAGTTGTCCCATTTATGTGAGCTCACCACATTCACGAGAATGGTGAATAACGATCTCATGCACCTTTTGGGCTTGGCGTGATGTGGCCAGGTGCGTATGAAATGTGATCATGGAAATTTCATGCGATGTCATACTACATGCACAATAAGAGCTACATGAAACATTTATAAATTCTGAATAATTATATTTTCGACCTATAATTTCCATTCATCACCATTTCCATGTTAATACATCCCACATGAAACACGTATTAACATGAATTTTACATCACAACTGACATATTATTTATTTTTTCAAGCAATAACATACAAAATGACTGAATCTCGGACCATATACAACGAGGCACCTCTTGGTCCCTTCCGCGGTTTGTCAGCGAATTGCGTGATACCAAAACACCACAAAACCGAAGACATCAGTCCTAGGATCAAACCGAACCTCGACACGATCCCGGGTGTGGCCAGAAAATAGTCCATAAAATCACATGCGGGTATCCGAAAATTCAGCCAGGCTGTCAGAAAGCTGATTCAGAAAATTCCTAAATTCACACTTTTCAGTCAGAATTTGGGACTGAAATTACGACCTCTCACGGCCTCTAAGCAAATCCCAAGCCATTAAATGGCCTTTAGGCTAGATATAATCCAAGTAAGAAAATTCCCTACCTAGTGGAGTTTGACAAAACTCCAAGATTTGGTACCCACGCGTAGCTTGCGAGGCGTAGATTAACTTTACCTTTTGCTCCAATGAAAACCTTTGGTCCGATTTCCATATATCTCAAAGAGAAGCGAAGAAAAAAAAAATCTCTCTCTCTCCGTTCTCACGCCCTCCCCTCCTGCTGTTTTTCCTTCCTTTTTGATTTTGTCCTTTTCTTTTTTTTCTTTTATTATTATTATTATTGTGGGGCGCGCAAATCAGGGGTCAGATTGTGCTAAATCGACTGCGAAGCTTTGTAAGTCTCATATCATGAGACCCATACATGAGTAAAAATGGCCACGTTGGACCCATACATCCATACTCATCAAAATATAATCAACTATATTACAATAGTTTCAAGAGTTAATTACATGTTTTACAAAAATACATGATCAAAGCCACATGTTGACTTTCTTCCCAAAAGCGGCCTCTAGTGAGCGTTGTCTTCCTGAACACTCCATGTACTTAAAAGGGGGATCCCACGACAGGGTGAGCAATGCCCAGTAGTGATAATCTCCTACATGAATTTACTCCGCTAGGTGCTTCGTGCGATGGAAAAACACACATTAGTAGATTCATGATTCATACTCGAATGTCTACATGCCCGAACCCGTGTCGTTCAGAGCTCCCTCACATGCTTATGCCATGTATGGCAAGTTTCCAAACAAAATATTTGTTTTATTAGGTAAGGCGGCATACGATATAAATATGTTGGACAATCTCCAGAATTGAATTTGTTGGATAACTCTCGGAACAATTCATAGGCCCCTAGGCGTGGTGTTGGGCCGATTTCCCAACATAATATTTCGGACAACTTTCCGATATAATTTTATTGTTTTGGACAACCCTCCAAGTTATTTCATGTCATGCACTCACACCTACTGTTCTAAGGTGCCCCAGTGCATATGAAATGCATTATGTCATTTCCATACAATACATGTTAATATATCAAGCATGCATATACTAACAAAATTTATACACAATCATCATGTTATTCATTCATACGTAGCAATAACATAAAATTTAGCTCACGAGCTAATATAAAAATCAAACGGTCAAATCTTGGATGCAATGCAGAATCACGCAAATAACCGCAACCGTTATTCAATCAGCGATAACATATCCACACACGAAAACCACCGAGGTCTTACATGAGCAGTCTGACCTCGGTCTGGCTTGTTCACAACCACATAAGTTTTCTCATAGTCACAATCTTGGGCGAAAACACGGCCATTCAAGCCTCAAATCATCCCTATCCATCAAAATGGCTCTCAGCTAAGGAATAAAACAAGTAGGAGAAAACCCCTACCTTTGATGTTTTTGAAACTTCTGGCGGGTACCCCTTGGCGTAGCTCTTGCGGTCAGGGATCAACTTTGCTTTTGTCTCGCGGAGTTTGACGGTCGATCGTAGGAAAATCTAAAAAGAAAAGTGAGCTTCTCATTTCTGGCTTCTCTTCACTTCTGCTATCTTAACTACCTCTCTCCATTTTTCCTCTCTTTGCATCCAAGCGGTTAGATTCGAGTTGTCGAGAGACTTGTCCTCTCATTGCCACATGTCGACCTCGTTGGATTGACTTGGATTTCTATATCCATTATCCATCTAACATGGATTTCTCCTCCAATGGAATGATGCCATGTGTCTCATGTGAGCCCCACTTGGCTCATGTTTGACTAGCTCATAGTCTGACACGTGTCTCACCTTGAGCCACTCTAGTTGCGCGCGTGTGTTCACTTTTTCGTCGTCGAAATCTTGCCGAAAATGTGAAATTCAAACTGTCTCGGAATTCCATGAAATTCGACTAGTAAATTCCAGATTTCTGACGATTACGGCGATGAATTAATTTGTCGTCAGGGATCTACAGAAAAGTGCAGTTTTAGCGAATTACCATTTATACTTTTCATAAAATTAGAATTTTCTCGGGTTTTACAATTATTTTGGATACATGGTTGATATTGCTTCATTCGGGTCTGATTCTGCCTCAAAACAATTTATTTCTTTTTAGTTCACTTTATTTTAAATGAACTTAGCCCAAGCTATTTCCTAACCTTAGGATTTTAAGATTTAAAATCTGTTTACTGAATCATTGTGACTTATCACCCGGAAAATAGGAAAATTTTAGATTGTCTTAGAATCGACGAAATTTTTTGGGTCACTAGATTTATAAGACAAATTTAATGGTATAGTCGTTTAGTCATCGAGATCATAAAATTTTCCCGATTTTAACGATGCCGTTTACCCTTTTTCAAAAATTCGGATTTTATGGGGTTTCACAATTATTATTATCATCATCATCACCATTTATGCTTTCCTTTTGTTTCCAAAACAACTAAAAACAAATTTTAGTTATTCTCTCAAAGTTGTTCTCCGTTTAACTTTATTTTTAAAAATTGTTTTGGAGAGAAAAGACCAAATAATGTTATTAAATTCTAAATTATACAACCCAACCAACACTTAGATTCAATACTATTTTTATTTTTGTATGTTGAATGTTCGAAAGTCCTTTACTTATTCTTAGCACCTTGATATATATATATATATATATATATACCAACATGGAGTCAAACATCTTCAGTCAAACATCTTCACCTAGTTTTCCTTGTTTCAGAAAAGAACAATTTTCAAAAACTGATAGACCTAACAGACCCTTTTGTACTTATCTTTGATTTTCACTTCTATTAAAATTAAATGATCAAGGTGAGTTTAGGGTTAATCACATACAAATTAAAATAATAAATGAGCTTTTGTTTTTTTCCACATTTGTTTTATCTTCAAGTCAAGGTCTTCATCAAGACCCTTAGGTTTTGTGGTGGAGGCAAGAACTCAAGTCATTTTCTAATAAATTTAGAGTTATATAGGATATGCAAAGAAAAGTCATAACTTTAAACCCTCTTCTATATATTTTTAGTTGAATTGAACTTGTAGAAAACACAAAACAAGTTTGAGGTAAGGTTGAATTCCACTAATGTTGATAAACTATTTTTTTTGTTTTTTTATATAATCTTTTGAGTCTCATGTAGATGCTTTCAGTTCTTGCCAATCAAAGTAAGGTTGATCCATGATATGATTACAATCCTTTTTTTATAGTATATATATCTATTTGTGCTATTAGAATTTTTTTTAAATCATATTAGAATGATGAAATTTGTTAAATGTGTTGTTCAACGATGCACTTCATATTAAATTTTTTCATTTTTTGTTTTTGTGTTGAAAATAAATTTTAATTTAGTTCAAGGAACTAATACTATATATTAAATTCAATTTTTGTAGGTGCTCCTTACTAGAGGATTGGATATTTATATGGAGAGAATTCTAGTCTTCATTTTAGTCATTCTCTGGCTTTCATATCAAGGATATAGCATGTAATGGTCATACTCGCATCAACAGCAATGTTCAATGCGAGACAAAGGCTCTTATCGACTTCAAAAGTGGTCTCACGGATCCAATAATCGTATCATCATGGAAAGGAAGCGATTATTGCTATTGGCATGGGATTGGTTGTGAAAATGGAACAGGATTTGTTGTTTCAATTGATCTTCATAATCCTTATCCTTATCCTATTGAGAATGTGTATGGGAATCAGAGTTATATGAACTTGAGTGGAGTAATTAGTCATTCATTGATAAAACTTGAGTATTTGAAATATCTAGATTTGAGTTTCAACTCGTTTCAAACCCCATACTAAGCCTCGATTCTTTGGGTCTATGAAGAATTTAATATATCTAAACTTATCGCATTGTGGGTTTATTGGAGCAATTCCTTCAAATTTAGGAAATCTTTCTAACCTACAATCTCTTGATCTTTCTTCAGAGTATACTTACCATAATGATTTTGGGTATTCTAGTAATTTATTTATTAAAGATATTGAATGGATGACTAATCTTGTTTCTTTGAAGCATCTTGGTGCAAATTATGTCAACCTTTCTATGGTAGGAAGTCAATGGCTTGAGGTGCTAAACAAGCTTCCAATTTTAACAGAGTTGCATCTTCATCATTGTAGCCTCTTTGGCTCACGATTCCATCTCAAACTCTGTCAATTTGACTTCACTTCTTTGTAATATCTATCGATTCCTATGATTCAATTCCACATTTCTGAGATAGTTTTAAATGTTAGTAGTCTTGTATCAATTGATATAAGTCGGAATAAATTACATGGAAGTATTCCACTTGGTCTTGGTGAGCTACCGAATTTGCAATACTTAGATTTGGGTATGAATGATTTACACGGTAAGCTTATGTCATCATTAAAAGTAGATATTTCTTTGTTGATATGTTAATGTATTGTTAAATGTAATTCATGATTGATATAACTATTGAATATATACTCCTCTGATGAATAATTATTATATTTAGTTCTATTTGGAAACAAATTTCTTCTTTTAAATAAATAATATTTTGAACTTTAAATTTCTTAGAAGGAAATTTAGTTCAATTTTTTATCGAAGAAAAAGCATGTAGTTTAACCATTTGTGCTTATGAAGTATAAATGTTATTTAACAATTTCTTTATAAGATAAATAATTTGAAAAATGTTTGTCTACATAACTATAAAAAATAGTTGTATCTCACTGGAGAATTATTTTTTCTAAAAAAATCAAGTTACTTCATTTTTTATTTTAAAATTAGTTGATGAATGATTTATTATTTATTCAATCGATAATAAGAATAATAAAACTATCAGTTTTGTATATTTATTATTTTGATTATTCTTTTGAGTGTTTTTAATTATACAACAATATTTTGACATGTTATCATTTGAACCACTTTGCGTTGAAGGTAATAGTTTGAGCCGGACACCAAGTTGAATTGATATATAATACTCTTTTCACTTATACTTTTATATTTTACTTAATTTAGTTATTAATTGTTTTCCTCATGTTATACTTTCTTTCACTTTTTCAATTAAAATGTTATTCTCAATTATTATGTTAATTTAAGGAGTATCTTATTCCAATAAAATTTAAATAATTATAGTATTTAAATATTGAGGAAATAAAATAACTTTTTTATTGTTACCAAAAGGCAAAAAAAGGACCATTCTCAATATTTACAATTTAACAATGAATAAAGAATAATAATTTTCTTTAAACTAATTGTTTTTAATGCATTTATTTCCTTAGTTACTATTTTTTCATTTGTTTATTTATAATTTTTTAATTAGTAAATATTTGTACTCTTTCATTCTGGGGTTCAATTCCAAGCTCAGTGAAGTTTTACTGTTGTTGATATTTTGGATTTGAGTGATAATAAGCACAGATGGAAGCTTACTTGATATTATCAATGGAATTGAAACTTGCAATTCTAAAAGTCCTCTACCTAATTTAAGGGAATTAGACTTGTCCGTTAATCAATTGATGGGAAAATTGCCAAACGAGTTGGGTGAGCTTAAAAATCTTAGGAGACTCAAATTATCTGAGAACAAACTTGAAGGTCCCATCCCTACTTCTTTATGTACATTGCAGCGCATGGAGTCTTTGTACCTTGAAGGGAATGACCTGAATGAAAGTCTCCCAAATTGCATTGGACAGCTTTCTCAACTCAAAGAATTGATTGTTCATTCCAATCAATTCTGAGTTGATTACTGCTGGTAAATTGTTTATTGATGAGCATACTTACTTGATTTTAAGCTCCTGACCTCTTTTATTCTCATGGTAGCACCTTTTTAAACTATTTTATTCAATTTTTATTCTGAATTGTTATTGTGACACCCCAAAACCCGGGGGTCCGTTGACAACCCATCAACCCGCGGAATACTCGTGAATGTCGGGTAACCCGACACCACTCACAAAAATCGGGCGGAATTCGCGCTTTGTGGGGCTCTACCCAGTACAAACTGTCCCAGCAGTTTACAATAATACGCATGGGGTCGCATTATGCGAGTAAAATAATAATGGCCACTTAGGCCCCTGCATCAATACTCACAAAATATATTCCAACCAAATATATTACATAGTTGAGAGTTTTACATTACTCTTAATTCAACATATATTAAAATTTACAATTCTAATACATATTATACAAAATAAAAATATCAAGCCCGCGACCGACTCTTAGCGCGGCCTCTGTGAGGCCAGATCCTCGTGCACGCTCTTTGTGCACGAATGGTGACCCTCAGCGAGGGTGAGTAAAGCCCGGTAGTGATAATTTCCTACAGGTTACTCCCACTAGCTGCACATGTCATGTCAAAGATGCATTAAGCGATTTCATGAACCTACTCGAATGTCTACATGCCCAAACCCATGTCTGAATTACCAGCTCCTCACATATGCCTAAGTCGAATGCGAGTAAAATGTCCAGTTTTCAAAACAAAGTTATTTGTTATTGAAAACACACTCTGCAGTTTCGGTAAAATATTGGACAATGACCCTCAGAGAGCGAGATACGTTGGATAACCCTCGGAAGCGATTCATGGGCCCCCTCAGGCGTGAATTGTTGGACAATCTCTATGAAATTCTCGAAAAATCTCCACATATGCCTAAGCCCAGGAATGCAAGTAAAATATTAGTTATCAAAGCAAAAAAGCTATTTGTTCTTGAAAACACACTCTGCAGAGTTTCGGTGGAAATGTTAAGACTGACCTCCTAGGCGAATACGTTGGATAACCACTCAGAAACAATTCATGGAGCCTCCGATGTGGTGTTGGACAATCCCCATTTCCTGATTCTCGGAAAATCTTCCGTCGAAATTCACTTTCTAAGAAACATTTTCATTTTGTTTCATTTCATAATCATGCCTCCGCACTAATATTCTAGAACATACTAGTAGTGCATATGGAATGCATTATGCGATTCAAATAATTTATGCTAATATATAAAACATGTAGATATATTAACATAATTAAATCCACATAAATCATGTTATGCAAATTCTGATAAATAACACCAAAAATTAGCTCACATGGGCTAATTATAACACAAGCTCAAATTCATTTCAAATCACTTACAAAACACATTTTTCACACGAAAATCACATCACTATTCACATGACCGGAAGCCCTCGGAGTTCTTTGTTCACGACCACCAAATTTGGGATTTTCTCTACTCGGTTCAAAGGTTTTGAGACAGAATTTACAGCTAAATCAAGCCTCAGAATATCCCTAACCATAAACATGGCTCTTAGCCAAAGAATAAACCAAGTAAGGAAAGATCCTACCTCTTGGGTTACATCGGAACTCCACCCAGTCGATTACATCACGCGTAGCCTACATTGCGTAGAACAACTTTACTTCTTGCTCTGTCGAAAACCGACGGTCCGATCGGCCTAAAATTTAGAGAGGAACAGCCTGCTCTCTCTACAGAAATCACAAAAATCTCACTTTCTGCACCAATCCTCCAGCCACTGCACGTTTTGTGCTCAAAATGAAGAAGATGGCGAATCTTTAATTCGTCTTTAGTCTTATTATCATTAACAATTCTGATAATTCCCGTCATATCCACTTTTCTTGATTTTTTGACACCTTCAGCCTTCCTCCCAGGCCATCGGAATTTCATCCTCTCTCTATTCTTCAACATGTGTCCACATGGGTACATGTAGTAGGTGACTTTTTGTCACATCACATGTCTCGAGCACATTTTTATGGCGCGATACGATGCCTCGGCGATGAAATTTTGATTATCTCGAATTCCATGAGGTCGGCGATGGTAGCTAGATTTGTGAGGAGCGATTCAACGATTGATGTTTTTGTCATCAAGATCTGAAAAATTTCGGGTTTTGATCGAATTCTGGATTTTGCCATTTTTTAGAAAATTGGAATTTTTCTCGAGATAACTACGGTTATGTTTATTGAATTAAGATTCACAGCAGCGCCCCGAATCCGAGGGTGTCTGTTGTAACAGATCCAACTGCGGAATACATGTGTATCGTGTTCTGAGACTGTATGAGTAAAAATAGCCACTTGGGCCCATTACATCAATACTTTCGTAAAAAATACATCAATATATATAATAGTTCAGAATTTATTACAATACTCTTAACCAAAACATATATCAAAATTTAGAGTTTTTAATACATGTTACACAAATGAATACCAAATATAATTCGAACTTTCTTCACAAAAGCAACGACCTCTAGTGGCGAGTCCTCCTGTGCAGCTCCACGTACCTAAAATGATGATCCTTTCGACATGGTGAGGCAATGCCTAGTAGTGATAATTTCCTACATGGGTTACTTCCACCTAAGTGCATATCATGGCAAACAATCACACTCAAGCAAATACATGATCCTACTTGAATGTCTACATGCCCGATCCATGTCTCGAGGTCCTCACGGAAGCTCCTCACCTGCATTACCACTGGCTTAGTGCGGCCAATAAAGTTTTGAAAAGAAAACTTTTTGTTCTCGAAAACTTACCACCGAGTTTCGGTAAAAATATTGGACAACCATCCGAGGTGAATTGCTGGGTAATTCTCCGAAACAGTCATGGGTTAGCCTCCGAGATGAACTGTTGGACAACTCTCCAAGGCAATTCTTTCAAAAATCTTCCATGAAATTCCTTTCTACTTAGTTTTCAATTTTCATTTCTTCCATGTCATGCACTCACACCTATCCATCTAAGGTGCTTAGGTGTATATGGAATGCGTATGTCATTCCCGACAATTGATGCTAATATATTTTACACATGTATATATTAACAAAAATTAATTCACATAATTCCACGTTATTGATTCACAATAATAACATCAAAATTAGCTCACATGGGCTAATCAACAATTCAAAACAATTCATTTTTACGAATCACTTTGACACCACAATCCGCACAACATATCATGAATAGTGAAACCCTCGGTCGACATGCTTGTTCGCGACCCTTGTAGTAGGGATTTCTTCCTCGGTTCAGATTTTGAGGCCAGATAACATGGCCTCGAGGCCTCGACAAATCCTATCCATAAAATGGCTCTTAGCCAAAAGGAATAAACCAAGTAGGATAAAGATCGTACCTCTTAAGAGTATTCGGAACTCAGAAATTGGTGCCGCAGCGTAGCCCTCGCCGCGTAGACCGACTTTTTGCTTCTTGCTTTCCGTCGAGCGACGGTCGAGCGATGGGGAAATCTAGAGAGAAGTCACACACTCTCTCTTTAAAATCTGAAAATCCACTCACTGCACGATTTGTTCGCCAATTTGGAGAAGAAAACTATTCCTTTGTCTTATTCACTTAAACTTTTCCATTAATTCCAGTTGTGTCCTTAAGTTTTGGATTTTTAACACATGGCTTAATCTAAGCCATTCATCTCCATCATCTCACTAATCATGCAACATATGTCACATGGGTTCATGTAGTAGGTGAATTTTGTCACATCACATGTCTCTCACAAGCCGTTTTACGGCACCCGACACCAGTGCCTCGAAAAAAGTGAAATTCTGACTGTCTCGAAATTCGATGAAATTCGACATGGTAGCTAGATTTCGAGAGACGATTCCAACAATGAAGTCCGTTTCATCATCCAAGATCTAGAAAAATTTCAGGTTTTGACCGAAATTACCATTTTACCATTTTTCAGAAAATTCGAATTTTCTCGGGTTTACATTCCCCTCGCCCAAAGAATTTAGTCCGAAGTGTACGCCTCACAAAAAATCACATGCATATGCAACGTGCACTATACCATGCATGTAAACTAGTCACTTAAGTATTAAACAACTAAACCACATACCTTCATCCCTAAACAAGAAGGGATAGGTGGCCCGCATCGTGTCCTCGGGCTCCCATGTTGACTCCTCCACTCCACGGTCTTCCTCCAGTGCTTTTTCCCTCGCTGGCACCTCACGGTCTTGCGTCGCAAAACCTGATCCTGGTTATCTATAATGCACATTAGTCCTTCTCGAGAAGGTCCATTAAACGTGTCAACCTCGATCTCTCACGATCCACTGAGGGAAATTTGGATTTGGGTGTACCTGCGGAGCATGGAGGCATTAAGATACCTCGTGGACACGACATGCTAGGCGGTAAAAGCTAACCCGATACACTCGATTACTGCCCTCTCAGAGTATCTCGAAGGGGCCCGATGAACAGTGACCCTCGATTCTTAGAACCTAGCCACTCTCTCTTAGGCATCACCTTGAGCGTGATCTCGACCTTGAGAACTCTAAGGGTCGGCGTAGTACAGCTTATAGCTCTTCTCACCCAGGCTTTGAGCTGTGAGAAGACGTTGTCGTATCAATCTCACCTTCTCGGAGGTGTCTCTAATTAGATCAGAACCAGTGATGGATCTCTCTGCCACCTCGGTCCGACATATTTGTGATCTGCATGGCCTCCCATACAATGCCTCATATAGTGCCATCGTATCCTCGGCACGATAGCGTTGTGGCGAATTCCACTAAGGCCCAGTGCTATTTTCCAGCTACTTTTATGATCTGGGACGCATGCTCATGACATGTCCTCTAACACTGTATGGTCCTCACGGTGACCATCTGTACGTGGGTGGAAGAGTTGTACTCATGGTTGGCCGGAGTGTGTAGCCTTTTGGAAACTCTTCCCAAAAAGTGCAAGTAAACCTCGGGTCTCTGTCAGAGCATGGTTACTGGTACTCCATGTAGTCGGACTATCTCTCGAATGTCTGGCCGGCGAGAATCTCTCGATGGCGAGTCATCGCCTGACCCAGAAAATGTGTCGACTTTGTGGTAGGTCCTATCACCCATACGCATCTTGTCTTGGTGTTAAGTAGTAGTGGGTCCTGAAAATCCATCGTGCCATGCTCCACTTCCACTCAGTACCTCTAATGGTGAAGTAGTCCTTCGGCTTAGTTGCTCGGCCTTAACTTGCCTGCCGTGAGACATCGTGACGAAAGTCCTACGCTGTCTCTCCATCGCTGATGGTATTGACGGCGAAGATCTGATGCGTCTTCTTGCCACCTAGATGCCGCGATAAATCGAGAAGCGATGAAACTCCTTTGAGAATCTTGTCTCAAATTGGTCAGCAGAACCACACTGATCCGTCACGAAGACTACCATCTGCGTGGACGGTCCATCCCTTGTCACCTGTACTTGACTATACCTGGTCCCTGATGGACACTATTTATGCGTCCTGTCCTTGGGACTCAATCACTTTAACTCATAAGAGCTGATTAGCCACTAAAAACTCCCCGGCGTACCACTGAGCACACTTCGCCGTCACGTAGCCTGGCTTGTCCCGTAGTCTTGAGCATCCGCCATTCCCAGGGAAGCTATCTTGTGTGCTTCGCGTGACTTAGTGAGTGCATCGACCCTTAACATTTGCCTTACGGGGTGGTGTCTGAAGTGAAGTCATAATCCTCTAGGAACTCCATCATCTGGCGTTGCTTCCTGTGAGTCCGCTGCGTGAAAATATAATTAAGACTTTTGTGGTTTGAGTACACCTCGAACTGCTAGCCATATAAATAGTGGCGCCAAATCTTCAAGATGAAGACTACGGCCTTGACTCCGTATCAGTGTGAGGGTAATTCTGCTCCTTGATTGTGGTAGCGAGAACCATAAGCTACTACCCTCGATTTGCATCAAAACACATCCCTAATTAAGCCCCTCGAGGCATCACAATGACATTGTGTATCCTGTCCCTGTCTTGGACTATCGAGGTAGGAGTGTTGATAAGCCTCCTCTTGAGTGCGAATGCCTCATAAAAATGGGTGTATTGATCAAACTTGACCTCCCTGCAAATTCGATCTAGATTATAGGTGCGGCTAATTGGGAGAAATCCTCCATGTGAATCTCTGTATGTGCAAGCCAATCTCAAGAAACTATGTATCTCGAGAGGCGGCTTTGGCCTCTCTGACTCATCCGCGACCTCGACCCAGCCTGCGGATCCGACACGATGGAGCACCACGTGTCCCCGAAAATCTCACTTAACCTGGAGTTGATGGTAACCGGTGCGAGAAGAATTACATCTTGGAGTGTAGACTCGCTCCTCGGTACGATCAAACAAATCGTCGATCCTCTCGGCCCGATGGAGTCAGATTCTTGACCGTAACCACGTTGACTGCACAGCCAATCAATGCCACCGGTCGAAGGGTCTTGTCTTTCTTCTTCAAATCTCCTTAACTGGTTGATGGTAACCGGTCTGAAGACCTCTTAGAATGAACTCGCTCTCTCGGCTGATCAAACAAATGATCAATCCTCGGCAGCTAAGGTGTAGATTCTTGGTAGTAATACTGTTCATTACTTTGTAATCAATGCACAGTCGAAGGAGTCTTGTCTTTCTTCT